>CM062806.1:886087394-886560331 GCA_031772625.1 Pinus tabuliformis | reverse complement strand
ATGATATTGAATATCATTATGTTTTGAAAGATAAATAAATTTAAATCTGAAATGTGATTGTTTATTAGTATTATTTAAATTTGCTAATATTGGAATTAATTTAACCTCCATATACACATAATCATAATAATGTAGATATTAATGTAGTCCATTACAATGATTAAGTTGTGATATTAATGCAGTCCATTACAAGAATTATATTATGATATTGAAATCTATTGTTTTATTAATTAATAAGTAAATTGCTCTGGAGTAATTTGAAACTATGAGAAAATTAATATATATTTAATGTGTTGTTTTATAAATTTAGTAATATCATTTTAATTTGATATTTGTGAATTCATTATATTAAAAAATTTACTTTAGGTTTAGAGCGAACAATTGTGACTTCTTATTATAATATTTATATTAAATATCATTAAGTTTTTAAAGATATATAATTAAAAATATGAATGTGATTGTTTATTATTTAAACTGCCTAATATTTATTAATTTAACTTCCATATACATATTAATCATAATCATGTAGATATTAGTGTAGTCCATTACAATGATTAAGTTGTGATATTAATGTAGCCCATTACAAGGATTATCTTATTATATTAACAATCTATTGTTTTATTAATGAATAAGTAAAATGATTTTGGAGTAATTTTAAAATATGAAAAAAATTGATATATATGAATATGTTGTTTTGGAAATTTAATAATATCATTTTAATTTGATATTTCTGGATATATTATATTAAAAAATTTAGTTTAGGTTTAGAACCAACAATTGTGAATTACTATTATAATATTGATATATTAAATATCATTAAGCTTTGAAAGATAAATAGTTAAAATTATGAATGTGATTGATGGGGAAATATATAGATCAAAATTATTCTATTTGATATTATGAGTTTTTTGTTATTTAAAATGAGTTTTTTAAATGTATAAATGGATTTTTGTTTTAAAATTATTTTTTTAAAGCTTGAATTATACAAATTACATAGCTCAAACTCAAAATAATAACAATAGAAAAAGTAATTTTTTTGTTTGCACCATGCTTATTGGTTTGAAGAACAGAAATCCACTCATTAGGGAATGCTTATCACCTTCATTGTACCTTGCTAGAATAATTAAAATTAATGGTTCATAACTCTCAGAACTTGACTGCATCAACCAAACCAAATAATACATTAAATTTTCTATTCAAAAGCATAATAACAAAAACATTTACTAGCTATTGAAGTGTTATGTATGAGTTTTTAGGTTGAAATTTCTCAATTCATCTGTGGTAGCTATTGAATAGAATTTGAAAAAAAAAAAGGTTTAATAATAGCAACGAGAAACATTTACGACTCCCATTACCTGTTTTTGTATTCCACAATTTTGTATAATTTTTATCATATTTCTCCACAAGCGAAAAAAATTGTGTTCAAATCTTGATTTGTTTATACTCATTTTTTACTTCATATACGGATTCAACACCCTCAAAAAGCCATGGGGCAGTTTGATTGTGAAGAGTTCACTTTTCAAACTTGTAATAAACTCTAAAATTTCTAAAAAGTGGCACTTAAAGACTACTCCTTATTTAGGTGGTTATTACACTTAATCACAATTGACAATAGTTAATTATGATTCACATTACATACATAATTAAAACATATAACTAAAATAAATTCACTACTATACAAAAAAAGTAGCCATGTGATCTTGAATCTTGAAAAAAAAACCAAGTTGTTCCCCAACGATTTTTTATTAGCTAATATTTCTCTCATACACAACCATTAACATTTTTTATCCTTAACACTGAAAAGTTATGTAGTCCAACAAAAAGATAAAGTAGTGTTTTCTACGCAATTTTTTGTTGGCATTGTGAATTAGGTGTTATCCTTGATGGCAACCTACCTAATGATTTGTTATTATTCGATATTATAAATATATTTGTAGAAACATTATAGAATCAATACTAAACATAGACCTTAATATACCCATAATTATAGGTTTACTAAAATTAATAATCTTTAATTATAGAGATTATGTTTAAAAAATTGTGGAATTGTGTTCGGTGTTGTAATAATGTTATGATTGCTCATTTGATTTTATACAATGTGTATATGTGAAGTTTTTATGTATGTGTAAATGGTAAATTATGTATGTATGTTACTTTTAATTTTATTCAACATTAAATTGTTTTGTTGATATCAAATGTGTTTTTTTTTTCTATTAGGTGATTTCATTGTTTGATCATGGATCCAGTTATTTGGAGTTGTCTTCCATTCAAAATTCTTGAAATTGTCTTCCTTTGGCTTCCTTTATTGGTTGTGATAAAGTTTAGGACTATTTGTAAGAAATGGAAGAATGTTTTGCAAAACCCTTCTTTCTTGTTACATTGCAAGCATGTCTTTATGAATGAATTTTGATTTATGGTTTCTTTCCTTAATAATGAAGACAATTATTTTTCTCCTCGATACCCTAATCTTTATGGGCACATATCTCAATTTCATTTGTGATTCATAAATTCAAGATACAGAGTAGATTCTACTATTGGACCAATGGTGGTTTTCTCCTTAGCAACAAAATGCTCCCATACACAAGACTATTTTGTAACAAATCCATTTAGAAAGGGTTTTAAAAGCATAAGGCCAATACGAATTGGAGAGTGGGCATTCTTTTCATTATTGGAAAATGTAAGCAACATAAAATATGACTGGGTTGTTCTAAAACATATGTGTGATAGAATGTAGTCTAAATTTTACATTCGCAGTAGTCTTGATAGGGTATGGAAAAGGGCTGATGTTCCATTTGGTGGCAATTCACCCCCTAAGAATGGAGTTTTTTTATAAAAGTAAATTGTTTTGGATGTATCTTGAGAAGGAGTATGAAGATTATCCTTGGTACAGGTGTACAATCTACTGGTTTGATGTAATAAAAAATGAATGGGGTTTTTCATTTGTTCCAAATCATTGACATACAATGTATGTCATTAGCAACATACATGGATAAATTGATATGCCTTGTCAATGATGGATTCACTTCTGTATGGTCAATTTAAGAATTAGATTGTTTCCAATTTGGTCAGTCGTGTGTTGAATGGAGAATTGACTACTTTGAAGATGATTGGGGTTTCAGATGGAAGTTTTTGGAAGAAATTTATGCAGATATAAATAGGAAATGTCATGGTTATCTTCCATTTCAAACTGTCCATGGTCTAGTTCTTATGTGCAACTGCAGTGAAGTTGCTTTCCTATTATATGACATGATGATTGACATCTACTTTCCAATAGATATTGATAATTAAACTCATGAAAAAATGTCTGGGTTCTGGTATGCAACGCTGGAGGATTGAGATTATTTGGTTGATTATGGAAATGTTTTTGCAATTGCTCCCCGTATGGATTTCGTTGGTGAGATTCCACCATTAGATATGGATATGGACTCTTGGAATATTAGTATTATTAGGAGTTCCTATAAATATTTCCATTTTATATACTCTCTATGGTTGTGGAAATTATTTCCATTTTTGTTTGTATACATATTATGGGTCTTTATCGTAATTCTTTAAAACTATGCTTGTATTGATCTTTATGATGTAAGATATTTCATATTGCTTGCCCTAAAGTTTTCTTAATTACATGTAAATCTATCTCGATGTTATGCATTTTCTATGTCTGTATAGTTATAATTGCTATGAGTTATGGTATACATGTTATTTGTATTGGTTTTTGTCATTGATTCATAAACAATGTCATATTTTATGTACATTTTAATATTTGCATTTTTATTTTGATAGTATATAGTTCCAAATTTTTAGATATACTCCCAATTCATATAATTCTTAGACTTTTTTGTCCCAATAGTACAGGTTTTGTTTTGAATCTAATATGATACATGGAAATTTATATTTTTTTGTGTAAGACGTTTGGAAGAATTCGTTTATGTTTTTGGCCATTTCAAAATTTTCATTTTTTTTAGCCATTTGGAAAAATCCCTATACATTTTGATAAGTTTATATGGTTGGAAAAATAACATGTACACTTTTTATGTTTTTTACAATTTCCAAAAAAAAACTCGTGTCATTTTCATTCTTTTATGTTTGTTTATATTAGATATTTGCTATGTTCCATGTTTATGATTCAATAATGAATAGTTTATTATTCATTGTAGACATGTCATTTGAAGGCACAAGAAAGCATGCAAGAAAACAAAATTTGTCACTAGAATCACGTGAGAGGTCTAATGAAAGTCGTCGTTTACGATATCAACAAAATAAGGAGGCCATAAATGATCATAGGAGAGCTATATATAATAGAAGCATAAGTGCAGCTACTCTTGAAAATGATTTTATAATTCCTTCAAGCTATCGTACTATGAACGATATAATGGAAAGAACATTTCCTGTTGATAGTTCATTATCAAAATATGCTCCTCGTCAGCATAATCTTGTTGTTCGATGCTCTCTTGAAAATGTTCATAACATTGGGGAAACATCTTGCAGTCGGGAAGAACATCATATCAATAATGTGGATGAAAATGTCCACCCTAACCCTTTCATGTGTCCAATTGCATGTTTTGATAGTGAAAGGTTGCAAAACGTGCATGGTGGAGGTAATGATGACATTGTGTGTCAAGATTTGGATGACATTTGAATTGGCCATTTGTTGATAATTTGGAGCCAGTTGCTTGAAATATCGGATCTTACAATCCCACTTCTCAAAGTAATGTGGTCCCACCAAGAGAAGCAGTCATCCATGATAGCATTTCATGTGAAACAATGGAGGTAACATAATGATATTTTGATTATTTCTGCAATAGTGGTTGTTTTATTACATTCCTCTATTTATAAAGTTTTTTTTTATTGAATTTATAAGTTATTTTATTCACTTGGAATAGGATACAACTTGTTTTAATAGAGGTCTAGAAGTTAATTCCCAAAGTTTTCCATCTACTAATCTAAGAAGTGAAGATGAAGCATGTCATAACCTTCCTGTGCATTCTCCTTAATGATCAAATTTCTAGACTACTGTAAATTTTCAATGTTTTTGATTTTCTTTTCATTTATTAAATTTCTAGTTGGTTGGACATTGAATTTTATGGCATATTTTATTTTCTTCGAATAGGACACAACTCGTTTCAATAGAGGCATACAATTTAACTTCATAGATGTTCCATCTACTGATGTTAGAAGTGAAGAGGAACCATCTCATAGCTTTCATCCACATCACCGAACAAATGTAAATGTTGAGTGAATTTGATATTTTTCTCATTTTTTCATTTACAGTTGATTGGATATTGTATTTTGTAACATTTTATGGAGAAAACATGATTTCATTTCATTAGGTTGGAGAATTGGAATCCAAAACATCAAATTGTAAAACTAATGTAGATTTTCAATGTATTTGATTTGTTTGCCATTTCTGAATCTTTATTTGTTTGACATTTAGTTTTATAATGTATTTTATTTTTTTGAAATAGGAAACAACTCATTTGAATAGAGGAATAGAAACTAACTCCCAAAATGTTCCATCCACTGATGTTAGAAGCCAATAGCAACCATCTCATAACCCTCATCCACATCAAGACAAAAATGTAAATTTTGAATGCATTTGATTCTTTTTCATTTTTTTCAATTATAATTAGTTGGAACTTAAATTTTGAAATATTTTATGACAAAGAGACCTTTACATCCTCTCAAGTTTGAGAAATGCATACCATAAATTTGGAAAGACCTTGTCATTGATCCATTCCACATGCTTCAAATTTTGGGAACGGAATCTCATGTTCCTGAAGATGGAGTACATTTTAGAAGAAATTTTACTATTATAAATGGTTTTAAACATGGTTCGACCAATAGAAATCATATTCATTTTTATGAAAACATGAGTGTAGTGCATAAAATATTTCAAGAAAAGATAGATATCTTGTAAGTTGTCCAAATGTGCCACATTTGCCAAGAATCATACCACAGAATCCAAGTTTTGACGCATTCTAAAGGACCTGTTTGCAGACGATGTAAGAGTAAAAGAGGAGCCCATCATTTTTCGATACAATAACATGGATCCTGGTGAGCAACCTCATATTTTAAGAGTTCTTACTCAAGTTGAAGAAATGCTAATAGCATGTGTGAATCCTATTTTACAAGTGACACATGGTTGATGTGGGCAATATAAGTATAGTGGTCATACAATTAGCTTTCCTCCAGATATTTCTACAATTGTACAAAGTCTTCCTCAACATGTTGAATATATTTAGCTTCTAATTGTGACGAGACATGCCACTGAGTCTAAATATTATGAATGTTATGTCAAAATATCTCGAGTGATGGCTGCATTGATTTTCAAAATCCAACATGATCAATATTATCGAGATGTTGTAATTGAATATGATTCAGTGAATGCTCTTACCGAAAGATCAACAGATGCCTCTTACAGGGTTAAATTTGTTGATTGTGATATTGAGTAATCCGAGATCAATGAAACTAATAATGAAGGGTTGCCTGCTGAGCGTTTTCCCTCTGATCCTTCTTCTTTTGTTGCTCGCCTTCCAAACAAACAGAGGGAAGTGGAAGAAATTAGAGAATTTCTTGATAATGTTGATTCTTCACATGTTCAAGACATGGATTGGCCTAGTATTGGAACCTCTCTAGTGAACAATATAATACATAGGGGTTATTAGATATGGCATTCCCAACATTGTTCCCCATTGGTGATGTTGATTGGTTGCAACCACGTATTTGTAGTGTTGAACTTCATGAGTATGCATTGCATCTTCTTAGGTAATATGATCAGAGATTTGAAAGCCATCCTCGCTTTCGATATTTCCTATTGAGCATGATAATGCGACATCTTTTGTAAAGAAACATCTACATGATAACTCACCTACAACAATTGAAGAGTTGCGTCACCAACTATCTGATTTACCAGATAATAAGTTGGTTGAGCATCTTATGTGGTTTGGTTCTTCTCTGAGAGGTACAATTGCATACTAGACTAAGTGTCAAGATGAATTGAATCACATGAATACTCTGTTAGAATGTACATCTTTATTTTTTACTTAGAGTGCAATTGACAAAAAGTGGATAGAGTTTCATAACCTCATGCCCATACATTCCCATTCTCATTATTTAAATGAGAATCATATGAAAATTGAGAATGTTATTCAGTACCCTCATATTGTTGCCACATTTATGGACCATAGATTCAATATTTTTCGAGAGGAAGTTATCCAAAAATATCATAAAGATAAAGACTTCTAGTACAAGTTTGCCTTGTTGAATTTATTTTCTATACTTTCTCAACTTTCATTATGATTCTATTTGTATTGTTTGTAGTAACTATATCTTCATCTTTTTTAGATATGAGCGGAAAAATAGAGTTTCAACACATATCCATGGTTTCCTATGGTTAGAACGCACTCCTGACATGGAAAGACTTGATTGGTCAAATGGTTATGATGTAAAAATTGCAAAGAGATTCTTTTACAAATATGTAACTTCATGGAATCCATGTGAGATACATCATCGCAACATAATGGTTCCACAAAGCCTCAATGATGACCCTTGCATATTGAATACTAGTCTTATTTTCTCTTGTAATCCTCATAATGATTACGAAGAATTGTTAAACCGTCTGCAAAGGCACACAAAGTGTAGTGTATATTCTTATTTTCGCAAAAAGGGAACTATTATGACATGTCGGTAAAATGCTCCATGGGATCTTTGTGATGAATCAAGATTGTTCGTAAATGATCAAGGAAGAAACAAATATGAGCTAGCAAGAAATGATGACAGGCTTAATGTACATAACATTGACCTTCTAACAATGTGGTGTGCAAATGTTGATTTCCAGCGAGTTTTTTCTCGCTATGCTTTCTTGAAATATATTGCTAAGTATGCATCAAAAGCAGAAAAACTTCTGAAAGTTATCATCATATGTTAACTAGAATTCCAAATTCTATTGGCTCTAAAGATCACGGTTTATGAGAATATACAAGGTTTCTTGTAGAAATGATTGTTGATCGTGACATTGGAGCAAAAGAAGCGTGCCATATGTTGCTTAAGCTACCTCTTGTTGTTTGTAGTCAAAAATTTTTTCCTTAAATGTTGGAAGAAAGGTTTTCAAGAAATATGAAGGGATGGCTTGCAATGTTGATCTGAGAATACTTTTGTTCAACATTTTCAGAAGATACCCTTTTTCCTTCAACATCTATCTTTGATAGAAGCAAAAAGATCCTGGAAAATTGATATCAAGCATAAATAAGATCCACGGAAACCTAGAGATGTTCATGCTACACATCGGGTTTGGCCATAGTTTTATTCTATTCCTTGTGAGGATTCAGAGGAATTTGAAACCTTTTGCTGGACATAATTTCTCTTATACAATCCATTTCATGACTTTCCTGTAGAAATTGGCCTTTCAGATGAAATTATTATTGAAAATTGGAGGAATTTCTGATATCAAGCATGGCATGTTGATCAAAATCTATCAATCATAGACAATATTGAAGATGAAGAAGATGGTGATTTTTATAGCCATGAAATGAATCTTAAAGAAGTTTTCCAAGAATGAAAGATTTTCTCTCACTTGGTTCCACCAAATGATATGAATGTTTACGATCTTCACACCCTTGGTCGAAAGGACTTTTGATATATCCTTTGACTGGGAAAGTACAACTATTTGTGATGATGTTACGGAAGAATCTACTAATTTTATAAGGAATGAAAAATCAAGCGGTGATATTGTTGACCTTTCAAACAGAACATTTTCATCTCTAGATTCTTTCTCAGAAAAACAACGACTTTCTTTTGAAATTATTTTAAGGCACTTTGTTGAATATGAGATTCGTGAAGCTCTTCTTATGATTGTTCAAGGCACTATAGGCACTGGGAAGTCTTTCCTTATCCATTGTATTTTTTAAGCTCTTTCTAATTCATCAAGTAATGGAAGAATCCATTTTCTTCTTCTTGCCCCAACAGTAATAGATGATTTTGATATACATGCAAAAACAATACACTCGCTCTAAAATTTCCAATTAAAGATATGAAACCACTACAGGGGTAGTCACTTGCAGTATTCGAAGAAGAAATGTGACATGTTAGATATATATTGATTGACGAAATGAGCTTTCTAGGATCAAGGTTGTTTATGCAAATATATGCTCGATTACGAGAAGCATTTCCAGAGAAAAATAATTGTCCTTTTGGTGGCAGATCCATCATCCTTGTGGGTGACCTTGGCCAACTGCATCTTGTGAGAGATAACCCTTTGTATGTAGGTAATACAACAAGGAAAGTCTTGTGGAACAAATTCAACATTGTTGTCACTCTTGGCACAATCTTTCGCCAACAAGGGAATAATGATAAACAATTGTAGAGTCCTCAATAACGTAAGAAATGTAGAACCTGTTCTTGAATATTGGGAGTTTCTTATGTCACAGGCTGATATGAGGTTGCATCCTAGAGAAAGAGATTTATTTAATGAAAAAGTTCACATGTTTCCAACAAATAATTTGGTCTCCTTCTATAATAGGCATATGTTAAAATCATTAAATTCTCCAATTTAATGAGGTATTGCCGAGCATTCAAGGCATTCTTAAATCATTGATGTCGATGATAATCAATTGGACCAGGAAGTTTTGTTGTGTCATGGTCAACGTGTTATGTTGACATGTAATTTATGGGTTGAAGTTGGCTTGGTGAATGGTGCACTTGGTTATGTTAAGGATATATTTTTTACGCCTACCTCTTAGCCATCTCAACTTCCAATGTTCACAACTATTCTTTTTTATAAGATGGCATGGGCTCTTAAAATCCACAAGTCACAGGGATTGACATTAGAATGAGCGTCAGTTGATATCAGGAATAAAGAGTAGCAAGGCCTTACCTTCACAACCATATCAAGAGTGAAATCAATAGATGTTTTACGCATTTCACCGCCTTTCTCTTTTCAACATTATGCCAAGATGAAAGATAGTGCATGTGTTACAATTAGGAAGAAATAAGAAGAGTGATTGAAGTCCATATCACTATGACATACAACTAATAACATTGTGACCTTCTTTATAGCATGCTTTTTGAATTGCTTTTATTGTCATCTTGATTACTTTTAATATAATAATAATTTTCATATATTTAGGAGATTAATAAATTCATCATATTCATAGTAATATTTGAGAAAGTTGTTTAGATCGTTTTTCATGTTGTTCCATTTACTTTTTTTTTAAGTGCCTATTGTTATTTTTTTTGCAACAAACCATTCAGACATAAACAACGAGTTATATGAACCAATCATTCAAAATCATTTTTATAACTAGTTCATATTGATATTAATGTTGTGGATTCATATTACACCATGAAATGAAAAAATGGAGGTTTTGAATATTGGTCATCACCATTTGCACAATTTTTTTTATTGTATTGTGAAATGAGGCTTATATTTGTAGAAATTTTTATATCATTTGGTTCATGTAACACTAGATTGTTTTATTTCATGTAACATTATAACATTAAATTTTTTAACATAAATACAAATGGGGTGTTATGTTTTATGTATATACATATATATGTGTATGCTTATTTATTTTTGCATGTCTTTATTGATTTTCATTTTGTTTTTTTTTCTTTCAAATGTAGATATGGACAATAATAATGTCATCTACTATTCTAGAACAGTGCACAATATTGCTGGAGCAATAAGTTTTATTTCGTATCTTTGGAACAAGTTTAATAGAAAAATGGGTTCCATCTTGTTTTTATTGATGATCATATTCATGTGCTAGATGAAATGAAAACACATGTAAAACACTTGCTACATGTGCACTAGAGGGAGTCTGGGAGGAGAACAAGAAGGAATTGGTTGGAAAGCATTAATTATCATGTTCATTATCCCATTGATTTGAATTGGTGTTGCCTTTGTCATCGGTCTGGTTGTGTTTTGGAAGAATCCATTCCATAGATGACTTTTGATAGAGTGTTTCAAGTTCAATTTTGTAGTGGAATTATTTGATTTGAAGAAAACAAAAAATATATGTTAAGTCTCAATGTTCTCTCTGTGGTTGCAATGTTGGTGAAAGTGATTTTTGTTTTCTCATTGTTGTTGTTATGTATAAATTACATATCTTTGTTCCTAAAATGTCCTATTATGTTGTTCTTCTTTAAAACCAATGTGTGCAATTTAAATGTGTTTTTTGCATTTATGTTCCTTTTCTCCAATGGCAGTGTTACTATTTTATTTTTTCCTCTTACACTTGTAATTTTTGTGGTATTTTGTGTGGATCTGTTCACTTTGTTCATGTCTTTCATAAATGAAAATATTGTTGACATTTATAATATTATTGTTGGGCTTTCATGTTCTAGTTGTTTATATCAATATTCTTGAGATTTATACTATTAATACATTCATGTATTGATATCAATGTAGTTATGGCATAAAATTTATTTATTGTTTATAATGTAGCGATATAAATGTGTTATTATTAATGTGATGATGATTTATCATGTTTTAATGCTTTATGGTTTACAATGTGGTTCTTATATTGGTTGTGGTTTATGTTTTTTATTATTATTTTCTGTTATAGCATTATTTATGTTTATAATATTGATGCCATGGATTTAGGGCTTAGGGGTTTTAAAATATTTAATATGACATATATTCTCTCATTCTCAAAACCAATCATAGTGAGCATTGTCGAACATTACGTTATAATGAACATTCTCTAGAGATGAAAACCATAATCAACCATCGTGAATCATGGTCAGCCATGGTCCAATGTCACATTTTAACAAAGATTGTCTCAATATGAAAATCAATGATGGTTAAGGATGGTCATTGATATTTATTTTTCAATTTATAATATTTATCGTGGTGTTTAAACAACTTGGATTTATAATATTAATCCATTAGGTTCAAAACATAAACCTTTTTGTTTTTAATATTCTTAGGGTTTATAACACTAGAAATGTTTAAGGTTTATTGATTGCTTGGGTTTATCATATTAATAATCCCGCGACTTTATCAATCCTCTGTTTTTAGAATATTAATTCCTAGGCTTTATGAATCTCTTGTGTTTGTAATATCAATCCCTTGGGTTTTTAATATTTATCCCTTCGGTTCACTAATTCATTGGGTTTATAAATTAAACAGTTGGGTTTATAAAATTAATAATCCCTTTGGTTTATTAATCCATTGAGTTTAAAATATCAATTCTTAGGGTTTATTAATCTCTTCGGTTCTTATATTGGTTTGTTGGGTTTATTAATTCCTAAGGTTCATTAATCCTTTGTGTTTATAATATTATTTTGTTGGGTTTACTATTTCTCTTCGGTTTATTGTTTCCTTGCATTTATAATATTAAATGATTAGTTTTATTTGTTCTTTGAGTTTGTAATATTAATAATTCCTTGGGTTTATCATTTATTCCATTTGGTTTATTAATCCCCAATATTAAGGTTTAAATAATAGTCCTAAGGTTTAATATTAATCCCTTATATTTACAATGTTTATCCCTTCAATTTATTAACCTGTTGCTTTCATAATATTAACAATCCCTAGGGTTTATTGATCCCTTAGGTTTATAATATTCATAGTCACATGGGTTGATTAATCATTTGGGTTTAACATATTAATTCCTACGTTTCATTAATCCCTTTTGTTTTTAATATTGATCTCTTGGAATTTTTTATCCCTTGGGTTTCTAATATTTTTCCCTTGGATTTATTAATTCCGAAGGTTTATAATATAAAATGCTTGGGTTTCTTCATTCTTCAAGATTTTAATATTAATAATTCCTTTGGTTTGTCATTTAATCCCTTGGTTTTATTAATCCCGTGAGCTTAAAATATTAATTCCTAGGGTTTATTAATCACTTGAGTTTTTAATATTAGCTTGTTGGGTTTATTGATTCCTTGGGTATATTGATCCCTTGAATTTATTAATCATTTGCTTTTATAGTATTTATTCCTAGGGCTTGTAATACTAATAATCCCTTGGTTTTATAAAACCCCAATATTAAGGGTTAAATATTTGTCCAACTATTTAGGATTATGTCAATATCACAATAGATTAATATAATATGGAAGTCAACCATGTCAACCATGTTTATTTTAGGGTTTATAATAGTCATGTTAGGGTTTTATATGATTTGGGTTTATAATTTTTATCCCTTGGGTTTATTATTCCCCTGGGTTTATAATATCAATCCTTTCAGTTTATTGATCTAAGAGTTCATATTACTAGGGATTAATACTATTCAACAATGGTCAACAATAAACAACCATGTTCAACCATGATCAACTATTGTCCAACATCAATCACTTGGGTTTATTATTCCTTGGTCAACGATGGTTTATTATGATGTCAACCATGGTCCAACATGGAATTGTGATAAGGATTGTCTCAATATGAAAAACAATGATGGTAAATCATTTTTATTTTAGTGTTTATAATATTTTTCTTAAGGTTTATATACGTTGGGTTTATAATATTAGTCCATTGGGTTTAATATTATTTTGATGGGTTCATAATCCCTTGGGGTTTTAGTGTTAATCCCTTGGGTTTATTATTCCTTTGGGTTTATAATATCAATCCCTTGGGTTTATTATTCCCTTAGGTTTACAATAGTCAATCATAGTCAACCATTATCAATCATATCTAACCATGGTCAACCATGGTTGAATGTCACATTGTGACAAGGATTGTTTCACCATGAAAATAGACCATGTTTATTTTAATGTTTGTAATATGTATATTAGCATTTACCAATGTTGGGTTTATAATACTAGTATCTTAGGTTTAATATTATTCCCTTCGGTTCATAATCCCTTGGGCTGATTATTAGGTTGGGTTTATAATATCAATCACGGTCAACTTTCTTAATTTATTGTGTTTGTCATATCAATCCCTTGCGCTTCTTGATCCCTTAGGTTTTTAATATTTATCCCTTGGGTTCACTAATTCGTTAGGTTTATAATATTAAATGGTTGGGTTTATTAGTTCCTTTGGTTTATAGTATTAATTAATCCCTTTGTTTTATTAATCCCTTGAGTTTAAAATATTAATTCTTAGGGTTTGTATACCTTGGGTTTATATTATTAGCCCCTTTTGTTTAATATTATTCCCTTAGGTTCATAATCCCTTGGAGTTTTAGTATTAATCCCTTGGGTTTATTGTTCCTTTGTGTTTATAATATCAATCGCTTAGGCTTATTATTCCCAAGTCAAACACGGATGATTATGATGTCGACCATGGTCCAAAATGGAATTTTGATAAGGATTGTCTCAATATGAAAATCAATGATGGTTAATCATGTTTATTTTAGTGTTTATAATATTTATCTTAGCGTTTATATACATTGGGTTTATAATATTAGTCCCTTAGGTTTAATATTATTCCCTTCGGTTCATAATCCCTTTGGGTTTTAGTATTAATCCCTTGGGTTTATTATTCTTTTGGGTTTCTGATATTAATCCCTTGGGTATATTATTCCCTTAGGTTTACAATATCAATCATGGTCCACCATTGTCAGTCATAGCCAACAATGGTCAACCATGGTTGAATGTCGCATTGTGACAAGGATTGTCTCACCATGAAAATAAAACATGTTTATTTTAGTGTTTGTAATATTTATATTTGTGCTTACGAATGTTATGTTTATAATATTAGTTCCATGGGTTTAATATTATTCCCTTGGGTTCATAATCCCTTTGGGTTTTAATATTAATCTCTTGGGTTTATTATTCCTTTGGGTTTATAATATCAATCCCTTGGGTTTGTTATTTGCTTAGGTTTATAATATAAATCATGGTCAACCATTGTCAATCATAGCCAACCATGGTCAACAATGGTTGAATGTTGCAATATGACAAGGATTGTCTCACCATGAAAATAAACCATGTTTTTTTTACTGTTTTTAGTATTTATATTTTGGTTTACTAATGTTGGGTTTATAATAATTGTCCATTAGGTTCAATATTATTACATTGGGTTCATAATCCCTTGGGGTTTTAGTATTAATCCCTTGTTTTTATTGTTCCTTTTTATTCATAATATCAATCCCTTGGGTTTATTATTCCCTTAGGTTTACAATATCAATGATGGTCAAACATTGTCAATTATATCCAGCCATGGTTAAATGTTGAATTGTGATGAGGATTGTCTCACCATGAGTATAAACCTTATTTATTTATGTGTTTGTAATACTTATATCTTATTTTACCAATGTTGGGTTTTTGATATTAGTCCCTTGGGTTTAATATTATTCCCTTGGGTTCATATTCCCTTGAGTTTTAGTATTATTCCCTTGGGTGTATGTTTCACATGGGCTCATAATATCAATCCCATGGGCTTATTATTAACGTGGGTTTATAATATCAATCATGGTCAACCATAACCAACCATGGCCAACTGTGGTCAATCATGGTTTGATCTCACATTATCAAAAAAATTATTTCCACTTAGGGTTTATATACCTTGGGTTTATAATATTAGTCCCTTGGCTTTATTGTTCCTTGCATTTATAATATTAATAATCCCTTTGCTTTATTAATCCCTTGAGTTTAAATTATTAATTCTTAGGGTTTATTAATTCAACAATGTTTATTTTAGTATTTTTGATATTTATCTTAGGGTTTTTATACCTTGGGTTTTTAATATTAGTCCCTTTTGTTTAATATTATTCCCTTAGGTTCATAATCCCTTGGGGTTTTAGTATTAATCCCTTGGGTTTATTATTCTTTGGGATCATAATATCAATTGCTTGGGTTTATTATTCCCCATTCAACCATGGTTTATTATTATGTCAACCATGGTCTAGCATTGAATTATGATAAGGATTATCTCAATATCAAAATCAACAATGGTCAATCATGTTTGTTTTAGTGTTTATAATATTTATCTTAGGGTTTATATACATTGGGTTTATAATATTAGTCCCTTGGGTTTAATATTATTCCCTTGGGTTCATAATCCCTTGGAGATTTAATATTAATTTGTTGGGTTTATTATTCCTTTGGGTTTCTGATATCAATCCCTTGGGTTTCTTATTCCCTTAGGTTTATAATATTGATCATGGTCAACCATTGTCAATCATATCCAACCTTGGTAAACCATGGTTGAATGTCACATTGTGACAAGGATTGTCTCCCAATGAAAATAAACCATGTTTATTTTAGTGTTTGTAATTTTTATATTTGGGTTTACCAATGTTGGGTTTATAATATTAGTCCCTTGGGTTCATAATCCCTTGGGGTTTTAGTATTAATCACTTGGGTTTATTATACCTTTGGGTTTATAGTATCAATCCCTTGGGTTTATTATTCCCTTAGGTTTATAATATCAATCATTGTCAACCATTTTCAATCATAGCCAACCATGGTCAACCATGTTTGAATGTCACATTGTGACAATGATTATCTCACCATCAAAATAAACCATGTTTATTTTAGTGTTTGTAGTATTTATATTTGGGTTTACCAATGTTGTGTTTATAATGTTAGTCCCATGGGTTTAATATTATTCCCTTGGGTTCATAATTGTTAAAATTGGAAACTAGGGCCAAACTTCATGTGGGTCATATTATTCATGGCTGATAATATGTTCATTAAATTCCTCTCATCGAGAGGTGTAGGATTGATCTAAAGATCATCTGATTCCGATAAGTATTCATGGAGATATGAATTTATTTTGATTATGGAATTATTATCAAGCCAACCTACAACTCATGTAGGCTCAGAAGCCCAACAGTCGCATCTATTCAAACATCAAAAATTGTGTATAAATACAAGAGGAATTTTCCTCATTTTCACTCACTCATATCATCACATCTCTCTGTCTCTACTGCGCAGAAAAGAGTCTCTTCTCTACTACGCAGAAAAGGGTCTCTCTCTCACACATGTGAAGTCGGAAGATGCTGAAACTAAAGCTGCAACTGCAGATCCAAAATTTTACCAGTGTGGACCATCAAACCTCCTCTTTTGATCTGTGTTGTAGGTTGATCTGAACCTCCTCTGAAGGAAACAAATTTTGGGGGTGGAATCAAGTTGATCCGACAGATGGTTTGCGAGATATCGACTGCCCTAGTTTGAAGGAAGATGATGAAAGTGAAGCTGCAACTGTAGAAGTAAAGTTTGAATTACGTGGACCAGAATATCTCCTCATCTAAACTACACTGTAGGTTCATCTGAACCTCCTCTTAAGGCTACAACTTTTGGTGGTGGAATCAAGTCGATATGACAGTCGGTTTGTGAGATATTTACTACCCTAGTTTTGATGATGAAGTTGCTAATGCTGATGCTATTGATCTAGGGTTTGCTACTACTGATATATATCAGATTTATTGTACTATTTCTCTCTACTGAATTATTGAAGATAAAATAAGATTTGATCAAAGGGTTTCTTCACACATTGTGGGGTTTGTCATTGGCTAGCCGCCACATCTTGTGTCTTTTGTTTTGGCTTGTTTTCTATCAATTGTTTAATGTTATATCTGAACTTTAATTTATGTACATGTGATTGCTAATATGTGGAATGTAATAAGTAAAGAAGTAAACTGTTATAAGAATAGAAGATACGATAACTTAACATGGCATTGGAGCTAAGTTGAAGACAAAGCCCGAACAAGAGCAAGAACAATCAATAAAGAGAAGATTGGAAAGGCTATCCTAAAAGAACTATGGGGTCCTCAACACTCTTTCTTGCTGAAGACAAGCTCTGTGAGAAAGCTGACTATCACGGATGGAAGATGCCTATCGATCTAACCCTAGAATATCAAGGAGTGCTGGACCATGTAAGTGGCAATATTGTTGAGCCTCCATCAAATGCATCTGCTGCTACCTGGAACAAATGGAAAATCGAGAAGTCAAAACAAAGAATATCCTCTGGGACTCTATCGACAAGCACTTAGTGGCCTATATCTCTGAACTGGACACCTCCAAGGAAATCTATGATAGACTGGTGAGTTTATTTAAATTCAATGATGCAAATCAAGTTTTGTTTCTTAGAAATAAGCTAATGGAAATCAAGAAGGGTAAAGATGAGAGTATGCAAGCATACTTCTTAAGAATCATTGAGATCAAGAACGATCTCCTATTTATTGGGGAAACTATTGCTGACAGGGAAATGGCACTCACAACTCTTGGAGGATTACCATCTGAATGGTACGTGTTCAGGACTACTCTTCTGAACAATAATATAATTCTTGGTTTTGAGGAATTAATGGCTAGATGCATTCAAGAAGAGACAAGGGTAGAAGAGCAAGAAATGCCCATGCCTAAAGGTCCTCCTCCTACCTTTTCTTTCCATGCTAAGACAAGAAATAATTCTGGGACTAAATCAAAAGGAAAGGTTGGACCTAAGGGTGGAAGAAAAGGACGATGTTGAATCCATGATAAAGTAGGCTACTATGCAAGGGAATTCCCTGATAGAAAGGACTAACACCAGGACAATGATCAAAATCACTCTAATTGAAATCAAAGGAATGACAAATTCAATAGCAAAGGTAAGAGGAGAGCTGGGAATCAAGGAAGAGGACAAACATTCAAGAAGGCTAGAAACTCCAGGATGTATTAAATGCATGTGACCTCAAAAGGAACCTGGTGTCCATCTCGGCAATGCAAGACAAAGGCTACAAGGTAACCTTCAGCAATGACAAGGTACGTATATGGAAAAATAATGTTAAAGATTCCTTTACTCTTGGGTTTTGTGTTGATTCATTATATTAGGTTGATGGAAGTCCGCTAGGTGTCATGTCTTATGACACATCTCTTTAGTCCAAACTTTGGCATTGGAGGTTTTCCCCCCTTCAGTATAAATCTCTACTCGGTGTAAGACAAATGGTGATAGGGATGCCCAAATTCCGAGTAGAGAAGGAAGGTGTATGTCCAGGATATGCTAAAGGAAAGCTCAAAAGGGGATCATTCCCCTCAAGCCAAAGCAAGACCTCCAATATATTACAATTGGTTCACTTAGGAATATGTGAGGTTGGCTTTAAGAGGGAGATTACTACACCATATACTCCTAAGAAAAATGGTGTGGTGGAAAGGAAGAACCGTATGACTGTGGAAGTTGTCTCTATGGGTAGATGATGTAATAATACCTGATGTGGAGGAACTCATGGATCCTATTTATCCACCTGAACCTTCCTCTTCTAGGAAGAGGCCTTCATGTCTTAGGGGGATACTTGATGATGCTGAAGGACATGCTGCACCTCGAGGAACCTTTCACAAAAGTAGGAAATCTAATAGGTATTAGGGATACCAAACCATCATGAGCACGATCATACAAAATGAACCTGCATCATTCTCAAATGTCGTCAAGCATCAAGTATGGAAGGATGTTATGACCAAAGAATATGAGTCTATTATGGAGAATGATGTCTGGGAAGTAGTTCCCAGACCCCAGGACAAGACAATTGTTACTTCAAAATGGCTTTACAAGATAAAGTTGCAGCAGATGGAAGTACAGAATAGTATAAGGCTTGTTTTGTTGCTCGTGGTTTCTCCCAGAAGGGAGGTATAGACTATGATGAGATATTTGCACCTGTTCCCAGATATACAACCATTTGCTTGATCATAGTCCTTATGGCTTTACAAGGATGGAACCTACATCAAATGGATGTTAAGACTGCGTTCTTGCACATTTCAATCAAAGAAGAGGTCTATGTTGAGTAACCTGAACGATTTGAGACTTATGATTGAAAATGTCATGTATGCAGGTTGAAGAAGGCTCTTTATGGGATGAAGTAAGCACCATGTGCATGGTATGAGAGGATCAATAGCTACTTGATGAAGCTGGGATTCACTAGGAGTGAATCCTATCTTAACCTTTACCTTTCAGGTTGAATATGACAAGCCTCTCATACTGGTGTTGTATGTGGATGACCTCTTTCTAACAGTTGCATACCCTCTCATTCACAAATGTAAGATGGAGTTGGCTTTTGAATTTGAAAGGAAGGACCTAGGACCGATGCACTATTTCCTAGGACTTGAAGTGTGGCAGAAGCCAAGGGAAATTTTCCTATATCAAGGAAAATATGTGGTAAAGATGTTGGAAAGATTTAGTATGATGGATTGCAAGCCTATGACTACCTCGAGGATCTTAACTTTTATAAGTTATATGGTAGTGATTTTGGACCAGATTTGGGAAATGCCTCTGAGTTTCATAAACTCATTCAGATTGATGTTCTTGGTGAACCTTCGTCCGAACATATGTTTTGCAGTCAGCATTACGAGATCATATTTGGTTGAGCCTCACTGGATTGATGCCAAGACTATTCTGAGATGTCTTTGTGGCACAATCACTTATGGATTAAGATATGCTGTTGGAGATGTAAGATTACTTGGATTTACTGATGTTGATTGGGAAGGCAATGTGGAGGACCATAAGAGCACTTTCAAGTGTTGTTCCTCCTTGGGATTTGCTTCAATATCCTAAATGAGCAAGAAGCAGAAGTTGGTGGCTTTCTGCACCATTGAAGCAGAATATATTGCTGCTAGCATGGCCTCCTGTGAGGCAGTCTAGTTGCGAAAGCTCTTCGGTAAGCGAATTCAATTTACGTTGGTTACCACCATGATCCTGTATGGCAAGAAGGGTGGGATTCATTTGTCAGAGAATCCCCTATTTCATGATCGCTCCAAACATATCGATATCAGGTATCACTATACTCAAGATATGGTGTAGCGGGGAGCTATAAGGCTCCAAGATATTGGTAAAGATGAACAGGTCACCAACATTTTGACAAAGCCTCTAGGAAAAGTCAAACTTTTGAATTTCTGAGAACAACTTGGTGTTATTCAAAGACCCTTCGATGAGGGTCATGTATGATGCATTGAGCTCTGGGAGCTTTGGGGGTGTGGGTGTGGGGTACTTCTTGGAGCGACAAATGACCATAGGGTGATTCACCATCCCCTGGTGGTGTACATGTACAACCCATGGCAACTATGTAGTAGGATGATTGGTTCTCTTGTGAGGTGTGGATTGATGTGTTCTCCATGGCAATTGTAGTAGGATTGATGTGTTTTCCTGTGAGGCCTGGTTTGATGTGTTCTCCATGGCGATTGTAGAAAGATTGATGTGCTCTCCTGTGAGGCCTAGATTGATGTGTTCTCCATGGTGATTGTAGCAAGATTGATGTGCTCTCCATGGTGATTGTAGCAAGATTGATGTGTTCTCCTGTGAGGCCTAGGTTGATGTGTTCTCCATGGCAATTGTAGCAGGATTGATGTGTTCTCCTATGAGGCCTAGATTGATGTGTTCTCCATGGTGATTGTAGCAGGATTGATGTGTTCTCCTGTGAGGCCTGCATTGATTTGCTCTCTATGGCGATTGTAGCAGGATTGATGTGTTCTCCTGTGAGGACAGGATTGATTAGTTCTCCTATTGAGGCATCCTACCCACGCAGTCTGGGACTCATGGGAAGTACCTCTCATCTGATCAATGAGTAGGGAAATGAAGTTAGGGATTGTAGTAGTACCGATGGATGCATCATTGTATATACTATACTCCCTATGCTAGAATGACCTCCATTGATCTGGGATAAATGATACTGGTCTGGGACTAGTGGTAGGAGTGGACATTTTATGACACTGACTTCGGGTCGGATGTTACTAGTCTAGGTGTTATAGACATTTTTGTGCCTTGCATCACTGAGCATGAAATGTCAATAATCAAGGGATCCAAAGTCCCTAAACATGTTGTTCCTACCCCTAGAGGAACAAGGCCAGCAAACCACAGCAATTCACAAAAGTTCTCCACCTGAAAACACTCAAAAACAAGCCAATTCTGGATCATGTCAACTGCTCCACTGAGCATCTGCGCTGAATTTCAACTGCTCCATTGTCTACCTGCATTGAATGTCAACTGCAACAAAGGCTACCTGCGCTGAGCGTAACTGGACAAGTGGCAGGCTCATTTCTCAATGTGTCAATGCCCAGGAAGCTTCCAAAATGACACTTGGATCAGGGAATTCGACTGGTGATGAGTAAGAGGTTCCAAATCTCCAAGTGGAAGCAAGAACCTCCAAGTGGACTCAAGAACTGAAGTGGGAGAGGACACTAGTCAGTTTCATACCAGCCTCAAGCTGACTAATCCTCTCCCCAAAACTCCTATATATAGATCTCTCTCCATGAGGTCAGGGGAGGCTGGAATTTTGTTATTGCAAAGAATTGTTGTTGGTTTGAGGTTGGATCATTGGGTGCTTAATGCTTTGAAGGGAGCTGAAGAAGGAATTCCATTCTGCTGGGAAGGAGATGCTGGATTGGAGCCCTATGGGTTGTATCTCTTCCTGAACCTTGTTATCAATCAATAAAGCTATCTTGGTTCTTTCCTATATGCTGGTGTATTTTGTATGATTTGCATTAGTATATTTGATTTACTTCTAATCCTGAATCATTTATGAATATGTATATTTTCCTTTGTGTTGTGTTCTTCTCTTGTCGCGAGTACCTGTTCTCTTGTCACAGGTAGCTGTTCTCTTGTGATCTCGTGGGAATCAAGTAGCTGTTCTCTTGAGCAAGCGAGGAGGCAAGTAGCTGTGGACACCCAAAGAGAAGAGGATCTAGATCGAGGGACAACCGGAAGATAACGGTAAGTCTACCAATCTCCCCTCTTTCACATTTCATAAAGGAAGAAACCGAAGTAGCCGTATCTGTTTGTTGCTAAGGCGCTGTCACACCTTAGGTGGATAGGATCGTCCTGCATAGGCATTTTTCCCCACAACAAATTGGCGACTCCGCTGGGGAAGAACTTGTTTATTCATTTTATTTGTGTTTACATCATTGTTTACTTCATAGACTCAACGGCAACAATCGAACTGCTCTGCAAAGTAGAATGTTGTTGCCTTGATCCTTCACTGGATTTTGTCTATGATCTGAACAATGAACTCACAAATGACTTGATGATCCTTTGTGATAGTCTTTAGTACCCTCTCAAAGCATCCCTCTGTTTATACCTTGCTTGTGTTTCTGATTTGGCCTGAAACAGTTGATTTTTGAGCATTTTATGACCCAGAACCCAAGGGAAACGAGAGTTTCTCTTTTAGCGCAACTGCTGTGAGGGCAGTTTGCATTTCAACGCAGGTCCCGTGAAGGCTACCTACGCTGAATGTCAAATTGACAGTGTTAGACTTGCGCTGAAACAGTGTGGCCTTGTGCAGCTGGGGTTCTTTGCTGTCTTTTGCCCTTTTTTGATCTCTGTTTTTGCAGCCTTTAACCAGCATAGGTACCAGTCTGATAACCCCTTTTCTTTGCTTGAATTCCGCCTCATTTTTGTACAAAAAGACTGTAAGTGTTTTTATGTGTTTGTGGCGTCATTTACAATTTTCCTTTGCATGAGCGAAATAGTCATCGTGTAGCCCTTGATTCAGATCTGATTGATTGATTGATTGTGATCTTAGGAGAGAGTTCATTGGCTGTTTTCAGTTTGATTATCATTTGCTTTTGCTTATTGGTTTGAATTTTTCACTTTTAAGTGTTGAAATGAGTATTCCTTTCGAAAAATCGCAAAGTGATTGTAATCTCTTCTACCCTTGTCGATTTTGGAAAAAGTAAACTTGTTTATTTCAGTCATTTAAAAGAAAATTCAAAGTTGTACAAAAAGCTTTCTTTGTAGGCATTTATACTAAGAAAGTGGAAAACAAACACCTGCATTGTGCATTTGCATTTTGATAAGTTTGCATGTTTGATTTAGGAAGAGTGCATTAGAGTGTGCTGATTTCTCTTTGAGAAAAGATAGTCGCTCTCTTTTCGCTTAGTAGCTAGGATTTTCAAAGTTGAAAGATTATAAAGCTTGCTTATCATCTTAGACTGCATTTAGGAATTGTACCATACATCTCGTGGTGATCCTGAAAGACAAACTTCTAAAAAGATCAACTTAAAATAAACCGAATGAACCTAACAACGCTTTGCAACATAACGCACAACATAGAGGTCTAGGCTAGAGACGTGTTCCGGCGTCGTTAAGCCTAGTGACTGTCGATCTCGTGGAAGGTGGGTGATTCCTCCTGAGGGACGATAGCGCTAGTACGGATTGTGCTCCCACGTACCGTCGCGTATATATTGGGAGACCCCTATAGGCATATATCATTTATCCTTAGGAAGCCGTGTCGGCCGCCCTACTGATCACAATGCAGTGAACACAGCATTCACGAAGATCGACCACCCGTACCGTAAAAAGTATTCTGTGGTTTTGCGAAAAGTTTGGCACACCCTCTGCCTAGATCTCCAGAGCAGTTTCTTTTGGCCTTTTTCAGACTCTATAACAGAAAAAGTCCATCAGAGCATTTGTCACTTCGGGCTCGTTAAAACATCGAAGGAGACTAGAGTCATCTTTAGTTTTTTCTCGACTCTTTAAAAGTGAAAAAGCAAGTTGTGTCTAAAAGCGTCTAATAAAATTCATTCATTTCGGAAACATAATTTCCCTTTTGTATTTTAGTTGATCGAGTAATCCGCAACCGTGGAAGAAAGTCAATTGAAACCCCGTCGTTCGCGGAGGCTTGCGAGTCAACCGTCTTTGTCTCCGGAATCGAAAACAGTACGGACAAAGCGAACTCGCTTAACCGGTTCAAAATCTCCCATTAAAGTTAGAACAAGTGTTCCGACAACATCTGAGATTCCGGTTACTCCAAACATTTCTGGAAACCCTGCCTCTATTGAAGAAGTTCAACAGCCACAGAGGGACAGTAACACTGATCTTAGTCTGAGAACAAGTACTTCTTCCTCTGTGTTACTGAACCAGTTCCATCTGTAACCGGTCCAGAGAGTATTGTTCCTCAAACAACTGTCGCTGTCGAAACAACCCCTTCTTCGGCACCAGAAATCTTTTACAGACCTGACGGTCTTCCTCTTCCACCTGGTTTGATTGCGATAGAGGAAATTGTAGAGGACCCGCAAGCAAGTACTCCAACTCATTTTGGAGTAGGGGTCACTCTTTTTCCTGCAACATCAGAAGTTAGTCCATCACCAGTGGAAGTTCCTGTAGAATCGCTAGGCGATTTATTGGATAGACTTAAAATGTCTGAGCAACCGTCGACATCTAGGACTGTGTCGAATGACACGGCGACAGCAGAACCCCCTGCTGCCACTCCGACGATGTTTGCCGGTATACCATCTGTCCCAACTAGCTCGCAACAGCTAGAAGGAGTCCACCCAGGGACTATTTCGACAGTGTGGTCTGTTCCAGTTTGTTCCTCCGGAATAATATCCGGTAATTCTTATGTTGAAACTAGACAAATTGATCCCTATGGAGGTCAATTTGGGCTATCCAGTCCCCAAGGGCAAACCATACCCTTGAGTTCCGGATTGCTACCGTATGGGGGGCAGTATGCCCTTTCATTACCCCCTCCGGGAGGGTATCCATACCGCAGTTCTCAACCGTATTCAGGTTATACTGGAGTTACGACAAGTGGTTGGGTACCTATGCTACCCCAGCAACCGAGAGTTGTGTATTCTATGCAACAATGTGTACCTATGTCAAACATCCCGATGACGCCAGCTATTGTAACAGTGTCGCAAGTTGAAACGATGCCTGTTGTGTGTCAACCTCAGATTTCTCAGGTTGTAATGCAACAGCCCCTTGACCCTGTGACATAACCACAATCGCCAACTGCCGGGACGACACAGGTCCAAACGGGTACAATTACCCCACATCTTGGTCCGTCGGTTAGTATAGCACAGCAGAACATGGCTTCACAACCACGGCTAGTGCAATACCAACAACCACAATTCCAGCAGCTGTACCAAGGATCTGAGCAACAGATCTTTGCAAATAGTGGACAACCGTATATTCAAAACGGTTTAAACCAACCGCTTTACAGTGGTCAAGTCCACCAACCGTATCAGTCATACCAACATCAATTACATTATGCTGGTATGCAGAGACCTACTGCTCAGGCGATTCCATCGTATCCTGGGTACGCCTCGCCTAACCTGAATCAACAGTTACCATTCGTGGCAACTTTAGAATTACCAGATTTACACCGATTAACGAACGATCCAATTGCTTACGCCCATTGGTGGCCAGCGATTCCTCACAAACTTCCATCGGACATTCCTAAATTCAATGGAAATCCTGGCGAAGACCCGTCGAATCATGTGATGACTTTTCATCTGTTGTGTTCGTCAAACACCTTGAATGATGATTCGATAAGGCTTCGCCTTTTTCAGAGGACATTGACAGGTCCAGCGGCTAAATGGTATATTGAGTTACCTAGAGCCTCTTTCGACAATTTCAGTTCCCTAGCCACGACTTTCTTAACCCATTTTCAATTACCGATAAGGTATGAAACTGGAACAGAAATCTTAACCAATTTCAAGCAGACGACGGCAACTCATATATCCGATCATATACATGAGTGGCGTCGTCGTCGCAGAATGGTAAAGACCTATGTTCCCGATCAGCTATTAGCTGAATGGTTTATAAAGTCATTACTTCCTGCTATAACGGAAGATGTGGCCAAGGGGGGAGTCGTAACAGAGGAGCAGGTTATTGCTCGTGCACAGTATCTAGACTTAGTGTATACTCAATCTGGCACACTCTACGACAAGATACCTGACGCCCCTAGACCGGAATTTTTAATTACTCCTCCTCCTGGATCAAATAGTGACTCTCATGCCGGCGATGGTGTGATTGGCACTGCAAACGCAAAGTCGACAAAGGATTCGTCTAAGAAATCTCGTAAGACTTCGAATCAAAATGCAAATCAAGAAATTCTTGCTTCAGAAATAAATGCCATATCGGCAGATAAAGGCAAAAATTCCAGTCAACCAGGAAGCAAGAAGAAACAAAACAAAGGGAAGAAGAAGAAGCAGGGTGAGTCATCCCCTGAGAAAACTTCTTCAAACCCTCCTAAGAAAGGGAAACCAAAAATTCCATGTTTTATATGTGACGAGGATCATTGGACAGAGAATTGTCCATACAAAGTTGAACTTAAGAAGTTCTTCAAAAGTTCGCACACTTCAGCTGTGTTAACTGATCCATTTCCCAATCAAGGTCAAAATCTGGTTGATAGTGGAAATGCTTCCCCGTCGCAAGTGCTAATGTTATCGATCTCTAAGCAACAAAACGATGCTTTGATTTTGACAAGGAACAAAGATTACAGGAATCCACCGGTGTCGAACGAAAAAGGTAAAGATCAACCGAGTAGTTCGACAACAACTTCGACAGAAGTTGTACCCCCCATCATTCCTGAGTTAACAATAAAACCGCCAAAGGGAGCAGTACACAAGTCGACATTTAATCCTCACGCCAGGGCGGCGCAGGATTATAACATAGTGGAAGATTTGGCCCAATCGCCATCCGCTATGTCGACTCTTGAGGTACTACAAAATTGTCCATCCCAAAGGCAGGCGTTGTTATCAGCTATTGGTGGGGTTGATCCTAAGGATTCCCATCTTGTATCCTTTGATCACAAAGGATATGATCCTCAGTTACCAGCTCAACTAGCTTTCCTTATTCAAGTGAAAGCCCTCAACAAAACTGTTCACAGAACAATCATTGATGAGGGGGCATCGACATGTATCATGTCGATGAGTTGCTGGAAAACTCTCGGATCTCCAACCTTGTCGCGATATTCGATGACACTAAAAGCATTCGACGGAAGGACGTACACCCCGTACGGCACCCTAAATAACTTGAAGGTTGAACTAGGAGGAAAAACAGTGGAAATTGATGTTGAAGTCATCGATGGAAATCTTGACTATAACATCCTACTGGGAAGACCATGGATATATGCCATGGCGGCTGTAGTGTCGACTTATTTTAGGAAGATCGCATTCCCTTTTCAAGGAGGGATTACGATCGTTGACCAACAAAACTTCCTCCCTAATGGTTCACAAGTTACAGGAAGCATTCCCATGATCCATGGGAGCGACCATTCAATTCAAGATATCGGAGTAGGACTATTGAAGGACCCCACAATGATGGGAACTTTCGCGCTACCACCTCCTATCTACATAGGAAATATACCGTTTGTAGCAACCTGCAACATGATATCTTCCACGAAGGTCGCAGAAGACAAAGTCAACATGGATCATGCAATGGTTTTGCCCCCAAGCCCTATAGAAATATTGTAGCAATCAATGTTTCAGGCATGGGAGGCGAACCCAAATCAACGCTCGTCAAGCTTCTGGGTAGATACGTCTAGAGAATATGGTACCCCATTAGATCCTTGGTCGAAAGTACATGGGACTGACGAAGGAATCTTACAATCAATGTTGATTGAGGGGGCACCATGGAATGATCACCACCATCGTTCCCTTCTTCCAGAGTATGAAGAAGATACTCAACACGACCTTTACCACCCTTCAGTTTTTGAATTCCTTTCAAATACTGTAAATACGGTGGATTCTGAGCGAAACTTATCCAATATTGAAGAGACTATAGCCATAAATATCTCGACTAAACCAAATGTTGTAGAGAATATTTATGTCGGAAAAGGTTGTTCCCCTTCAGAACTGGAAGGATATAACGCTCTTTTTCGCAAGTTCAGAGATGTCTTTGCTTGGTCATATGAAGAAATGCCAAGCATTGACTCGAGTATTGTTGAACATGAAATTAAAATGTATCCTGATGTCAAACCAGTAAGATAACGACTTCGACAGGTACACCCCAAGAAAGCCGCTGCCATTAAGGCAGAAGTTGAGAAACTTCTCCATGCTGGTTTCATCTACCCGGTTCCTCTAACCGATTGGGTATTGAATATTGTCCCTGTTATGAAGAAACAAGGGACGATTAGAGTGTGTGTCGACTATAGGGATGTAAACCAGGCTTGTCCAAAGGACAACTACCCTACACCCTTCATCGACCAGATAATTGATGAATGCGCCGGATGTGAAATATTTTCCTTTATGGATGGATTTTCCGGATATAATCAAATAAATATCCGCCCACAGGACCAGTCAAAGACTGCATTTATTTGTCCGTGGGGCACATTCGCTTATCGAAAATTACCCTTTGGTTTAAAGAACGCAGGGGCGACGTTTCAGAGGGAATTGAATTATGCCTTCCATGACATCAAGAACATAGTTCAACCATATCTCGACGACCTTCCGGCTCATTCGCGAAAGCGGACTGATCATCCGCAGCATTTAAGAGCGATATTTCTACGTTGCCGACACTACAAGATAAGACTCAATCCGCACAAGTGTGTGTTTTGCGTCGGTTCTGGTCGTTTACTTGGCTTTGTAGTCTCTAAGGATGGGATTCGTCTCGACCCTTGCAAGGTTCAGGCAATCATTAATTTGCCTCCACCTTCAAATTTTCTTCAGATTCAGAAACTCCAAGGGAAAGCAAACTTTCTGAGGAGGTTCATTCCAAATTACACAGAACTTGCTAAAGGTTACACTCGTCTTTTGAAAAAGGATGTGCCTTTTGTCTAGGATCAGGTGGCGCAAGCTTCCTTTGACGGTCTGAAAGATTCTCTAGTAAGAGCATCATTAATGTATGCCCCAGACTATCAAAGAGATTTTAACCTGTATCTGGCTGCAGCGGATACAACCATTGCGATGGTTTTAGTTCAAGAAGTCGATGGAATTGAACATCCTATATATTATTTAAGTAAAAACTTAAATGATACGGAAAGCAAATATTCTTATGTTGAAAAATTAGCGCTTGCAGCTGTTCAAGCGATTCAAAGATTTCGACATTATGTCCTCTTTCAGAAAACTACCATTTTATCAGATTGCAACCCCATGACTTATATACTGTCGCGACAGTTGCTGGGGGGCAAATATTCAAAATGGATAGCGATCCTTCAAGAGTTTGATCTGGAATCTGTAAAATCCAAATCAAAGAAAGCTCTAGTTTTCGCGGAATTATTGTGCGATCTCCCATCGTCGTCCAACGATGAAACATCGGAAGAGTCAATCATGGACGAGAGTTTGTTTCTGATATCTACAAGCGATGAGTGGTATGGAGATATCATAGTTTATCTCCAAACCCAAAAGTTCAGGCCTAACACCTCTCACTCTGAACAGAAACGTATACGATACCAAGCTAAAGACTACATGATCGTCGGTGATACGCTTTACCGTTGTGGCATCGATATAGTTCTAAGGAGGTTCCTTACCCATGAGGAGGCCGAGAAAGCCCTGAATGAGTGTCATTCATGCGCGTGTGGGGGGAATCAATTTGGATATGCAACAGCACAAAAAATCTTACGAGCAGGATACTTCTGGCCAACCATGTTCAAAGATTGCATAATCGCAGTCAGAAGTTGCCATGCATGTCAGATTTTCGATAGCAAAACCAGAAGACCACCCGTACCTTTACAGCCAATAGTTGATGTTGGGCCTTTCGCCAAATGGGGCATCGATTTCATGCAATGTAACCCCACCTCGACCGGGGGGCATGGGTATATTATAGTCGCCGTTGACTATTTTACCAAATGGGCCGAGGCGATGCCTACATTGGATAACACTGGTGAAACAGCTGCCCTTTTCTTTTTCAATCATGTAGTCGCCAGGTTCGGCGTACCGCAGGCTATAGTTACAGATCATGGATCACATTTTCGCAATCACATGATGGTTGAATTAGCTACCAAGCTAGGGCTATCTCACGACAGCTCTACCCCGTACTATCCGCAAGCCAACGGACAGGTTGAGGCGATCAACAAGGTCCTGAAGCGTATGTTGCAAAGGATGATCGGGGTTCACAAAAGAAGGTGGCATCTAATCCTGTACTCGGCCTTATGGGCTTACCGAACATCGGTAAAGAATGCGACTGGGTTCACACCTTTCCAACTGGTGTATGGCCTGGAGGCAGTCTTACCAATCCAGTGTGAAATTTCGTCTCTTAAACTCGCAATTGACCTCCTCCCCGGAACTTTAGAAGAAGAGGCCCATTTCTTGGAATTAATCAAATTGGATGAAACCCGTCGTGACGCCGCTTTGGCTAACGAAGCCCATAAGAAATGAGTCAAGACGCAGTTCGACAAAAATGTCAAACCCCGTGTCTTCTCCGAAGGTGACTTGGTCTTGCCTTACGACCAAGAATCTGACAAATTGGGAGCAGGAAAATTTAATTCTTTATGGATGGGCCCCTATATTGTTAAACGAGTGTTAGCAAAAGGAGCCTACAAGTTAATGGATTATGATGGAATCCCACTGGCGCAACCCCGAAACGGGTTGTACCTCAGGCGTTACTATGCCTAAATAGTAACCTGAGTGCTTTTGTTTTATTTTGTTTTCGCTAAAGTGTTTGTTTCGGTCGAGTAATCCACCTTTTTCATTTGTTGCAGATGTCGAACTTTTCTGAGACATGTGTGGGATATGCTGACGGAGCGAGTCGTAGTTCGCGGAATCTATCCTCCGCAGCCTGGGCCATTTTTGATCCAAGCGGCGAGTTAGTGAGTTTCAGAGGTGTGTGTATTGGGCAATCAACGAATAACATCACTGAGTATAGCGCGTTGATAGAACTCCTCTCTGATGCCGTCACCCGTGGCATACGCCGACTAATCGTCAGGCTAGACTCACAACTTGTGATACTACAACTCAATGGTATATATTCTGTCCGCAATCCAGCTATTTATCGAATGTTTCTAAGGGTTAAGATTTTGGAAAGACAGTTTGATTCAATTCAATACCAGCATATTTCCAGGAACTTAAACACATTAACCGATTCATTAGCAAACTATGTATTAGATAGACATTTGCGACATTTATAAAAAGAAATGCATCAATGTTATGCAAGTGGATCACGTAAACCAACCAGAATAAACCTCGAAAATCAAAATATATAAAAGCTGTTTATCGTTTATACATAATGTTCTGTAACCAAGACAAAAATTGGTCGCATGACCCAAAAACTCAAAAGCGCTAGGGGGCACCCTAGCCTAGTGGTGCTCATGATAGCACGTCACGGCCTGTGCAATCATGCGCAAGAGACGAGTCCATCGTCTAGGCACACCAGTAGTATGCCGCTGCAACTGTAAAGGTAACTCATCGATCCGTACATCCGGAATACCGAGAGTAAGGCTCTCAACCTGCTCCTGCACAGCTGTAAGGGTCTCGGCCACGTCAAGGTCGCGAAGAATAACCCTCCCAGCAGGCTCCACTGCTGGGGCAGCGACTGGCGGTCTCAGACGAACTGCTGGACGAACAGGACCAACATCTGCATGCACACAAGAGTTTGATTAAGAGTCTTGACAGAATAAAGCACAGCAACATTATGAATAAAAACAGTAAACAGTGATATGGTCAGAGATTTTACCAATAGCGCCCCACTGCTCGCCATCCGGTAGCACCAAATCCGGATCGCCTCGGAAATCCATACCCACATATGGATACTCGGAAAAGACCATCTCCTGGTGCTCGAACCACCTGAAGAAGGTATCAGTGAAAGTAATCTGAGGTTGACCAGCATGCCTAGACATGTGATCGACCCATGTCTGCATGCGTGGCTCGGTCGGAGAAGGCAAGTCGAGTGCTATATACTGAGGCTGCATCAGTGGTATTTTCTCCAAGGCGAAGGCAGTCAAGATAGAACCAAATCCAAAGTTCTTCAGCTTCCCGTCCTTCACCTTGGTTAATTGATTTTTCATCTGAACAAGTACTACATCACACCAGTTGAATACTTTATGTTGGAGACACTCCAAGGCGTGCTGCACATAAGACCTGTTGGCAACATGTAGAGATGCACTACCGGCCATCCTACCAATAGTGTACAGAATGGACCTGAGTGACCTGTCAGTAATCTCACGGATAACGACCTTGCCGTCTCTGCTCGGCTGGGAACCTTCCCTACAGTACTGACGAACATAGTCTCTCACGGAGTCATTCCCCCGGGCCGAACCTGACAAAGAAATGGGGGCAGCCCGCCTTGACAACCCAATCAAGAAGTAAATGTCTACAATGGTCAAGGGGATGGATTTTCCCCTAATCTGGAATACTTGGTTGATGGGATCCCAAGCATCAAGCATGTACTGCAGTAAAGAAATCTGTGCTCTCATGCTAGAGATACAGAAGAACTTCAGCAGGCCACAGTTCCGCAGCGCATTCACCGTGACAGGGTCATGGAGAGCAATCATATCTTCTTCTTCATGTTCTTGTTCTCGGCATGTAAGGGACATTTCTCAAAAGTTCCTGCAAAACAAACAAGAGAATGAGTAAGATCCTGGATTTGATGAGAAACTGGCAAAAATTTCATCAAAAACTGTGCAATAGAACTACTTTTCTATGATCAACACAATTGGCAAGTGTCCTACCTGCATTGAAGGTCAAACTGCCTTAAGGCTGCTTGACATTCAACGCAGGTTTCGAATGGACTGCCTGCACTGATGGCAGAGCGCCCTAGCAAAACCCCAGGGGCTCAGGAGAACAGGAAAATAGGCACAGAATGGGAAAAGGAAACCATGAAAAGAAAGAGCTAGGGTTTAGCTCCTACCTGGTCCAGACGGCGCCGAAAATCGTCCGCAGAATCTCCCAGAATCAGCTGATGAAAATCAAGAAGGAAGAGGCACCTCCAAAGCTCCAACAAACCAAGTTCAAATGAAATGGTAAAATGAGAGGTAAAAACACTTTTTAATGGCTTTTTACGTAGTTCAAAGCAAAATATTAGGGTTTTTATCTCATGTTATGTATTTCTAACTAAGTTTGATGCAGCAATTGAAAATGCAGTACTGTCCTTGAAAAGAGAAAAGCTAGTAATGGTAAAAAATCAAAATTTGACCATATAATCGAGCAGTTTTACCGCGGAATTTATGCTCGTTAAAAAATAGAAAAGCGAGATCCGAGCAGTTTTAGCACATAGTTCATGCTCGTTAAAAAATAAACATAAGATCGAGTAGGGTTTTGGCGCATTCAAGCTCGTTAAAAAATGAACCCATCCCGGTAAATAACTATTGAGTATGTAACCTGATCAACCATAAAAGCCTTGGTCGTGTTTGTGTACCGTCACCTCCACTTTTCATTTGGCCGATCGTTCACCTCCATATGATTGTTTACCCATTTTGAGGAACAGCTGCGAAGAGTGATTTGACCTAGCCATCCTTGTGACACTGCCGTGATTGGAAAATTCCAACGTGTACCTGGAATCAGCTGCTAACCCTGTTCATCACTCGTTCCTCGAAAGACGAGTCTTCTTTAAGCTCTTTTCTATTAACTCGTAAAATATGAAAAGATTGCCGAGTTTTGGCCTTCCAGCTCGTTAAACGACCGGAAGAGCTATCCCTCCTCTAGATTTTAATCTTTTTGGACCTGAGGGATTATTGCACAAAAAGATCGAGCGCTTGTTTTATTCGGCTCGTTAAAACTATCGAAAACTCATCCCTTCTGTATTGTTTTATACTTTTTCGGACTTAAGGGATTAGATGACGAAAAAAGAATTTTGGAGTTAACTTTACGCACCTTTTCAGACTCTCTAAAAATGAAAAGGGTCGAGTTTTCTTTGTCGTTAGACTCGTTAAAATCACTAAATAGCGACAAACTTGTCTTTAGATGAGAACGAGTTTCACTGTCGCTAGGCTCGTTAAAACATAGCGATGGGCTTGCCCGAAGGGCAGGTTATAGAACAAGCATATGTTATCCTCCTCAAGCTTGACAAAAATAAAGAGGTACTGGTCAGCAATGACTGGGGAAAAATTGGGAAAAAAATCAAGAAAGCTTTGATGGTAGCAGGTCGCTCTTGAACATGACACTTTTCTTCTGTACCACAATTAGGTTGGGTTGTTTCATTCACCGGTCACATCACCATGGTCTCGCCATACCATCCATATTTGGGGTAATGCTACCGATCCATCGCATCAGTGTCGCCATATGTTCAAGAGAAGTCGTTCAGAAAGAGTCAACCAGGTCCCATCCACTGCCATACATTATCCTTCATCCATTCATGACCGCCACCCTAAATCATATGTCACAGATCGTTTTCACCTCCATTAAAATCATTAGCTTCGTTCCGTGTCACTGATGTGGGATTCATTAAGGCCCTCCTTTGATGGATCGCTTCTTGTCGACATCAGCTCATTATCCAAGAAGTTGATCTAGGAACAACCCCTTCAGTACTTTGAAGCTTGCATGCCTCAATGACAAGTTTCTCACTTCCGGCGACAGGTATACATCAATGACCTTCGACCAGAAGATTTTGCATAGTGTTCGACGCCAAGTCCCTTATTCACACCACGTGAATTGTACTGCAGTACCTTGAGGGTCATTATCATTATCGGTGATTCCTCTCATGCTTGTTGACAGTTTACATCATTGACCGGTAATCAAGCGATGTCTTTCCATGTTCGACTTCAGCGCATTTCTCACATGGATCGACTTGTACTTAGAGTGAAGATCGAACGAGTTTGAAGACCCCGGATCTAGTTTCATCCATCCGGGCTGCGATATATATTCAGGAAAAATAAAGACATTTGACATGTACATCATTGCAGCAGATGATCATCCGACTCAAAGGATGATAGTTTCGCCAGAATTATCAGTCTACCATCAGACGATCGTCTGTTCTATGTACCAAAATGAATTTATAAAGCTGAGCATGGGAATGCCCGCCTCAGCTAGATCATGAAAGCAGTATGAATCATAATGTATTGTATTGTATCTTATTACAGGTCTCCTCCCAGCAAATGGATGAACTTCGGACCCTCCTGGATAAAGCATTTCACCCGATAAACGGCCTCATACTTTAGGGGGCAACTGTTATAGACATTTTTGTGCCTTGCATCACTGAGCATGAAATGTCAATAATCAAGGGATCCAAAGTCCCTAAACATGTTGTTCCTACCCCTAGAGGAACAAGGCCAACAAACCACAACAATTCACAAAAGTTCTCCACATGAAAACACTAAAAAACAAGCCAATTCTGGATCATGTCAACTGCTCCACTGAGCATCTACGCTGAATGTCAACTGCTCCACTATCTACCTGCATTGAATGTCAACTGCAACAAAGGCTACCTGCGCTGAGCGTAACTGACAAGTGGCAGGCTCATTTCTCAATGTGTCAATGCCCAGGAAGCTTCCAAAATGACACTTGGATCGCGGAATTCGACTGGTGATGAGTAAGAGGTTCCAAATCTCCAAGTGGAAGCAAGAACCTCCAAGTGGACTCAAGAACTGAAGTGGGAGAGGACACTAGTCAATTTCATACCAGCCTCAAGCTGACTCATCCTCTCCCCAAAACTCCTATATATAGATCTCTCTCCATGAGGTCAGGGGAGGCTGGAATTTTGTTATTGCAAAGAATTGCTGTTGGTTTGAGGTTCGATCATTGGGTGCTTAATGCTTTGAAGGGAGCTGAAGAAGGAATTCCATTCTGCTAGGAAGGAGATGCTGGATTGGAGCCCTATGGGTTGTATCTCTTCCTGAACCTTGTTATCAATCAATAAAGCTATCTTGGTTCTTTCCTATATGCTGGTGTATTTTGTATGATTTGCATTAGTATATTTGATTTACTTCTAATCCTGAATCATTTATGAATATGTATATTTGCCTTTGTGTTGTGTTCTTCTCTTGTCGCGAGTAGCTGTTCTCTTGTCACAGGTAGCTGTTCTCTTGTGATCTCGTGGGAATCAAGTAGCTGTTCTCTTGAGCAAGCGAGGAGGCAAGTAGCTGTGGACACCCAAAGAGAAGAGGATCTAGATCGAGGGACAACCGGAAGATAACGGTAAGTCTACCAATCTCCCCTCTTTCACATTTCATAAAGGAAGAAACCGAAGTAGCTGTATCTGTTTGTTGCTAAGGCGTTGTCACACCTTAGGTGGATAGGCTCGTCCTGCATAGGCATTTTTCCCCACAACACTAGGACCAGTGGCATGCACTCTGAGACTGACTCTGAGTCGGTGGAGGATGTTACTGGTCTAGGACTAGTGGTAGGAGTTGTACTCACTATGACGCTGACTTCAGGTTTGTTGAGATTGATTTGGGACTAGTGGTACATACTCTGAGACTGACTTTGAGTCATTATGATACATCCTCGATCATTTCTTCTTCTTCATAATTTGAGCAAAAGTAGAGTAGTACAGAGAAGAAAAAGAAAAAGTAGCACAGGAAGAATAGAGCAAAGAAGGGCAAGGGTTAGGCTGTACAGGGTTGTGCATTTGATGGATGAATAGTAGTGACTAACAGAGAGATTGCAGATGAAGTTCTCCCTAGTTGAGAGGGAGTGTTAAAATTGGAAACTAGGGCTAAACTTCATGTGGGTCATATTATTCGTGGATGATAATATGTTCATTAGATTTCTCTCATTGAGAGGTGTAGGATTGACCTAAAGATCATCTGATTCCGATAATTATTCATGGAAATATGAATTTATTTTGATTATGAAATTATTATCAAGCTGAACAACAACTCATGAAGGCTCAGAAGCCCAACAGTTGCATCTATTCAAACATCAGCAATTGTGTATAAATACAGGAGGACTTTTCCTCATTTTCACTCACTCATCTCATCACATCTCTCTCTCTCTACTATGCAGAAAAGATTCTCTTCTCTACTGCGTAGAAAAGGGTCTCTCTCTCACACATGTGAAGCCAGAAGCTGCTGAAACTGAAGCTGCAACTGCAGATCAAAACTTTAACCAGCATGGACCATCAAACCTCCTCTTCTAATCTATGTTGTAGGTTCATCTAAACCTCCTCTGAAGGCTGAAACTTTTGGCGGTGGAATCAAGTCAATCTGACGGACGGTTTGTGAGACATTGACTACCTTAGTTTGAAGGAAGCTACTGAAACTGAAGCTGCAATTGCAGAAGTGAAGTTTGACCTACATGGACCAGAATATCTCCTCATCTAAACTATGCTATAGGTTCATCTGAACCTCCTCTATGGCTGCAACTTTTGGTGGTGGAATCAAGCCGATCCGACGATCGGTTTGTGAGATATCAACTGCCCTAGTTTTGATGATGAAGTTGCTAATGCTGATGCTGCTGATCTAGGGTTTACTACTGTTGATATAATTCAAATTTATTTTACTATTTCTCTCTGTTGAATTATTGAATATAAAAGAAGATTTGATCAAGTGGTTTCCCCACACGTTTTGGGGTTTGTCCTTGACTAGCTGCCACATCTTGTGTCTTTTGTCTTGGTTTGTTTTCTGTCGATCATTAATTTTCTATCTGCACTTTACTTTATGTACATGTGATTGCTAATCTGTGGAATATAATAAGAAAGGATCTAAACTATTATAAGCATAGAACATACTGTAACTTCACAATAATCCCTTAGGGTTTTAGTATTAATCTGTTAGTCTTATTATTCCTTTGGGTTTATAATATCAATCCCCTGGGTTTATTATTCCCTTAGGTTTATAATATTAATGATGGTCAACCATTGTCAATCATAGCTAACCATGGTCAACCATGGTTGAATGTCGCATTTTGACAAATATTTTCTCACCATGAAAATAAACCATGTTTATTTTAGTGTTTGTAATATTTATATTTGGGTTTACCAATGTTGGCTTTCTAAGATTAGTCACTTGGGTTTAATATTATTCCCTTGGATTCATAATCCCTTGGGTTCATAATATCAATCCCTTGGGTTTATTATTAACTTGGTTTACAATATCAATCATTGTCAACCAGAACCAACCATGGTGAACTGTGGTCCATCATTGTCCGATCTTACATTATGAAACAAATTGTCTCCACTTATGGTTTCTATACCTTGCTTTTTTAATATTAGCCCCTTGAGTTTAATATTGTTCCCTTAGGTTCATAATCCCTTAGGGTTTTAGTATTAATCCCTTGGGTTTATAATATTAATCACTTGGGTTTATTATTATGTTGTCAACCATGGTCCAACATGGAATTGTGATAAGGATTGTCTCAATATGAAAATCAATGAAGGACAATCATGTTTATTTTAGTATTTATAATATTTATCTTAGGGTTTATATACATTGGGTCTATAATATCAATCCCTTGGGTTTAATACTAATACCTTGGGTTCATAATCCCTCGGGGGTTTTATTATTAATCCCTTGGGTTTATTATTCCTTTGGGTTTATAATATAAATCCCTTGGGTTTATAATATCAATCATGGTCAAGCATTGACAATCATTGCTAGCCATGGTTAGTCATGGTTGAATGTCACATTGTGACAAAGATTGTCTCACCATAAAAATAAATCATGTTTATTTTAGTGTTTCTAATATTTATATCATGCTTTAACAATGTTGGGTTTATAATATTAGTCCCTTGGGTTTAATATTCTTTCCTTAGGTTCATAATCCCTTGGGGTTTTAGTATTAATCCTTTAGGTTTATTATTAACTTGGGCTTATAATATCAATCTTGCTCACCTTTATTAATCTCTTGTGTTTGTAATATCAATCCCTTGTGCTTCTTGATCCATTAGGTTTTTAATATTTATCCCTTGGTTTCACTAATTCTTTGGGTTTATTAGTTTCTTAGGTTTATAATATTAATAATTCCTTTGGTTTATTATTCCTTTTATTTTAAAATATTAATTCTTAGGCTTTATTAATTCAACCATGTTTATTTTAGTATTTTTAATATTTATCTTAGATTTTGTATACCTTGGTTTGATAATATTAGTTCCTTTTGTTTAATATTATTCCCTCGGGTAGTAATAGTAATAATAATAATATTATTATTATTATTATTATTATTTTATATTATTAATTATAAATCATGGCCTTATTTTTTTAAATCATGTGTTACAGTTTATATTGTAAAAGTGATGATGTGTTTTCCATCACTTGTTGAAGCAAAAATGATATTTTGGCCTTGTTTTCATAGCTGGGGTATTCTTTCCATTTTGATGTAAACTTGGCCACAAAGTATGTGTTATAAACTCGTGGAAAGTATGGGATGCTTGGGTCATTAGTTGGTCATTTAAATTAAGTATGTCATTTTCACAAATGTACTACAGGTTTGTAGAGGATGCAAGTGTTTTCTCATCGCTTATGGCTCCGAAGGACAAACGTGAAGGAGAAGGAAGAGTGACATGTCAGGAAACTTATGTTGCAGATAGTGTACATGATGGTTGTAGATTATGTTCATGCTTTTGGAGGACCAAAAGCTCTTCAGTGGGGAGGATTGATCCAAGTGGCCCAGACACATGTAGAAGTCCAAGAGGGCTCATAAATGGTCAAAATTCAAAGTGGTCATATTGCTCAGATCGAAGTGCTCATCACCTGATTCCAATGGTGTGAATGACACTTGAATATGAGATCATAAGGAGAAGTTATATATGGTCAAAGTTGGGTAGTGGGCTAGGTTTAACTGTCCTACAAATTTACCACCAACAGGCATGGAACCTAGCACCTAAAGAGCAGACAGATTTGTTGGATACGTAATTTGTCTAATAACCTTTATATTAGACAAAATAAAAAAGGGCCAATTATTAATAAAAATATAAAAAATATATTTATTAGGAAAAACTAGGTGGTGGGCCATGACCCCCGCCACCTCCAATGCACCCTACAACCACACCATACATATGTAAACAACAATACAGTGTTGGTTGGGCCGCCCACAGGCGGACCCGATGCTCACCCATCCACATCCTCCTCCAAGTGTGTTAATTCCAAGGCCAGCAGGGCTTGAACCCAGCCAGCCAGTATAGCTGACCAACCTCCTAGGCACCTCCACAACAATGACAGCCCCAACATTAACCCAACGATACTAAAATATGCCATATAACCGTGTGCCCAGGGTTATCTACCAACCACAAAAAGATTACATTATTTCAAAAAAGGTTATAACAATGACCATATAAAGGAGGGGCAAGATTTGATCCCCCAACTTCTCCTCAAGCAACCTAATCATTCCATCAATGTGCCAACTATCCAGATGTTGGAAAATCTGCCATTCGAGTACTACTTAAACCTTGCAATCTACAAGAGCAGGGAGAGGAGCCAACGCGAAAACTGAAAATATTAACATTTTATTATAGGGCAGCAGAACCATGATTTGCAGGCCATAGGTGGAACCGTGATGGAATGCATTTCGAGATAGATTCTCATAGAATATTCCTTGATGCTTGAAGATTCGGAGGTAAATTTTCATTTTATCAGAACGATATGAAGTTTACAATCATTTTAACTGGAATTTCGTAAGGAACACAATGGTGAAATCAGAATCACCATCTAAGCAACATATTTTAAAATGCCCACCAGAGAAAAACCTTTGAAGAATCTCGAGGGAATCTTCCAGATTCCTTGGAGGCTGAAATTTTCCAGAGTCAAAATGCAGCCAACTTTATACTCAAAAGTCTTAGAATTTCACAAGGATCATGATGGCAAAACCATATTTGAGATCTAAGTTGTAGATCTCTAGTTAGCCCAAAGAACGAAATCTTTGGAGAATCACGGGGAATCTAAAGATTCCTAGAAGCCTAGATTTTGACGGTGTCAAAATTCGACAAATGGATAGTTGATTTTACAGCTATGGATGACATATATTCAGTGGTGTAGTCATTTTTTGTAGTTTATCCTTCCATTTTTTGGCCAACTTCAGAGGTGAAGGTACATAAATCAGTCATGTCATATTTCCCTTCATAATTGTTGAGATGATGTATTATGTATTAAGATCCTTGCCTGATGTTATGTTGTGGGATCACTTTGCCACATTATGTGAGATCTATTAGCATTTCATGCTATGTATTATTGTTGAGATCCTTGTGTAACTATGTTGAAGGGATACTCATTTCCACATTATGCGAGATCATGTTATGTTGTCTTGCTGAGAGGAAGCCTTCTTGAATGAGAATTCCTATAAGAAGAATGTCTCATGGAGAGACAAACCACTCTTGTTTGAGGGTGTATTTCCTTGACATGACAAAGAGTCTTCCATGTACATCATCATCCTTTACAATGTTATATGAAGTGGCCTCCACCATCTTGACACCAGGTTTAGAGATGTAGTCCACACTCGACGAACTCCGTTATCAACGTCTTGCATTTCATGTTGTTGATTCTTGTCAGGTTCCCTGTTCTTTACAACATGTATATATGTTCATTTTGTTGGCATTATGTTTTCTGGTATGACTGTATGTTACAGATGTTGTACTTGATGGCAACTCTAGTGGTAAGGCTCTCAGTTTGTTGAAAAATTAAGAAGGACGCAGGCAATCGGTTCAGAAAGTGCGTCCCCGCAGGTATACCATGCAGAACCCGCGTCCAGGGACGCCGGCCAGCCGTTCAGGGGGTGCGTCTACCCAGTGCACACATTTCAAGGCAGAGAAAAGCACGTGGGGGTTTCTTGTGTGGTATCTAGCCGACGGTTTTATGTTTCTATGGTGTCGGCTCGTGGTATTGTTCCATGTTTTGGGGAGGAGCTTGCCTATATAAAGCAAAGGAGTTCATTTGGATTGAGTAATTGTCTTGGGTTGAATATCTTATTTGGTGAGATCTAGTCCAGATCTAAGAGGGCGAATCTTCTAATGGACTGTGATCTCTATGGCGCATGATCAGATCTGTAGATCTGACTGTTTGGGTTTGTCCTAAAGCTTTCATATCATTTATATCTAAAGGGTCGCAGGTTCAGTGAAGGGAAAGTGCGCCGGGACGCAGGTACTGTAAAGGGCAAGTGCGCCGAGACGCAGCACAGTAGAGAGAGACCTGCGTGGGGACGCAGGGCGATCAAGGTTCAGGTGTGTCTCTGAAGCAGAAGGACGCGGCGCGATAGTGTTTTCAGGTGCGTCTCTGTAGCGAAAGACGCGGCGCGATAGTATCTTTGGGTGCGTCCCTGAAGCAACAGAACGCAGAGCAGTCAAAGGAACAGTGCGTGGGCACGCAGCGAAGCAGAAGGATATCTGCGTGTGGACGCAGAGTAGCAGAAGGTTAACGGCGTCTGGTCGCAAGCCACAGAAAGAAAAACTGCGTCTCTGTTTTAAGATGTTCTGTTGATTGAATTTCTCTATTGATAAGGTGTTCTGGGTTAGTTCTGTTGTTGGCGATCTGATATCTGTAGTGATCTATATCTGTTATGTACTTGTTGATCATCTGATGCTTTATGAAAAGAAGTAGGGGGTTGTAGCTCCCTTCCAGGAGTAGACTGGAAAACGAGAGAGAGAGAGAGTTGTAGCTCTCTGCAGGTTGCAGCCTGCGTACTGGTAAAGGACTGCACCAGTACAAAATCATTGTAAAAGAAGTTTCTAAATTGAAAGAAGATAGAGACATATTGCAGCAGGTGGTTTTCACCCACATTGGGTTTCCACCTTACATCTTGTGTTCTTTGGTGTGACTATCTGTTTTTCATGCTCATTATTTTATGGTACTGACATGCTAAAATAATTCAAAGATCAAATAAGGAAGATTTATTAAATTGCTAGATAATACTGATTCACCCCCCCTCTCAGTATTATTTCCAACAATTGGTATCAAAGCAGGTCCTTCAGAGAAGCTTGATCGCTTGAAGGTAGATCGTTCATCATGAGCAACTACGAGAGAGAAGCATCAATCAGGCCACCGATTTTTGATGGGACAAACTTCAATTATTGGAAGGTAAGAGTTACTGCATATCTTCAATCTCTTGGTACAGAAGTTTGGGACATTGTAGAAACAGGGTATGCTTTTCCTTCAGCTACTCCTACAGATCCAGCTGAGAAAAAGAAGTATGAAACAAATGCAAAAGCAGTCAGTACTCTATTAGGAAGTATATCCCAAACAGAATTCATGAAGGTAATGCACTTCAAATCAGCAAAAGAGATATGGGACAAAATGATCACGAGCTATGAAGGAGATGAACAGGTAAAACAAGCTAAACTTCAAACTCTTAGGATTCAATATGAGACTCTCAAGATGTATAATGATGAAAGTGTGGCTAATTATTTTCTTCGGGTAGATGAGATTGTTAATTGTATGAAAAATTTGGGTGAAGAAATAAAAGAGGCTATAGTAGTTCAAAAGATTCTAAGATCATTATCCTCCAAGTTTGAATCTAAAGTATCTGCAATAGAAGAAAAGGAAAATCTTCGTGTTCTCACTATGTCTCAGCTACATGGAATTCTAACTGCTTATGAAATGAGAAAGGGAGGTCCATCAGACAGAAGGGAAGCTGCTTTTAAGGCATCAGGCAAAGAAGATTACTATGAAGCAAGCCATGTTCCAGAAGAAGAGGAAGAAGAATCAAATTTTGTCAGAAATCTTCAAAGGGGTTCTGGAAGGTTCAGAGGTAAGCTACCTTTCAAATGCTTTGCTTGTGGAAGAGTAGGTCATTATGCTGCAAAATGTCCTTATAAGGATAAAGGAAAGGAACCTGCTAGATGGAACAAGAAACAAAGTGCAAATAAGAAAAGCTACTACACCCATGAAGATAGTGATGGTCTATCAAACAGTGATGAAGATGAACGAGGTAATGAATATAAGTTATTAATGGCATTTGAAGATGATGATTATATGGATGCTATAGATGTGGATAACCTTTATGATGAAATCACTAGACTCAAGAGATGTATAGAAGAAAAGAATGTGATCATTGATACTTTACAATTTCAAAATTGTTGGTCTTAGAAAAGAGATTGAGAAAAAAAAAGCTATTAATCTTAAGTTTGTCAAAGGATCTGAAACTTTGGATAAGATTATCAATGTGCAGCGGTCTCCTCTAAACAAGACAGGTCTGGGCTACAATGGAGAAACCTCTCAAGCATCCACCTCAAAGAGTTATCTTGATGCAGCAAGAAGAAATGAGCAAAAGAACAATGAAGATCATCAGGTAAAGCAGGGACGAATTACAAACAGAAACTATCAAGGGCAATCCATCTTAAGGGTGAACCAGCCACAGGTAAAATCTTCTCAATTTGGTCCAAGAATAGATGAATATAGAAATTACAATCAGTTGGCTGGTAGATTCGATAACCGCAGAAGTTTCTTCAATGGACAATGCTTTTCTTGTCATAACTTTGGCCACAAAGCAGCTCAATGTGTTGCATATAAAACAATCATGACTAGGGAAGCTCAAAAACAAAGAAGTATGACAGGGATGACAAAAAGGACCTATAACAACTTTTCGGTTCTTGAAAATGAAGTCGAATGTTCTATTTGCAATAACTTTGGTCATGAAGAATCTGAATGCAGGAGCAGGTTTCAGCAAAAAAAAGGAGCAAGCCTCAAGCACCAAAACATGGAGAATAAAGGAACCTCAAACAGAAAGATGTGGAATAGCATTTTATGCAGAGGGACAGGAAAATCTATGGTACATTGACAGTGGATGTTCGAAGCATATGACAGGTGACAAAGAAAAACTTGAATCTTATTCTGCTCTAGAAAAAGGAAAGAAAGTCTCTTTTGGAAATGATACTCCTGCAACTATAAAAGGAAAAGGCATTGCTCAGTTAAAAGGAAAAGTCAAAGCTGGAAATGTTTTGTATGTTGATGGATTGAAGCATAATCTTCTAAGTGTCAGCCAGATGTGTGATCAAAGAACCGAGGTTATTTTCAGATCGAATGGATGTCTTGTTCGTGATCTTGATACAGGTAAAACAGTACTCAAAGGCAAAAGAACTCCAAATAATCTGTACATATTTGAAGAAGGACAACAACAATGCTATCTAAGCAAGGATGAAGAACACTGGTTATGGCATCGAAGGTTGGGACATCTAAGCTTCTCACAAATAAGGAAAGCATGCAAATATCAGGCAGTTCGCGATCTTCCAGATATCAAAATTCCTGACAACACCATATGCAGATCATGTCAGTTTGGAAAACAAACCAGGACTAACTTTCCAGAGAAAGAAGGATCAGCTAGCATGCCTCTTGAGCTAGTACATACAGATACATGTGGTCCATTCAGGAAAAGAACACCTAGAGGAGAGGAATACTTGATATTATTTATTGACGATTTCTCGAGGTTTGTCTGGTTAGGACTTATGAAGCACAAAGATGAAGCATTCGAAAAATTCAAATCCTTCAAAGCCTTGGTTGAAAATGAATCAGGTCACAAAATTAAGTGCCTCAGATCCGACAGAGGTGGGGAATTTACTTCAAATGAATTTTTCGATTTCTGTGATGAACATGGGATAAGGAGAGAATTCTCTACAGCTAGAACTCCTCAAAAAAATGGAGTTGTTGAAAGAATGAACAGAACAATCCAACAAATGGCTCGTGCTATGCTTGATGAATCAGGAACTCCCGCAACTTTCTGGGGTGAAGCTGCACATGCTGCGGTTGTTATTCTCAACAAAACAAATGTCCGGGTGAACAGCACTCAAACTCCTCATGAGCTTTGGAGTGGCAGGACTCCTTCGGTAAAGCACTTCAAAATCTTTGGGAGCAAATGCTATATCAAGAATACTGATGAGCAGCTTGGCAAACTTGAACCTAGAGCAGATTAAGGCATTCTTCTAGGCTATTCTCCACATAGCAAAGCATACAAATGCTACAATAAAAGACTTGGCAGAATTGTTGACAGCATTGATGTAGTGGTTGATGAGAAGGGATATATTCCTAGGCAAGTACATCATGAAGATATAGAAGAAGATGAAGGCTACCCTCAAAGACAGAATAATGAAGAAGAAGAACCCCAAGGAGAACCTCAGGAAGAACCAGAGGAGCAGACAAGAATAGAAGAGAAAACTCCATCCAGATATGTTCAGAAGAATCATCCAGAATCTCAGATTGTGGGGCAGAAAGAAGCAGGTGTACAAACAAGAAGAACAGTTGCAGAAGCCTCAAGCTATTTGGCATTACTCTCCTCTACTGAACCACAAAATGTGAAAGAAGCATGCAAAGATAAATGTTGGGTGAAAGCAATGGATGAAGAACTTGAGCAAATCGAAAAGAACAACACTTGGGAGTTGGTTCCTAGACCAAAGGATAAGAATGTTATCGGAACAAAATGGGTCTTCAAAAATAAATTGAATGAAAATGGAGAAGTAATTAGAAACAAAGCCAGACTTGTTTGTAAAGGGTATGCGCAGCAAGAAGGAATAGACTTTGAAGAAACTTTTGCTCCTGTTGCAAGACTTGAGGCCATCCGAATGTTCCTTGCTCTCTCAAGTTTTCAAAATTTCAAAGTATTTCAAATTGACGTGAAATAAGCCTTTCTGAATGGAGACTTGGAAGAAGAAGTGTACATTGAACAGCCAGATGGGTTCATTCTTGGAAATGATCCAAACCTTGTATGCCGATTGAAAAAGGCTCTCTATGGTCTCAAACAAGCTCCAAGGGCTTGGTACTATCGGTTGGACAAATATCTTCATCAACAAGGTTTCTCAAAAGGTTCAGCAGATAGCAATCTGTATATAAAAGTTGAAAATGACAAATTGCTAATACTTGTTGTGTATGTAGATGACATTATCTTTGGTAGCAATGAAGAATCTATGAGTCAAAGCTTTGCCTCGGTCATGCAGAAAGAATTTGAAATGTCCTTGCTAGGAGAACTGACATATTTCCTTGGTTTGCAAATCCAACAAAAGGAAGGAGGAATATTTTTATCTCAAACCAAGTATCTCAAGCAGATTTTGAAGAAATATGGCATGGAAGATGCAAAACCAGTATGTACACCCATGGTCACAGGATGTAGTCTCAGTGCAAATGATGAATCTGCAGCAGTACATCAACCAACCTACAGATCTATGATTGGAAGTTTACTATATTTGACAGGTACCCGACCGGACATCATGCATGCAGTTGGAATAGTTGGAAGATTTCAGGCAAATCCGAAGGAGACTCATCTTCAGGCAGTAAAGAGAATTTTCAAATATCTTCAAGGGACTCAAAATTATGGCTTATGGTATCCTAGAGATACAGATCTTACTCTTCATGCTTATACAGATGCAGATTGGGCCGGAAGCGTGGATGACAGGAAAAGCACAAGTGGTGGTGCGTTCTTTATGGGTTCCAGACTGGTATCTTGGTTCAGCAAGAAACAGAGTTCCATTGCCTTATCTACAGCTGAAGCAGAATATGTTGCTGCTGCATCTTGTTGCACCCAACTCCTGTGGATGATGCAGACTTTGCAGGATTTTCAAATCACTTGTACTCCACCAATCCCCATCTTATGTGATAATACAAGTGCAATCAGCATCTCAAAGAACCCTGTTATGCATTCAAAAACCAAGCACATACCAATCAAGTACCATTTTCTCCGGGAACAAGTGCTTGAACAGAAAGTCAAGTTGGAGTATGTTCCTTCCAAGGAACAAGTTGCTGATATTCTCACCAAACCATTGCCCAGGGACACATTTGAATACCTCAGGCAAAAGCTGGGGGTTGTTGATGCATCATCTTATTGTTGAACATCTTCTTATTGGTGGTACAAGGCTCAGGGGGAGCACATAATGCATTGTTGGCATTATGGAGAAGGAGATCTTGGAAATAGCTGCAATATGTCTCTATCTCTTTCATGGTGGATTTCTGGTTATTTGTTGCAGATCTGGAGGAGCATGAGCTAAGGGGGAGCATACCCTTTGCCCTTGATGTCAAAGGGGGAGAATGAAGCTGAAGCTTGTAAGGTTGAGGTTGCCATCAAGTCCAAAGGGGGAGATTGTTGGCATTATGTTTTCTGGTATGACTGTATGTTATAGATGTTGTACTTGATGGCAACTCCAGTGGTAAGGCTCTCAGTTTGTTGAAAAATTAAGAAGGACGCAGGCAATCGGTTCAGAAAGTGCGTCCCTGCAGGTATACCATGCAGAACCCGCGTCCAGGGACGCCGGCTAGCCGTTCAGGGGGTGCGTCTACCCAGTGCACACATTTCAAGGCAGAGAAAAGCACGTGGGGGTTTCTTGTGTGGTATCTAGCCGACGGTTTTATGTTTCTATGGTGTCGGCTCGTGGTATTGTTCCATGTTTTGGGGAGGAGCTTGCCTATATAAAGCAAAGGAGTTCATTTGGATTGAGTAATTGTCTTGGGTTGAATATCTTATTTGGTGAGATCTAGTCCAGATCTAAGAGGGCGAATCTTCTAATGGACTGTGATCTCTATGGCGCATGATCAGATCTGTAGATCTGACTATTTGGGTTTTTCCTGAAGCCTTCATATCATTTATATCTAAAGGGTCGCAGGTTCAGTGAAGGGAAAGTGCGTCGGGACACAGGTACTGTAAAGGGCAAGTGCGCCGAGACGCAGCACAGTAGAGAGAGACCTGCGTGGGGACGCAGGGCGATCAAGGTTCAGGTGCGTCTCTGAAGCAGAAGGACGCGGCGCGATAGTGTTTTCAGGTGCGTCTCTGTAGCGAAAGACGCGGCGTGATAGTATCTTTGGGTGCGTCCCTGAAGCAACAGAACGCAGAGCAGTCAAAGGAACAGTGCGTGGGCACGCAGTGGAGCAGAAGGATATCTGCGTGTGGACGCAGAGTAGCAGAAGGTTAACGGCGTCTGGTCGCAGGCCACAGAAAGAAAAACTGCGTCTCTGTTTTAAGATGTTCTGTTGATTGAATTTCTCTATTGATAAGGTGTTCTGGGTTAGTTCTGTTGTTGCTGATCTGATATCTGTACTGATCTATATCTGTTATGTACTTGTTGATCATCTGATGCTTTATGAAAAGAAGTAGGGGGTTGTAGCTCCCTTCCAGGAGTAGACTGGAAAACGAGAGAGAGAGAGAGAGTTGTAGCTCTCTGCAGGTTGCAGCCTGCGTACTGGTAAAGGACTGCACCAGTACAAAATCATTGTAAAAGAAGTTTCTAAATTGAAAGAAGATAGAGACATATTGCAGCAGGTGGTTTTCACCCACATTGGGTTTCCACCTTACATCTTGTGTTCTTTGGTGTGACTATCTATTTTTCATGCTCATTATTTTATGGTACTGACATGCTAAAATAATTCAAGGATCAAATAAGGAAGATTTATTAAATTGCTAGATAATACTGATTCACCCCCCCTCTCAGTATTATTTCCAACACATTTATGCTCTTTTAAATGAAATTCTAACAACATCACAAAAGTAAAAGATCTTGGTTAATTCTAGAAGCTAAAGGAACTTGGATTAGAAAAACTTGTAGATGCACATCGAGATGGGGAATGATGGAAGGTATAGTGGGATTGGGATTGGTACAGTCACCTTTCATAGGGATTCAAGATCCCCCCCCCCCTGGGCTCAAGGATGTCATGGTCGTTTTGGGCCCAAAGAAAAATGTCATCTCCATTGGAGTTTTGGAAGACCGTTGGTATGATGTGATCTTTAGAAAAGGAAATGAATTATTAAGACACATAGCCATGGGATAGGTGAAGCAGATCGGGGTTCGAGTGAAGAGCCTTTACAAGCTAGATGTTGAATATTGTGTTGTATTAAGCACTAAGGTGAAGAATGAGTAGAGTGACGATGTCGATGAACTATGAAATAGAGGACTTGACCATTTGAATTATGACGCAATGAATATTTTACAACAGATAACTAGAGACGTTCCCAAAGGTGAACTTGAGCAAAAATATGTGTGTAAAGGATGTAATTTGTTGAAAAATATGAAGGAGAAGATGTTGTAAATGCGAAGGACTTCTTTGAAGGGGTATTTTGAGAACTTACCATACTTGAGAAAATCTGAGTAACACACTCCATAAGTTGACATATTGGGCAAGTGTACAAGAAACCCTAAAGGGTTCAACACCATAGCAAAAAATAAAAAATAAAAAACCCTTGCCATAACTATAGATAAGAAATCATAACAATACTTGGCATATGCCAGAGCCAAATATAAATGAAGAAGAGAAACCTTCGAGGATTTTGTAGTTTACCTATCTGTCGATGGATGAAGAGCCAACAATAAGTTAGCCAAACCCCTTGATGACACATAGAAACCCTGGCAACAACACCATTTGTCATGAGAAATTAGAATCATGTTGCAACCATCCATCGAAGGCTAAATAGAAAAGGAAAGACTAGAAGAAACACTCTGGAAGGAAACAACAATAACTAAGCAATTTTTCTAGCAAAAAAGTTGAGGAAAGAACCCTCAGGCATGTAAAAGAAAAACTATTAGTTTTCTCGAAAAGTTGTAGAGCTCGATTGGGCACCCAAACCATGAATTCAAGCATGGTCCAACATTACATTTTGACAAGGATTGTCTCAATATGGAAATGAACCATGGGCAACCATTTTTATTTTAGGGTTTATATACCCTGGGTTTATAATTTCAATCCTTTGGGTTAATAATATAAATCAATTTGGTTTATTAATCTAAGGGTTCATATTCCATGGGTTTTATATATTTAATTTATAAAAAATATTACAATTTTTTAATCTTTTAATTATTTAATTAACTAATATTAATTAATAATAGTAATAATTTTAAGTAATAATAGTAATAATGTTAAGTAGTGTTGAGTAATCATAATAATAGTCATAAGCCTTTGATGAATATCAACCACATTTACTAATATGGTTGTGCTAGTTTTAAGATATTTGTGTAGCAATTTTTTATTCTTAAGTTTTGAAGGAGCTAAATAACATATTTACTATCAGTTGCTTCCCATATATTTACCAGCAGGTAAATTTCACTATTATTTATGTTTTATTCAACACTTATGTGGAGTAAAACTGTAAATGTGTAGACTTACTAGTCGTTACTACCCACCAAAGTTTATGCAAGAAATTAGTTTATCCACTTCACATATCAATTTATTAGTTCCTATCAAAGAAAGAGGTAGGATTCCATTTTTCTTTTAAGAACTATAAATTTAGCTAACATTGAGCAATGTAGATTATCATTTTTCATGAAATTTTTACCATGACATGAGTTTTAACTTGAGTGGCAAGGACTAAACTATCCTAAAACGCTTTTTGCATAAAATAAAATAATATCCTTTATATTTTATAGAAAAAATTCAATTCTACACTTTTCTCCTGGAGATGTGATATTATCAAATTCCAAATCTCACCGACATGTGAGTTGATTTTGTGAGAGCAAAGAGACATTTACTGAATATTTTTATAACATAATGCTTTTTACTTAAAAAATTAGTCCTAATAGCACCAAATTTTAGCACATGGATATCCTCGAATTTATAGTGGGATGATGATGATTTAATGACATAAATAGGAATCAAAGAAAATAATATTGGAATTTTCAAATATATGTTCATGTCCTACCAAAAGCTCTAAACTTTTCTTTTAGAAAATCGACCTTTGTCATTCTAGTATGATCATTGATTAGGAGCATGAAATATCATTAATCTCTTGGATATTGAGTTCTTGTAGGTCTATAAAGATCTATATGAGTAAGTTATAAAGGACCTAATGTTGAATACTCCTTTTCATTAAACTAAACTTGTGAGTTCTTTCCAAATGACATTACTTGTTGTTAATTTATGGTATGTTCTATGCTTATAGAAATTTTCTTCTCTTTCTTATTATTATTCACAGATTAGCAATCACATGTGCATAATTAAAGTGAATATAGAACATTATACGATCAATAGAAAACAAGCCAAGACAAGAGACACAAGATGCGGCAGCTAGCCAAGGACAAAACCTAATATGGGGAAACCCTTTGATCAAATCTTCTTTTATCTTCAATAATTTAGCAGAGAGAAATAGTACAAAAACTTGATTTATATCAGCAGTAGCAAACCCTAGATCAACAACATTAGTATTAGCGGCTTCATCATCAAAAATAAGGCAGTCGATATCTTGCAAATCGACTGTTGGATCGGATTGATTCCTTCACCAAAAAATGCAGCCATCAGAGGAGATCTAGGTACACCTATAACACAGTTCAGAGGAGGAGGTCTGATGGTCAACACTGGTCAAACTTTGGATCTACAGTTGCAGCTTCAGGTTTTGCACCTTCCTTCCACACGTGTGAGAGAAGAGTCACCTACTACATAGGAGAGAAGAGCCTCTTTACTGCGCTGGAGAGAGAGAGATGTGATGAGTTGAGTGAGTCCAAATGTGGAAAATTACTCCTGTATTTATACACATCTAATGATAATTGAATAGATGTGACTGTTGGGCTTCTGAGCCTACATGAGTTGTTGGTAGGCTTGATAATTATTCCATAATAAAACTAAATTCATATCTCCATAAATACTTATCAGAATCAAATGATCTTTAGATCAATCCTACACCCCTCAACGAGAGGAATCTAATAAAAATATTATCAGACATGAATAAGATGACCCACATGGATTTTGGCCTTAGTTTCCAAATTTAACACTCCCTCTCAACTAGGGAGAACTCCATCTGCAATCTATCTGTCAGTCGCTACTATTCATCCATCAAATGCACTGCCTTGTACAACTTAACCCTTGCCCTGCTCTACTCTATTTTTCCTATTTGCTTTGTCTTGTTCTTCCCTATACTGATCTGTACTATTTTGCTCTGTTCTGTTCTGCCCTGTACTGATCTGCACTGCTCTGCTTTGTTCTTTTCTACTCTGCTTTTGTCCGAATTATGAAGAAGAAGAAATGATCGAGGATGCATCATACTGACTCAAAGTCAATCTCAAAGTATGTACCACTAGTCCCAGACTAGTCTCAACCAATCCAAAGTCAGCATCATAGTGATTACAACTCCTACCACTAGTCCCAGACTAGTATCATCCTCCACTGACTCAAAGTCAGTCTCAGAGTGCGTACCACTAGTCCCACACTAGTCTCAACTGACCCGAAGTCAGCGTTATAGTAGGTACCACTCCTACCACTAGTCCCAAACCAGTATTATTGATCCCAGATCAATGAAGGTCATCCTAGCATAGGGAGTACGGTAGATACAGTGATGCATCCATTGGTACTACTATGGTCCCTAACTCCATTTCCCTAGACATTGATTAGATGAGAGGTATTTCACATGAGTCCCTGACTGCATGGGTAGGATGCCTTGACAGGAGAACTTAATCAATCTCGTCCTCACAGGATAACTAATCATCCTACTAAAATAGTCATGGAGAACCCATAATCCAAACCTCACAAGAGAACTAATCATCTTGCTACATTTTTTGATGGAGAACACATAATCTAGACCTCACAAGAGAACTAATCATCTTGCTACATAGTCACCATAGGGTGATACAAGGAAAGTTTTGATTCTTTTACCCTATGGTCATATGTCACTCCAAGAAGTACCCCGCACCCGCCCTGGAGCTACAAGAGCTCCATACATCATACAGGACCCTCATCAGAGGGTTTCTAAATGACACTAAGTCATTCTTGGAAAGTAAAAATTTTGACCTTTCCTAGGGGCTTTGTCAAAATATCGGTGACCTGTTCATCTGTACCGATATGTTGGAGCCTTATAGCTCCCTCCTACACCATATCTTGAATATAGTGGTACCTGATATTAATATGCTTGGAGTGATCATGAAATATGGGATTATCTGACAAACGAATCCCACCATGGTTGTCACATCGATCATGGTGGTATCTAGTGTAAATCCAAACAACTCACTGAAGAGCTTCCGCAACCAGCCTGCCTCACAGGAGGCCATGCTAGCAGAAATATACTTTGCCTCGGCAGATCCAGGATATCGAAGCAGATCCCAAGAAGAAACAACACCAAGAAGTGCTCTTACGATCCATCACACTGCTTTCCGAATCAACATCTGTGTATTTAAGTAGTCTCACATCTTTAACAATGTATATTAGCCCATATGTAATTGTGCCATGAAGATATCTTAACAGATTCTTGGCACTAATCCAATGTATGTGATGAGGTTCAACCATATGTTGACTGCAAAGCATATATCTTGATGGGAGTTCACTAAGAACATTAATGCTCCTATGAGTTACCGATACTCGGTAGCATTTCATAAAACGGGTCCAGCAACACTACTGCTTAACTTCTTGAAGTCAAGCTCCATCGGGGTAGTTACAGGCTTGCAGTCTACCATACCAAATATTTCTAATACCTTCACCACATATTTTCCTTGAGATAGGAAAATTTCCCTTGGCTTCTACCAGACTTCAAGTCCTAGGAAATAGTGCATTAGTCCTAGGTCCTTCATTTCAAATTCAGAAGCCAACTCCCTCTTATATTTTTGAATGAGAGGGTCTGCACCTATTAGGAAGAGGTCATCCACATACAACACTGGTATGAGAGGTTTGTCATCTTCAACCTTAAAGTGGAGGTTAGGGTCGGCTTCACTCCTAGTGAATCCCAGCTTCATCAAGTAGTTGTCGATCTTGTCATACTATGCTCGGGGTGCTTGCTTTAGCCCATTGAGAGCCTTCTTCAACATGAATACATGATATTTTCGATCATAAATCTCAAATCCTTCAGGGTGATCCACGTAGACATTTTCTTTGATCGAGCCATGCAAGAATGCGGTCTTGACATCCATCTGATGTAGGTGCGACCCTTGTGAAGCCGCAAGGGCTATGATCGAGCGAATGGTGGTATATCTGGAAACAGGTGAAAATATCTCGTCATAGTCTACACCTTCCTTCTAGGAGAAGGCATGAGTGACAAAATGAGCTTTATATTTTTCTGTACTTCCATCTTTTGCACGCTTTATCTTGTGAAGCCATTTAGAAGTGACAGCTGTCTTGTCCCGGGGTCTGGGAACTACGTCCCAAACATCATTCTTCATAATAGACTCATATTCGTCGGTCAAAGCATCCTTCCATACTTGATGCTTGACGACATCTAAGAATGATGAAGGCTCATTTTGTATGATTGTGCTCATGATGGTCAGGTATCCTTGATACCTGTTGGGTTTCTTACTTTCACAAAAGGTTCCTCGGGGTGAAGTGTGTCCTTCAGCATCATCAAGTATTCCCCCTAAGCCAAGAGGGCCTCTTCCTAGAAGAGGAAGGCTCAGGTGGATCAATAGGAGCCATGGGGTCTTCCACATTAGGCATTGTTTCATCATTCTTTTCTTTCGGTTCCCTGGTGTTGGCTTCTTGAGAGCTCCTCAAACTCAGAAGATTTTCCACCTTGTTGAGGGCGATATCTTCGTCAAAGGTGACATCATGACTAATCATGACTTCCCTTTGACCGGCTACATAGATTCTATAGCCCTTATTATTTTCACCATAGCCCACGAAGATTCCTTTCTTTCCATATGCACCCAATTTATTCCTTTTCTCTTTCGGCACAAGAAAATATACAGGGTTTCCAAAATTTTTAAAATGAGATACGTCAAGTTTCTTATCGAAGAACATTTCTTCAGGAGTCTTGGAACCCAATGCTTGATGAGGGCATCAGTTTTGTACACATATGGCGATGTTTGCAGCTTCGGCCCATAGAAACTTCATAAGTCTTTGATCATGGAGCATGACACAAATAGCTTCCACAGTCGTACGGCTCTTTGTTTCCAGCACACCATTATGTTCAAGAGCATATGGTGTAGTATTCTCCCTCTTTATGCCAACCTCTTTACAAAAGTCATGAAACTCATTAGATTCATATTCAGTCCCATTATCAGTCATTAATATCTTAATCTTCTTTTCGGTTTGATTCTTGATCAAGGCTTTGAAATGTCGAAACCAAGAGAACACTTCATCCTTCTTTTTCAAGAAGTATATCCAAGTCTTTCGAGAATAGTCATTTGTAAAATTAAGGTAATATAAATATCCTCCCAAGGAGTTCATAGGCATGATACCAGATATGTCTGAGTGAACCAGTTGTAATATATCATAGGTCTTGCTTTGGCTTGAGGGGAATGGTCCCCTTTTGAGCTTTCCTTCGGCACATCCCGGACATACACCTTCTTTCTCTACTCAGAATTCAGGCATCCCTGTTAACATTTGTCTTACATCAGATAGAGCTTTATAATGAATGTGGGAAAACCTTCGATGCCAAAGTTCAGACTGAATAGTTGTGTCACAAGACATGACACCTAGTGGACTTTCACCAGCTTGTTATAATGAATCAACTTGAAACCCAAGAGTGAAGGCATCTTTAACATTATTTCTCCATACACGTACCTTGCCATTTCTGAAGGTAACCTTGTAGCCTTTGTCTTCCATTGCTGAGATGGACACCTGATTATTCTTGAGGTCAGGTACATATAATACATCATGTAAGTGGGTTGTATTTCCTTGATTCAATTGAAGAGAGACATTGCCTACACCTTTCACGGGATATTTCATATTATCTCCAAGGGTAATTTCCAAGTTAGTTTCCTTCTCTATTAGATTATGGAGAACTTCTTTGTAACCAGTGAAGTGCCTTGAGGCACCACTGTTAATGAGCCAAATTCCCATTGAGTATGAAGGAGCAGAGGTAGATAGAGCAGGTGGTAAATAATATTCATCTTGCTTATTTTCAACAATGTTGGACTCATACCTGGAATTTTTAGCCTTTTTGAATGGTTGTCTTCTTCCTTGATTACTAGCACTCCTTTTTCCTTTGCTATTAGATTTCCCATTCCTTTGATTTCCATGAGAGGAATTTTGATCATCATCTCGGTGTGAGATCTTTCGATCAGGGCACTCCTTCACATAGTGACCTGGTTTATCGAAAATGTAACATCATCCTTTTCTTCCACCCTTAGGTCCAGCCTTTCTTTTTGATTTAGTCCCGGAATTATTTCTTTTCTTAACATGAGAAGAAAAGGAAGTAGGAGGACCTTTAGGCATGGGCATTTCTTTCTGTTCTACCCTTGATTTTTCTTGAATGCATCTACCCATTAATTCCTTGAATCCCAGAATTACATTATTGTTTAGAAGAGTAGTCCTGAACATGTACCATTTGGATGGTAATACTCCAAGAGTTGTGAGTGCCATTTCCCTATCAATAATAGTCTCCCCAATAGATAGGAGATCGTTCCTAATCTCGGTGATCTTTAAGAAGTATGTTGGCATACTCTCATGTTTTCCCTTCTTAATTTCCTTTAGCTTATTTCTAAGAAACAGAACTTGATTTGCATCATTAACTTTAAATAAACTCACTAGTCTATTGTAGATTTCATTGGACATGTTCAGATTGGAGATGTAGACCACCAAGCGCTTGTCGATAGAGTCCAAGATGATCTTCTCTATTTTGACTTCACCGGTTTTCCATTGTTTCCCCACAGCAGTGGGTGCATTTGATGGAGGCTCAACAATATTGCCTCTCACATGGTCCAATACTCCTTGATCTTCTAAGGTTAGATCGATGGACATCTTCCATTTGTGATAGTCAGCTTTCTCACAGAGCTTTTCTTCGGCAGGGAAGAGTGTTGAGGACCCCATAGTTCTTTTAGGATAGCCTTTCCAATCTTCTCTTCGGTGACTGCTCTTGCTCTTGCTCAGGCTTTGTCTTCACCTTAGCTTTGATACCATGTTAATTTATGGTATGTTCTATCCTAGAGAAATTTACTTCTCTTTCTTATTATTATTGACAGATTAGCAATCACACGTGCATAAGTAAAGTGTAGATAGAACATTAAACGATCAACAGAAAACAAGCCAAGACAAGATACACAAGATGTGGTGGCTAGCCAAGGAAAAACCCAAATATGGGGAAACCCTTTGATCAAATCTTCTTTTATCTTCAATAATTTAGCAGAGAGAAATAGTACAAAAATCTGATTTATATCAGCAGTAGCAAATCCTAGATCAACAGCATCAACATTAGCAGCTTCATCATCGAAACTAGGGTAGTCGATATCTCATAAACCGACCGTCGAATTGGCTTGATTCCTTCACCAAAAATTGTGGCCTTCAGAGGAGATCCAGGTAAACCTATAGTGCAATTAAGAGGAGGAGGTCTGATGGTCAACACTGGTCAAACTTTGGATCTATAGTTGAAGCTTTAGTTTTTGCACCTTCCTTCCACTTGTGAGGGAAGAGTCACCTACTACGCAGGGGAGAAGAGCCTCTTTACTGCGCTGGAGAGAGAGAGAGAGAGATATGTGATGAGTTGAGTGTGTCCAAATGAGGAAAATTCCTCTTGTATTTATACACATCTGATGATAATTGAATAGATGTGACTGTTGGGCTTTTGAGCCTACATGAGTTGTTGATAGGCTTGATAATTATTCCATAAGCAAAATAATTTCATATCTCCATAAATACTTATCAGAATCGGATGATCTTTAGATCAATCCTACACCTCTCAATGAGAGGAATCTAATAAAAATATTATCAGCCATGAATAAGATGAACCACATGGAGTTTGGCCCTAGTTGCCAAATTTAACACTTGTAGGTAATAATTTGGTTTTGAAATTTAGCGAATATCTCATACATCATCCTTTCTCTTTAGCTTGAAAAGATGAGAAAATTTGAGATGACCTAGTCTCCTATGCCATAACTATCTCTCATCCAATTTTCACATGAAACAACTTTCTTTTCCTCCATCAAGTACATATACATTGCTTGAGGTTCCAATTTCCTTCATGGAAGATTTACTTGAATCTATGTGCTTTGCTACACAACTATATGAATGAAATATGACCTCCCATCCTTTGCAACACATTTAAGGCTTAACATATTATGTTTAAGACCATCAACATATAGTACATTATGAGATTTGGTCATTCCCTTGTCTAAAGTGATTGTCCCTTTTCCCATTATTCTTGCTGGAGCATTATTTCGAAAGGTAATGTTTCCTTATCTATTTTTATTTATAGATAGAAACATTCTCTTACCTACAAATATATTCTTTGAGAACTCACTATCAATGTATCTTTGGTTTCCTTGGTTTTTAGTATATAACACGAATCCACACTTTTCTTGTCTTTCTTGCTCATTTTTCCAAATGTTTGTGCATTGTTATTGCTTATTTTTCTTGAGAGACCTTATTAGAATTAAATTACATTCAATTTCTTTGTGACCATATTTACTTCATTTGTAATGTTCAACATGACCCAATAAAGGAAAAAATGAATTGTGACCACCTTCATAAGAACTTCTACATTTTTTTCCTTCATAGTTATCATTGGGATCTTATAAGATCCTCTACTTCTATTTCTACTATAGTCATTTCTTACGTAGGCTCTACAATCTATTTCCTTGTGACCCAGATTATTGCATAAAAATAAATGGATATAAAGGAAATTTTGATACTTGGATATGACGAGCCTTCTTGGTGGATTAAGTATTTGAATTCATTTATATGTATTTGTTAGGCTTTACTTCCTTGTCAAGTGTTTCTTTCTTCATTTGAGGATTACAGCTTTGCTAGTCCTCTCCTTATTTCCTACTTCCATATAAATTGTTAATGGAATCATGTCATTTTCTATCTCTAGCTTCATCTCTAACTTTTTTTGCATTGTTGCTTGATCATTTTACAAATTGACATAGCTTTTAGATTTTTCTTTTTTTGGTTTCTCTCAACTTGATTCTCATTTGAGGATATCATTATCTTGTTTAAAATAAATACATAATCTAATAAAAGGGGATCTCAGGTGGCTAAGTAAATTATCTAGGATCTCAAAACCTCCTCCAAACATCAGTTAATCATTTACCTCTTCAAGATCATTTCTAAAGGAAATAATGTTAGCTTCTACTTTCTCACATTGTCCTTCCTTTTCTTCCAACTATATTGTCACAACTTCTTTCATTCCCCTTTCTTCTTCTAATTGAGTTATAAGGATGGAAACCATTTTCTCTATTTCTTCATGATCCTTATATTCATACCCCTGCAATATGTCCTTCTTAATTTTGTTTATTACTGATAATTTCTTTCTAAGACAACAAAGAGCTCACGTTGAAAATCTTTGTTACCTTCAATTTCCACCTCTACATTTGTCTTTTCTTCTTAGTTATCGTTATTTTGTTGATCAACACTTTGAGAATTAATGACTAGAAAATAATCTTTATAAACATTTCCTTCATATTTTTATATGGACATCTAGAAGTAAAATGAACTCCATTACCATAATTCAAATAGAGTTCAATATTACATTTTCCTTTGCTCATTCCTTTGGAGATATATTGCACTACATCTGATTTCTTTTTCTGATTTCCCAAGGCTTGAGTAGGAATTATTTTTTATCATCACTATATGCATATTCATAAACATCTTCTGACAAATTTTTATCTTCCTTGGAATATAAACTTTTGTTCTTAAGGGATCTTCCCTTTCATGAATTTTTTCTATATTTCTATATTCTTTTTCATCATCACCATCTTTTTCTTTTTCATATGGACATTTTGATGCCGCAATTACCTATTCTACCACACTTAAAACATCTGAATGGTAGACTACCTTTATATTTTCCATATCCTCTTTTCATCTTTTTCATGAATTGAGCTTCTTCTTCATATAGTTATTGTTGAAGTGATGATGGTCCTTGTGTCCCTTTGTTTTATTTAATACTTTGAAGGATACATCCTTTAGTCTAGACTCCTATTTTCTTGTACTCATCATATATTTAGTGATTATTGCATGTAGTTCCCCATATTTAAGTTTTCAAGATATTACATTTCCTCAATAGTAAAAACCCTCTTATTAAACCCAATGGAAGAGATATTAAGGCATTTTAAACAACTATTGTGTCTTTAATATTTCAACATGATCCTTTAATAATGTTGAAAACTTCATTTAATCAAAGCAAAAAATATTCAATGTCTTCTTATTCATTCATATTTAGAATTTCAAATTGTATTTAGGAGCTTCAAGTTTATAATTTTCTACCTTATCATCTCCTTCATACATACCTTGACGCTTGTCGAAAGTTTCTTTAGGAAAGTCACAGTGCACTTCTATGAAAAAAAATGATTTATCAAGACCATTCAAAAAAGACATTTGTTTATTTTCAATTATTTTCATAAGCCTTCTTCTCATTTTCATATATTGCAACCATATATCATTGATGAAAAAAATCAACACCAAGGTGCATTATATGTGCCTTCAATCTTATATTCTAGAAAGAATAATTTCATCCATCTGATAGTGGAACTCTAATTATTTAATATCCATCTTGATTAACCCTGGCCCCTTTCACATCTACCTTCCAGTAGTTAGACTACTTATGAAGGAACCTTCTCTAATACCAATTGTCAAAATTGACAATTATTACGAGCGGAGGTTTCAATTAGTATAATGAATCTTTCTACTTTTTTAAAGCCAAAAAACATCATAAAACATCAATATCATAAATTGAACAAGTAACACAAGATATACCAAAAACCCTTATGGGAGAAAATAAAAAAAATTATTTATATGAAAGATCTTGTAAGCACCAAGCTACTATTAAATTAGTTTATAAGAATGATTGTACTATTACATCAATCCCTTCTACTACTTTATAGGAAACAACATACAGGAGATTGAAATCCCCTCTACTACTTTGCAAGCACCAACCTGTAGGAGACACTAACCTCACTTCTCGTTTGTAGGCACAAAACTATAGGAGACACCAATCCCCTCTAATGTAAATATTTGTAGGAATTAACCTATATAAGACACCAATCCCCACTATTGCAAATATTTTTAGGAACCAACCTACTTTCTTGCTTCTTCAGAATTTTTACTAGTTTCTTTTACTTTCACCAAGTCTTCTTGCTTATTTTTTCTTCACCATTTTTGTTAATTATTCCACCTTCAATAGGTCTACCCCCTGCTTCGTCCTTCACCAAGTTTACTTCTTCCAAAACTTGCTTATTTTAGCTTCTTACCATGAACAAAGTTGTTCACCATTCCACATCCAATTTTGTAAAAAGGGTTTTGAAATTCCTATTCGCGGTACCTAGAGATTTATTTTCTATCTCATTCATATTTTATAGTATGAAAAATCTTAGAAAGAAAGTTATAGTAAAAATGACAAGTTGGCATGTTTAAGAACATTTCAAGAGAATCGAAGAACACTATGTTCCTTAAATCATATCTATGAAATTATAACAAAATAAGTTATAAAACTTATACCACATGTACCTTAACATCACTCCTATGTCTCCTCCAAATTTTTCATCCTGAAACACCATAGATAGAAAGATATAGTGAAAATACCAAGATCACTTGTTTGAACAAGATTTAACAAGCATTCAATAAACCTGACTTCCTTAGACCATATATCCGAAATTAAAGAAAATCAAGATATAATGCTTGAACCAAAATGAGGTGAATATCTTCTATCTATATCCTCCAATTTTCATGTTCTAAAATATCCGAAAAGAAGATTTATAAAGAAAATATTGAGCCGACATGCTTGAAGCTAATTTCAAGAGCGTTTAGAAAGTCTAATTTTTGGGCATATCTCTCAAATTATAGTGAACCAATGTTAGATATTTTTACCATAGGTACAATAGAATATTATCTATAGCTCCTCAAAAGTTCATGATGTGAAACATCATAGATAAAAATAGATAGTGAAAATTCCAAGATGACTCATTTAAACCATATATCACTTTTTTTCTTCCAACTTTAAACTCCAAGAATCACCAACAATATTATTCCTTTGGTTTTCTTACAACTTTAAATATGTTATTTAATTGGTTTATGTTGAAATTACCTCATATTCCTATTATTTGTAGTTTTTTTATGTTCACTATTTGGAGGACTTCTAAAACTAGCTGAGTAATCTTGCTTATACTTTGGTTGGGAAATAACCTGCTTGGATTTGCAAGTACGAAATTATTAGAGAAATCAATCCCCTCATATCTGTAGGTACCAGCTTAATGTAGCCACCAAGCCCCTACGAATATGCTGATCCAATTTTTTCTATCCTCTCAATATTTGTTTCATCATATTTAGTGATTAGATCATGAGCCATATTCTTTAATTATAACAAATAATTTAACTATGACATCATTCGTGTCAGCTGTTTTACAACATCAATATTTTCCGTATAATTTAATAGCAATCTTCTCTCATGCTACACACCACAACATTGTATTCTATGTACTCCTTACAATCTCTGGTCTCATAATTCTTAGGTTCACACACTTTATTCACGCATGTTAGCTTAAATATCCCGCCATGCTATCTTTGTGGTTTCTTTTCGTCTCTTACACGATCACATCTCTACAAATCTCATGTCTCTTCACACAACTTACACATTCAGTTAACCTTTTTTTTCTCTCCACATGCACATTCAGCTCTTGTGCATGTACTTCCCTCACTCACACATTTCGATGGCATATTTTCTTTGATCACCACTACCATGCTCACTATCCTTTGATATCTTATTTCTATTTATATATTTTCATGCTCCATTTGGTTTTATCTTCATACATTTTTGTGCCTAGGTGGTTTCTTTACTTTTAATGCCACAAAAACATTTATTGTAGCTAAAACCTTGATGGAACTATAAATTTTTAGATTCATCAAATTTGTCAATGACCTCTTCAACATTTATTGTTGTAAAACCAATGGAGTAACAACTTTCGACCAACACTACTTTGTTGTGGAACCTAGAGAAACTAGAACTCTTCTAGCTAAAATGCACAAAGACTGAGTTTTAGACACTGATAAACAACTAACATCTAATCATCCCGTTAATTTGAGAATTTTCCCTTTTGGAAAATTTACTACATTTTCATTTCAATATCTAATGGTCCAATTTCATGAGACTCGATGTGGTACCTATAAGTGTTCTGGTTGTTGTTTCTTCATGATCTTTTCCCATGAATGATACATGTGTCAGTATTCATTAACACATACATGATTTAACAAGAATGGTCCTACCAATTATTGTCCTGATATCAAGATCGATTCCCATGATTCTTCTATGTCATGTTACCATGGATTGATTACTGACCTTACACTTGACATCGTCACTACCACCTGCCTTCTTTCACCCCTCTTTGTGTGGAGCAAAGGAACATATTCTTACCTCCACCCAAACTTTTCCTCTGCATAGACTTTGCTTCTCCACAAGCATTTTTTGCTCATATACATTTCTTCCACACAAGATTTTCTTTTACAGAAACTTTCCTTCCCCACAAGATTTTCTTCTACACAAACTTTCCTTTCGCACGCGCATTCCTTACACACAGGCTTTGTTTCCACACAAAATTTTCTTCCACGTGAGATATCCTTCCACACAAGCTTTTCTTCTTTATAAAACTTTATTCCTTATGCCATTCTAGCCTTGACAACCTTAACATCAATGACAACACTATAAACATCATATTTTTGTCTTTTTCTATGCTTTTAATCTATCAATTTTATTGTCTTTTTTTCAATCTCTTCTTCTTGTTGTTCTATAATAATAAGAGAATGTTTTTGTAAGACATTTCCTAACCTCAAGTGGATGTTATCAATATAAATAATTCCATAATTTCGAAGTGTTCCTTCTTTTGTATTATACACAAGTTTTCCCACTTTAGCTTTGGGAGCTTCCATTGGTTGGGATGGTAATTGTGTATGTCTAGGTTGAGGTTGGTTGAAAGGAAACTGAATTTATTTAGGTTGGGTTATTTGTGGTACCAAAAATTATTGTTAGACATAGGGATATTGAAGTTGTTGGAGCTACTAGAAAATAGGGTTGTTGTTGGTACGACTTTTGAGGATGGAATGGTTGGTAAGGATGATAAGGTTGTATTTTATAAGACTAGTAGGAATTATATGGAGGTTGGTTTACATAATCCTATCATCACCAAACTTGTTGATAAGGTTGGTTTGGAGGCTGTTGAGGAGGCCAAGTCTGTAATGGTATAGGATAAGTATATGAATTTTGTACAGGTTATTGATGTTAAGGAAATTGTAGAGTTGAGTCTTGAGACATACATGTAGGTTAGGCTTCCAAGGCCTTCTTGTTGATGCAATGTAATATAGTGACTTTGTTTCTTGACCTTATGTGTTGTAGGTTGTCTTTATCTCTAATGTGGTTGGAAACTTCTCCATGGCATGTTTGTCTACACAAATTCCACAAACCTCAATATTATCCAAAGGAAATTCACATAAAGGATGTTTATTTCTATTTTTAGCTAAAAATATAGAAAATGGATCACTTAGTTCTTACCTCTCTTTAGATTTTAGCGCATCCACTTGAGAGCGAAATATTTAAGATGTCAGTTTTTAATTTTTCTAATAGATTTCAAATGTTTTCCCTTGTAACCCTTCTTGAGGCTAACTTAATCACCTTAGAGAGGGCATCACAGTGTCCCTTAACTAATTTAACTCCTCCTCTAGAATATTTCTTACATAACGCAGCAATTTGATCATAAGGTAATCAAGAGATATCACCTTTCCCTGAAATATTAAGGACATCTACATATTCATCCCAAATTTCTTTTAAGAGCATTGTTTTTCTAAATTTAGGACTTAGATTACTCTATTTTGAATTTTATAAATTAGATGTAAATCTCTCTATGTAATATTCCAAACTTTCATCTTCTACTGGACTCATTCTAATTATATCTTCTCAGGAGTTCCAAGATCAACAATAAGATTGATATTTTCTCTGGAATGTTTTTCCTATATCATCCCAATATAGTATGATTGGTTCTCCTAATCTCGCCAACCATTTTAATGTAGAACCTTTTAAAGTAGTAGAAAATGAATGTTTTTTTAAGAATCACTTATGTATCCATATGTATGATATAAAATTTCAAATTAAAACAAGAAGCACCAAAGGCTTTCCTAAGCATTACATAGAATATTTGAAGAGTATAAGGAGGAATGTTCTTCATTCTGACATCAGCTCCCAAGATTTTAGGTGCATGTAAAATATGAAACCAAAAGGAATTTTCATCCTCTTGGTCTTCTTATTCTTAAACTTGATCTCTTATTCCTCTTATATTTGATCCTTTGTGACCATGGTCTTACTTATCTTGTATTTCACTTTCTGCTTCAATTCTTTATCTTTTATTCTTTTCCTTTAAGCTTCAAGTACTTCTCATATATGTTCATGTATTTCTTGTCCTTCTCTTTCCTTGCTTTCCCATTCTCTATATACATGTGCCATTTTTACTTTAAACAAATTTGACAATTTTTTAGTCCAAAAAAAATCACCTTCTAATGGTTTACTAGTCAATTTTTGGTTTCTTTTCTCTATATGGTCATAGTTCTTCAAAGCCTAGTTGAGAGATTGGTTCACTACTTTTTCCTTTATGGATTATTTTCTCTTCAACAAATCATTGTGGGAATACTTTTCTTATTTTTTCTACTGAAGGAGTTCCTTGTTGTATTTTGTTTCACTTAGTTTGATCTACCAACAACACTTTTCTTTCCACGAGCATCAGCCTTTTTCCTTCAAAATATGTTTTCTATATTTTCTCAATTGATATTATTCCAATAGTTGGTGTGATTTGTTCTTCTAACTCATTTTTAGCTTTAGCTATTCTTGGTACCATCAAGACTTGATTAGCAGTGTGTGTTTTTCTAAATTTTTTTCTATATATATATTCCTACCTCTTTGATCTCCAAGTCTATTCATAAATAAACATAATTAACTAAACATAATTTAAGCAGACATATATAAAAATGACTTGAGATTGCAAAGACTCAACTGAAGCGAATGTGTTATGAAACCAGCTCAAGAAAAGATAGAAAGGATAGATCAACGCCTTAGAATTCAGCCTCTTCGAGGGGGAAACCTCCTTTACATTACATAAATGAACAATTCTTGGATGATACAAATGAAAATACCTCCTTTCTATATATAGGAGTCTAAGGGGTTATAACATAATCAGAGCCGACATAACAATAATAATGTAAGGGCACAATAATAACAATAGTGGGCTTCTATGGGGCACAATAGTAACAATATGGGCACTACATGGGTACATCAATATAATAAGTGGGTTATACTAATAACAATAAGGGGTTACACTAGTAGTATAGGGGCCTAACATGCCCCTCTCCTTCAAAAAGCATTGTCCTCAACGCTTGAGTAGTTCTTGATGCTTCTGTATAAAATTCTTGTCCTCCCATGTGGAATATTCAGTGGGTAAGTTCTTCCACTTTATGAGATACTCTGAAATTGATCGATTTCGTAGCTGTCGGGTTCTTGTTTCTGTGACTGCTCCAGGTTCCAATATGATTTTTCCTTCCTCTTCAATTTATGGCAATATTGCTTGAATTGGGATCTTTTGCAACTTTTGAATAAGTGGCCATACTTCTTCATCCTTCTTCCATTCATCTCTTGCTTCGTTTATCCAATTTGGTTGGATAATATAAATAGCACAAAACAATGCTTCCACATCCTCATCCTTGAAGAGTATTCCCATTCGGTAAGGTCACCATTTTTTAAGTGCATGTAGTATTGCCAACATTTCCTTCTCATAAATAGCTTGCTTGAGATGTAGCAGTAAAAATACCCAATCACCTACATCAAAACATTTTTCACTACGATGTTGATCTACCTGTTGTTTCATTTGATTTTGCACCGAAGTGGCGTTATCCTTTAAAAGTTGGAGAACTTGTTGTTGATGCTCGATGTGATCTTTCTCTGCTTGAACCTTTTTCTTCTTGATATGCCCTTCTATCTTTTGAGGAGTGGTAATTTCTTCCAGTCCTTTACAAGATATGGTCGGATTCATTTCTTGATGCTCGATGTGATCTTTCACTTCTTGAACATTTTTCTTCTTGATGTGTCCTTCTATCTTGATAGTTTGAGGAGTGGTAATTTCGTCCATTGAATTACAAGATATGGTTGGATTCATTTCTTCCTTCTCAATGTGATATTTCACTTCTTGCACCTTTTTCTTCTTGATATGTCCTTCTATCTTGAGAGTTTGAGGAGTGGTAATTCTTGCCAATGCTTTACAAGATATGGTCTTATTCATTTCTTCTTTCTTTGGGGTGGGTTCCTGGCGTATATCTTCTTCTTTTGATGTTTCTTGATCCTTTTCTTCCTCCTCTTCATATTCTATGTAAAATAATTTCTTCTCAACACACTTATGACCTTTAGTGCATTTGCTATCACAATTGTAACAAAGCCCTTTTTCTCTTTTTTCTTCCAATTGTTGTGGTGTAACCCTTGTAGGTTGTGGAAGGCTAGGAGAAACAACACTTCCATCTTTATAGTTGTGAGGGGTATGCTTCCTGGTTTCCATAATTTTTCTTTCCAATTGTTCTGGTGTTGCTCTAAAGAAGGCGTTTCTCTTTGTATCCTCATAATGTGCTATCATTTCCTCCATGAAAATTGACCATGTAACAAGTTGTTTACGAGAACAAAGCCCTTCGTACCATAAAAATTGATCTGGTTCTAAATATGAAGATGCAATACATACCTTTTGTAACAGTTGTAAACCATGTAGATCAAAATATTGCTCCATTTGAAGTATCCAATTTACCGGATCCTTGCCATCAAACTTCCTCATCTTGCTTTTTCTTGATTTTAGGAGCTCGACCTTGAAACGACTATAACTCTGTACTTTTAGATCTTTAAGTTCTAAAATTGCGACCTGTAGTAGCCCTTATGTCCTCTTTCCAATGCCACCAGTTTTATCGAAATTGGACTCTCGAAGAAAGAGTTATGCACAATCTCCCGCCGTGACCTGATTGTAGACTAGTTCAGTAGAGCGAACTTGTATGAAGTGCCACGTGTCACTGTTTCAACCTTTGACTCTGAAAAATATATACAAGAAAACTACAGTCCGTCCTCTTTCTGTACCTTCTTACGAAATTTTAATCCGATCCCCAGAGAGAAAGTTATGACGATTTTCCCCAGGTCACCTGTTTTGAATGTAATTCAGGAGTCTGCAAAAAGACCAACTTTCTCAGATCATATCTCCGCAAATATCGCGTGAAAAACTCTGAAATTCCGACCCAAAGTTCAGCGCGATTTCTTCTCAAATGGGTTTTTTTTGCGACTTTTGAAACATCACAGAAAAAAAGTTATAGCGAAAATGCCACAATGACCTGTTTGGAGCAGCGAAACCCTAGAATCCAAAGCTCTGATACCAAATGTTATGAAACCAGCTCAAGAAAAGATAGATCAACGCCTTAGAATTCAGCCTCTTCGAGGGGGCAACCTCCTTTACATTACATAAATGAACAATTCTTGGATGATACAAATGAAAAGACCTCCTTTCTATATATAGGAGTCTAAGGGGTTATAACATAATCAGAGTCGACATAACAATAATAACGTAAGGGCACAATAATAACAATAGTGGGCTTCTATGGGGCACAATAGTAACAATATGGGCACTACATGGATACATCAATATAATAAGTGGGTTATACTAATAACAATAAGGGGTTATACTAGTAGTATAGGGGCCTAACAGAATGTGTCAGTTTTTATCTCTCATTTTACTGGCTTCACTACTCAGGTCTTAATTATTTATTGTGAAATGAAAACTTTAAATAAAATTATAGATCAAACTCAAAATTCACTTCCCCAACAATGACACAAAAAATGTTAGACTAGTCTAGGGCATATATTAAGACATAAAATTTATATCAATTCCAGTAATTATAGACTTAGAATCACACTACAATATGTAAATAAATTATACTAGATTGATTTTCACTTATGAAAATGGCATGTTAGATTATCATTGAGTGCCATTAGCTAAATCCTAGTTAATTTCTATAAAATATAAAATGAAAATAAACAAGAATGAAGAAAAACTTTCAAATTAAACTAATTCAATCACACTTATTTGAAAAATAAACACAGATATGCCCAAAACCAATTAAATTACTAAGCATTCATTGATGTCCTAGATGTTGTAACCTTTCTTTTTTCTGAAGATTACAATGGTTGACTCCTGAGCTTGTACAATGTCATGTATTGTTGATTTTGAGAATATTACACACACTAAAATGAAATACCTTGAAAGGAAATTTCAGAAGAAATTAAAACAATCATAGAATTAAATGAGTGTGAGAGACTTCCATGCATTAAGGTATTTCCAAATCCGATCATCACTCTTAATCTTTTAGAACATCCAACATTAGGCTCATCTTTATATTTGATGCCTAATATATGAAATCATAATAAAATATACAATATCATGATAAGCTAAGATGTCACAAGATAGTGCTATTTTGATGAATCAAGCATGCATTAGGATTTTTTAGGGAGAAAAAGAGAGGGTCAACCCTAATCTTCTATCAAGTTCAACAATAAGTTAATTTCATGCACATCACTTATCCTATAATACATTTGCTCATTAAAAGTGAATGTTAAGGACAACAATAATCCACATTAGTATGGACAACAAACTAAATGAGTATAAATAATCAAGAAAATGAACTTTAATATCAAGGTTAAAAAGCTAAGTATGAACATTTTTAAGCCTATAAAAAGAGAAATATGTGTATGTAAAAATACGACTTTAGAAATTACATAACAAATACATGCCAACATTAAATTAATAAGAAAATATATACCATAACACACCTATACAATAAAATAGCTAGATGCACAAGTTTACTACAGGTTCCCACAACTTTCAAGCAAGCACAATTATTCAATACAAGGAGCTATGACAATTCAGAAAGATTCATTGGTTATTGATAAAGAAGCAAATAGATATAGAGCACAATTCTTAGAAGTTTGATACTAAGGCTCTTAAAACAGATTTATGAAATATACAAACTTGTGTTAAGTCTTCACACACTTTGGTGATATTATATAAATTTTGTGTTCTTGAAATTTGATTTTATTTCAAAACAAAGAGATTTACCACAAAAATGGCTGCATTGATGGAGCTTTGATTAGGCATGTGTGATCTAATTCTTGAGAAGTGAATAGGTTTACATCCATATATTGGTTCTAAGGAACAAAATCTATGTCATGGATTTTTCTTTAATTGTCTTACATATATGCAAATTAACAAACATTTGAAAAACATTTGAGGTAATATTTTTAGTTAGGTTTTCTTTAATGCACAATTTTTTTTATCAAAAATTCATAACTTAAAAGAGGATGGCCTTGGATACTTTTTCAAAATAAAGATAAAAGAAGAAAAATGAGATATAAGTTGATTATATTAATCCAAAATTATAATTTAGGTAAAGCAAAAGTAACCATAACAAATGCATCTAATAACTACTATACTAAAGTAACCATAAAAATTGTATCTAACAACTACTATTCTATATAGTGTACATATCTCACCATGACCTCTGGTCCTCCTCCTCTAGTTGTACCTTCTAGTTTTTATCCATCCTAGAACTAACATAAGTAAAGAAAGACTCAGTGTCATCATTTTGAAAAGATGCATAGCCAACTACCCTATACATTCACCAATTATCTATCCCTCTCCCTATTTATGTCGTTAAGTTAGTAGAGCTTCCAATTTGTTACAACATTTTGGAAAGATGCATAGCCAACTACTCTATACATTCACCAATTATTTATTCCTCTCCCTATTTATGTGGTTAAGTTTGTAGAGCTTCCAATTTGTCACAAATAGTTTTGATCATAGTTACTGAGTCCAAATTCAAGTTCGAATTTGATTCGGTATGGAAAAAATTAGATTGCTTAAAATTGAATACTAAAAAAAATAGAATTATACTTTTTAAATCTCATAGTTTAACATTTTGAATAACATGTTGTGAGGGATTTTTTGTCCATATAATCAACTATGTCATAGATTATGTCATGTAATTTTCAATATAAACAAAATTTCTATACAAATTCAACATTACAATGTACCATATAAGTTTCACATTATTATATATTTTATATTTAAAATAAAATCATATATTAAATATGTACAAACATTTTTTCAAAATATAAATTAGTGATTGATAATTAATTAAACCAAACCAAATTCTAATTTATAATAATTACTGATATCTTTAATTTAATTTGTAATAATTAAATATAAAAATCTAAGTCTGATAATTTTATACTTGATAAAAAAAATACCTTTAAAAAAATGATAAATTAAAAAATAATAAAATTTTACATGATAATATTTTATTTTTATGTAAATTTGATATTTGATACTTCTCACACTTATTTACACATTATTAATATATAGATTAAAAGTAACACATATATTGATACTCTGAATTACACATGTTGATTGTCTAGTTAAACTAGACTATAGCTTAGGCTATACATTTTAAGCCATAAGGTGTATGTTGTAGATCTGGGTTACTTTATATGTCGCTATGAATCCATTGAAAGGTTGGCGAGCAATTTACGCTGCAAAATTTCATTCAACCTGTGTTGTGTTTCCATTGTGTATGTTGTAGCTCTGGGTTACTTTATATGTCACTATGAATCCGTTAAAAGCTTCGCGAGCAATTTACGCTGCAAAATTTCATTGAAACCTGCGTTGTGTTTACTGTGTTATCCCGTACCGAACTCCGAATCAACTTATTATTCAACGAACCAAATCGAATGATTGAATTTTCGATTTTTTTCCGACAGTACCGCCGAATTTGGTAACTACGAATCAACGTATTTGATACATTGTTATTGTTGTATCAAATTCTTTGAAGTTATTGATGAAAAACTGTTGCAAAAAAATCGTTATTTTTATTTACTCCAACTGAGATGGATTAATTGCCTTAAAACTCAAAGCAGAGCACGAATTTTTATTTAACACTATGAGAATGGATTAATAGCTGTATGTAAATGAGTTTCACGATTGGATTGGGATCAAAATAAGTTCTCTATGAGCATATGCAACACTAGTTTTTGAATGTTCTTTTTACCATATTGTAAGGTCATTTTTGTGTGCTTCATCTTCCTAGCACCAGCTTCCCACAAACAACGTCATAAATGAAAAGGAAGTTACAAATTTCTTTTGTCTAATACAACAGACGCATCTCCATTTGTAACATGACAAATAATCATGCCTTTGTTGGTCCTACTTGTACTGGATTCTGAGCCCCTCTTTCTCTTCTTTATTCGATGGTATCCGTAGTACACAATTCGTTCTTGTGAGCTGTCAAAGATTTTGGGCTGCTGCTACTCCTGCTGAGTCATCAGAGAATGTATTCTGTGGTGGTAATTCAAAAGAGTTTTAGGTACAAAACAATTTTAAGGTCTTGCCTTCCAATGAGGGACTGCACAAAACAGTGATTCAATTAATTTTTTATCAAAGTGAGGGATGGTACAAACCAGTGATTCAAAATTTTTGATCAAGGTTTTAAGCCTTCGACATTTTCATATTTTCATTTTTCCAAAAGATATTGAGTTTCATAAATTTATTCCACACTAAATCTTTAATCATAACTATAAAACTTAATGGAGAGAAGATCTACCTTTGAAATTAAAAGTTAAGTCATAGGGAAAAAATACAACAAAATATGATATATGATTATGCTGGGGTGATTTCATTTTCAACTATACAATATAAAATATTAGAAAAATTAGTAACACATTAAGAATAAATAAACAGTGTCCCTAATATAAATCATATAAATTATTCTATAGCAATTTGTTTTCTATTGTTTTATTGTGCCAAGAGATGCTCTATAACCAAGTATTTTTGTTTTGCACGTCAGCTTAACTCTTCCAACTCAACTTAGAAATTATGTTCTCACAAAAATTGCATAAATAATTATAAGATACATTAATGCTAAATTATTAATGGTTGATGGACAAATCATCTTATAGTCTTGCTTTGGTATTAACTAACAAATTGAGATATGATGTGGATAATTAAATTGCTTGCTCAAAAAGAACAACTTACATAAATTTTGGTGAGTAGAAATCACTAGTAAGTCTACACATTTACAATTTTGGTCCTACATAAGTACTAAAAACACATAAATAATGGTTGGAAGCAACACCTATAAGTATATTTTTTACATCTTATCCCTATCCATTTTTTTATGCAAAGAGTAAATTCTATTTTCAAATCCATACCCATAAATTATAGCATAAAATATGTAACACAATTATCCATATAGCATTAAGTTGTGCAAAGGTTTCATTAAGACCTTCAACTTATGGTCCAATCAAATGTTTGAAAATTATTTTTTTAATAATATTTACAAATAATATTTTTTTTCAAAGTTAAACATTATAATTTGCAATGGTCAATGCTAAACTAATAGTGTTTAATAGAGAAACCAATTGTTAGAGTCTTGCCTTGGCAGGGATTAATAATGATTACATAACCATATTTAAAAACTTAATGCTTATAATAAACTTACAATCTAACAAGTTTCATCTTCTAAATAGGTTTTGTTACAATACCATGGGCCAATATCATGGCTTATCATTACCACATGCTAAAAAAACGTAACTCATTTCACAAAGAAAAAAATAAAATGTAGAATATTTTAGACAATTGATTACATAGAGTGACAATTCTCCATCATATGGGGAGAGAGAGAGAGGTGTAGGGCAGAGAGAGAGAGAGAGTGATGGGGAGGAGAGAGGAGGGAAGTGTAAGAGAGAGGGAGAGACAAGAATGAAGAGAAAGAGGAGTGGCGGGAGAGAGATGTGGAATTGGAGGGGGCAAGAAAGGTAGTGAGGAACAAAGACATATAGAAATAGAGGTGTAGAGAGAGGGAAGGTAGAGATGAGGTATATATGGAGAGAGAGAGAGGAAGAGAGGAGAGGGAAGATAGAGAGAAGGAGAGGAGAGGGAATATAGAGAGGAGGAGAGGAGAGAGAGAGAGAGACAAAGATGGAGGGGGAGAAAGATAGTGACATAGTCGGTGGGTAGAGAGAGAGAGATGGGGGACATACATAGGGAGGTGGGAGAGAAAAAGGAGGAAGAAGAAGGAAGATAAAGAATACTTGAGAGAGAGGAGAGAGAGAGGGAGAGAGTAGAGAAGGAGAGAAGAGAGAAAGAGAGGAAGGCATGTATCCAACCTAGATATGGTATATGTGTATAGAAAAACTACCCTCGATCCATCTTAACCTGAGATGTATCAAGAAAATTTCACTACAAAACAATTTTGTATCTCAAGAGATCTCATCCTTATTAATGAATAAAATGAATCTAAATTGTTGTTATTTTTATTGTTATATTACTTTATTTTTCCAACTAGTTATTGTTGGAATAAAAGATTACTATTTATATTTATATATGATAATCAATTTAAAATTTAAAAAAATGTAACATGTAAAAAGATAAAAAAAATATGTAAATCTGTGACTATCCCAAAACAAAAAGAAATAAACTTCCAAAAGTCCCAGAGAAAAATAATATTATTTTTTGTGAACATTTTTTTTGGTTCATGTTATTCTAGGAATCATTAGGCCTCTTAGACAAACAAGTTTTATATTATTAGAATGCAATAATTTTTTATGATTTCGAACATGGAAAGAATAGTTGGATGAATAAATTTTCATAACCAATAGAGTTATATGGTTTTCGTCATCGAAATAGAATGATGTAATTATTATTTTTAGTAAAATGAACTATACATTAAAAAAATCTCATTGTTAATTAATTTATAGAATTATAAGTTTTATGATTATTCACATTTAAGATAAATTAATTTTGTTATGTTATGGTGTTAATGGATATGTTATGGTGTTAATGGAATGATATTCTATTTGTATGTATAAATTTGTATACATATTTATAATTGATTACGTTTGTTTATATTACTATGTCTTGATGTCTTTATACATTAATTAATTGGTAATATGAAAAATAGGAAATTATCTCATTATTAATATGGGGTATTGTGAACTGTTAAATTATTCCATGGTCCTTGTAATATTTGATGAAATCACCCTTTTTGTATTTTCTTTTTGATCCGAGCGGAGAATTTTGATGAATTTTGTTGTCTATTTTTCAATCATGCTTCTAAAATTTTTAAAATATGCAAAAGTATGATTCTTCTTTCTGAGAAAATATACCCAAGTAAATATTGTGCAATCATCAACAAATAAAAGGAAATAATAAGCACCTCCTAATGACCTTGTTTCCATCGGCCCACACAAATCAATGTGCACAAGCTCTAGTATATCTCTTTTCTTTCTATATACATTTGCAGGAAACTGACCTCTATGCATATTCCCAAGAGCACGTGCTTCACAATCAACATGAACATTCTTTAAAACATGAAGACCATTGACCATAATTTGTTTTTGAAGTAGCAACAGGTCATTGGAGTTTATATGACCGAATTTTTGATATAAATCTTCTGCAGTCCTAACTGATGAGGTCAAGGTTTGGTGTGATGCACTTCTTACATTCAGCTTATACAATCTACTCACTCGAATACGTGATGCAATTGGCTTCATAAGATCCAACAGATCTTTAATAACATAGTAAGACTTAAAAAAATCTACCTGAAGGTTCTCATATGTTATCATAGAAACAAAGATCATATTTTTTTTTATTCAGGGTACATACATTACATTTTGAATATGTCTACTATTTTCATCAAGCCAAATGACAAGAACATTGTCATACCCTTTGCTTTGTTACCCTCTATTATCACCAAAGTAGTTATTTGCACCATTGTTGGCTTCTTTAAAATTCTCAAACCATTTTTTCTTACCTATCATGTGAGTGGAAGCTTCTAAGTCCAAAAACCAAGTTTCTGCTACATCATCCTCAACATAGAATGCAGAATTAGATACAAACAATCTGAGATTCTAATTCTTATCTTCATCAGCAAAGTGTCCTTCATGCTTCTTATGTCTATGGCGACCTCCATCAAACTTCTTCTTCTTGCAATTTTTAGCTATGTGACCAACTCTACCACAATAAAACATTTGTGTCCTAAATCACTTCTATTTGAGGACATACCTTGAGGTGGTTTTCTTTATGGTGTACTTATGAAGGGCTTCTTCTTCGCCATTAGAGCAAGATCTGAACTCTGAGGTTTCAGAGTCATCCGACTCTCTTCCTCTGGCATCAGGATCCCTTTCAATTCTTCAAAATTGGGGGCTTTTTCTCTCGCATTCAATCCTGTGATAAACATATCATAGTCACCAATCATACCATTGATGGTAATTATGACCAGATCAGTGTTTGACATTGTCTCTCCTATGTCGCCCAGCTTATCTCTGAGCTCCTTGATTCGAGAGATGAACGAAACCATGGATTTATTCTACTCCATTTTAATAGAGAGAATCTTGCTTTTCAAAAACAAAAGGCAATTTGTTTTTTTGATCTTGTACAAGTCCTTGAGGGTTTTTCAAATGTTGTTTTCTAATTTACATTCATGGATGTGAGGGATAATACAATCTTTCACTGACAATTTTAACAACTCTTTTGCTTTGTTCTCCCTCTTTTCCAAGTCCTGGATTGTTATTGTTGTTTTGCCTGTAGCTACGGTCAATTTCAACTCATCACCCCTTGAAATCCTCCATTGCGTTTTTCTCCTCCAACAAGGTCTGCAACTTCAATTCCCAATTAGAGTAATTGGTTCCATCGAGCTTATTGCTTTCATTCACATTTGCCTCTACCATCTAGTTATTCATCTTTATAGGTCTACCTAAAAGGAAACTTTGTCCTCCAGCAATTAAAAAATAGATCTATCTCCAAATCTAGGGAAGGGATCTCTTAAAAATAAAAATAAAAAAATATATGGATGACCTGTATTAAAAAAACAATCCCTCTCCCTCTTTGCTAAATTTCAACCCCAGGACTTGCTTTTTTTTTTTTTTAACAAAAAAAAGGTACGCCTTTTTGAATGCGCCCCACAAGAAATGACCTCTCAAGAAATTTTTCTTTGATTAAAAAAAAAAACAACGATCACATACCATGTACCCGTACTTCCTTAACATCTGCAAGTGTTGGAACGATGCTTTGTCGTACAAGCATATCGGTCGTCTGTGGGCCGAATTAGGCGTTAAGCAATTGTGCCTTTATTCTGTGTATGACCAACAGTCAAATGGGTGTTCTGCTTTATTCTTTCAGCAGCCGAGATTGGCAGATGGCTTCCCTCTCAATAATGTCGGATAGTTGTGGTGTGAGTTACAGAGGATCCACGACAGGGCTGCTTTTGGTGGATATGCCCATTTATCTAATCACCTTTGGAAGTTCGTTCTCGCGGATGCGCATTTGCAATCCTCTTAGCAGGACGTGCTTTACTCTTTCTCGAATGCTAACAGTGAGCAGCGTGATGCCCAAGAAAATTGTAGGTGGAGCCGATCTGGGCAATTACGAGCTCCTCGTGGTGGGCAAGACGAGGCAGGACGACGTAATAGCAATGCGATCTCCACACCACTACTACAATGTGATATCCACGCCACTACACGATCTCTGAACCGTCATCACACCAGATTCGTTGCAGCCTTCATTTCATTACAGCGACCTCATATCCTTCAATCTCACCACTCCTTCACTGCGATCTCCAACTGGACGATCTCAACGTCCGCGCGCAGAACCGACTCCCACTGCTACACATCCACGTAGATCCGGCTCCCACGGGCTGGTCAACGGAGCAACGCTTTTTCTACCTCCAAATGCACAATGATGGCCCGCGCTGAACAAAATTTCATTAAGTAAAGGTCGAACAACGCGATTGCCTCCCCAGGAAGGGCATTAGTCAATGGATAAAAGAACGTTTCTTGAGTCAAAAAGAGCATTGATCAAGTAGAAAAAGATTTTCTCCTAACTTTTTCCATGGTTACCCTCCTTACCAGGCTTCTTTGCACCACTCATCCTCCAGTCACTTACCCAATCACCAAAGCACTCTGGCTTTACCTCACTCAACTTGGAAGTTCTGATAACATGTTAAAAATGGAAGACAAATACTTTATTTATTAAATTGGAGCAGCTCTCAGGTGAGGGCTTCACCTAGAGACTCCCTATACTACCCATTCATCATCAATCATTATGAATAAATAGTTTACAAGTAAATATGGAAATTAGAACAACCACTTCAAAAATAAAAACAAATTTCTAATATAAATCTCCCAAATAACTAATAAACTCACCCTCTCTTAAAATACATTTTTCCATTAACTTTAACTTTATATTCATCCGAAAAGGCCATCCCTGGTTAAACAAAAACAATCATGGGCCATTCGAAACGAAGAATGGAAACAAAGTAAAACAAAATGACCAAATAGTGTAGAAGGAAAAAGCTAGTTCATTTTAAAAATAAATTATACCTCGGCTGATAATGGTCAATGTGGATTTAGACAGGATTCATTCTATTCATTCAGTGACGTGTAGGTACGGCCATGAACAACCACGTGAGAGCCCAGTGTTCGTGTATCCTGAGTCCCACTAATGATCACCTGGTTTCACTTGAGCTGAAGAAATTCCCTTTATTCAACCTACAGTAAAAACTTTCATGACCTCGATGCCACTTCCTGTCGATGACGTTACTTGATGTGAAAATTTGCATGACGTTCAATGCCACTTTTCAAAGGATCATTTGATGATAGTTCTTTCAACGGTTGCTGTTGATTAAAAATAATATTTTAATGTGGTTCATTGACCCTCGAAATCGATGACCGACGGCATATTTATGGGATCACTTCCTGCCAGAGTCTAGCCTCTAGAATTTTGGGAGAATTGAAGAGTAAACTCTTAATTATTAATAAATTTTACATATATTGCTATATATATTTATGATTAAGTTGGGTTTAAGCTTTTAGTTTATTAGATTAAAAAAACAAACCTTCCCCAATTAAAGTTTTATTATGATGTCTAATACTTCTTGAAAATATTCATTTTAAATCTATAAATAAAAATTAATTCATCACTATTATTTAATATATATATATATATATATATATTCACTTTGGTTTAATAACTTTTAATTATGGATAATGAATTGCTTATTGACAAGCTTATTAGCCCATAAAAACAATTTTATATCATATTTTAAATATAAAATAAAATAAAAAAGTTACCCCAAATAAAAAGGTATTATATCATACTTTCAAATAATTTTTAAAGATAAAATAAAATGTTCCCTATTAAAATGGAGAACAACACCTAGAATTTGAGCATGCAACAAACAACACGTAGAGAGGGAATTTTTTTTTTTGTTAATTTTAATTCGATGATTTGCATTTTCATATAGAATATGGCCTCCATGAATAACATAGTTGGGGAAGATATCAAATTTTACATGAAATTATGTTATTTAGATTAAAGAGGAATTAGTGTAAGTCTAGTGTGATTTAATAACTTTGTGTTATTTTAGTTTGAGAAGTATCGAATTTCACATAAAACCATGTTATTTAGATTAAAGAGTAATTAGTGTAAGCTTAGTGTGATTTAGTAACTTTTTGTTATTGTTAAAATGGTCTTTTACCTTATATAATTTATATTTTACATATAAATATTGAGATGTTATATATTATCTAGAAGTTTAATATAAATTTATAAAATAATTTCGTAAATCAATTTAATAGGAAAAAAATAAAAACAAAAAGCAATGGTTGAAAATAAAATTAAGGATTAAATATTAATGTGAAATTCACATACCTGAAATGAAATAGTTAATAAATTAGTTTGTTATTTATATTATTAACCGAATCTTTAAAATAAAAATAAAAAGTATACATTATATCCACATCAATTTTTTTTTTGTGGAAATAAAAATATATCAAGTTCCATGTTTTCCAAACTATCTTTTTAATTACTATATAAAAACAAGGCAAGTTGCGAGGTAGCAAGTCCCTGCATTGAGTGGGGTAATTACTCAAGCAAATGTTCTATGGGGGCAAGGTTTCTCGCCTTAACTATGAAAGTGTGCAGTGTTGGTTTCAGGCAATGCCTGTTTTCCATGGCACAGTTGGCCTTGCCAGGAAATATAAGTTTGGGGCTAGGAGTGAAACATCTGTAGCATTTCTTGGAACTGGAAAACTAGTATTTGGGTTGATTATAGGAAGCAAACTGGTGAAAATACTAAATCAATTCCCAATTTCATTTGTGGGTGTGTTCATGCTCTTTTCTTGTATTGAGATTGCTATGGCTTGTGGGGACGTGAATTCTTTTCTAGTATTGAGCTTTCTATGACTTGTAGGGACATGAATTCTATGTTATGACTCATAGGGACATGAATTCTTTTATGGTATTGAGCATGCTATAGCTTGTAGGGACATGAATTCTAAGCTGGACTTATTTGGCATGCTCATGTGCACTGTTGTTTCACTCACTGGATCCAGTGCTGCCCTGGGATTTGGTTTCGGTATTGTTTTGTATGTGATTCTCAGATTCAGAGAGAAGGTTTCAGGTTGCATAAACATATTTATAGCATATTGTTAAACAAAGGAAAACTTTCTGGCGAAACCTAAACAAAAAGTCTTGTATCTGGTACAAGAAAACTTGCATATGCTTCATATCGATTGCTCCTTTATGTTAGATATTCCATCATTTTATGCTTCCCATGAAGTTATACATATGCCAAGCATTTACCTCACCTATGTTGCTTTATAGTTCGACCTCAAGTCAGATGGATCTGCATCTTTATCGAACATATATACCAACTCTGGCATTAGACGTTGTTGTTTTGAAGTTAATCTGTTCACTCGTTTCCTAACAAGATAGGTAGCTAACTTTATCAATTTGCTCTTGCCATGATGCTACTCTTGGGCAGGGACTAGTTGTGTTCTACGTTAGAATGAGAAAGAAATTTTACTCTTGCAGGTTGGTTTTCTTTCGACCACCATTGCAAAACAAGTTTCGAGCAGTGTTGTGAGACCTGGTTAAGACCCCTGAGACTTTCTATGCTTCTCTAGCTCAATCCTGAAATGGGTAATCAGTATAAGCTTGGCCTGAAACTTGACTAAAAGTGGAAATTGCCAAAACCCATTGAACCCTTCTCAAACTTGTTAGAGTTTCTGAGTCATATGCCAAGTCTTTAAGCGAGCAATGACACTCATGCTTAATTCTATCACTGAGCTAATTGTTACAGTCTTCCTAAGTTTTGAACCAAATCTTGGGACCCTTTTGTTTTGACTAAATAAACTAGGCTGCTTAAGGAGAAGGATAGGATTAGAAGTCTAGACAAGTGGAGTGGCATCTTCAGTAGGAGCCACTAAAGATTAGATACCACTAGATTACTATTAGGGGATGGCGAGCATAATGCTCATGTGGCATGGGATCTCTGAGTCTCACATAAATGTACCCATCAAATAGAAACTTGATGCACTAAGAGAATATGGATGGAATCCTGTTCATGTAATGTATCCACGCCTAGTCAAATATTTGAAGATGAGTGGATTATTAAGAACAGTCATTCCAGTCCAGTGTAAGGTCCTAATGTGATTAGTCACAGAATAGTTCCCATTGACATTCTCTTCTTGGATTTCTATCCACAACAAGTACTCGTGGTCACTGACATGTAATCATAAGTGTAGTAGAGAGAAAAAGGGGCTTGGCATCAAACTAGACTCAAGCTAGAATCACAATTGGCATTCTAGGGCCTCTCCACACAGATAAAAGAGCGAACTCCCGGGACAATCTATTGCTATGTTGTAATGCCTGTGCATGCAATTCAACCTTGATAAGCTTAGAATCATAAATTGTTGAGGGTGGGGTGAAACAAAGTCACTGCACAGTGTTTGCTTTCTAAACAGACCTACTAAGTACTGTCCCATTAAGTTTTAAGTCTTAAAGCATCGGATACAGTTGTAATACAACTAGAAGGAAAATATTTTAATCTCAACACCTCGTAGAACTTTGGTAACTAGCATAGAGTCTACAATAGCACTGGAATGTAACATTGGGAGATGTTTTTGAGGGTTTTAGTGATCTTGTTGAAGAGCAATGGTGCTTTGAATCTAGAGATGCATATGATAATATAAAACTAAAATTTGCAACCTAAAACTATATATTACACTGAGATTTTTTCTATCTATACAATTTTGAGAGGTCTGGATGTAACTATAAAATTTGGATAGATTTCAATTTCTTTTTGTTAATATGAGAAAACTACTAGGTTTCAAACTCACAGGTTGTTGCTAACAAGATTCATCATCCCAGCAAACCCATAGAACTTGGCTAAGAAAATAGTGGTGTTTACTTGTGCCAGTGTGGTTCTTATCCGTTAGAGGTAAGGTTCAGAATTCAGGATTCATTGCAATCATTTGGTAGGACTCGATAGCAATTGCAACTCAACCTCATTATATCTTCCCATATGACAAATGGGCAGAGCATGAATAAGAATATTGCATTCACAATATGTGCACTCAAGGTTTGGAAATCTGATATATAAAAAGGGTAAAAACATTTCATGTATTCCTATTTTATAAATTATTCTTTTGTTATCCGATTTTTCATGGTAATCTTGGGAGATTTTTTAACCAAGGTTTTAAGCCAAATACTTAAAACAGAATGCAAATGTTAATGCATGAACAACTATTTTGAATAGAAATATGTATCATCGCTTACAAATATGATAGAACTACCACTGAGGTATGTTAGAACTCCCACTGATTTATTTGATCGTATTGAATGGCTAAGCAAATTGAAGTTTCGATACTGTCACTTGTACGGATACTCTGTTAACCTGAATTGTAAGGTCTTAGTGACAACAGAAATCCAACTTACATTCAACAGGAATGACAATTCTGCTTCCAAAGGGGAAAGGAGGGATAGCATGTTCTCCTTCCAAAGGAGGCAGGAATAGGCTTAGATGCTCAAAGTTCAAAGCCTGAAGAAGATACCTAGGATGACAGGTATGTTTTAAATCACCAAGGGAGGGTTTTTAAGCATGTATGCTATCCCAAAGTCTTGGACTCTGAATTGGAGGTTGTAGTAGAGAACTTGGTGGATGGTGTGGAACTGGGTTTGCCATGAGATCTTGCATCACCGTCTGAGGAAGGAAGCCCAAATTTGTTACATCGTCATCCGAGGAAGGAAGCCTAGAATCTGTTAGTAAGAAATAGAAGCAAAATGAATCAAAAGAAGGGAGAAGCTATAACAAGAAACAACATAATCCACCTGCGTTTTTTTCAAACTACATTTCCATGTGACTGTGAAACACTTCTCGGCAGGAAATCCATAGCTAAGGAGGTGGAGCATGTGTTTTTGGAACTTCACATTGATGGTTGACAAAGGTATCGAATCACAACTCGAAATTGAGAAAACTAATTCAACAACACGACATTGTGCTTTCAAAGAGAAAGATGCAACACGACATTGTGCTTTCTAAGAGAAAGATGTAACTTAGGAAGCCAAAAATTTGAGCTTATACGGTAATCACCAGGAGATATCAGGCCACAATCAACAAGAAAGTCATCAAAAGGCAAAAGCCAATGCACAATTTTGATACCAGTCTTCAAAATACCATTGCCAATATAAAAAAGAACCTGCTGTAGGTTAGGATCAGTCATTGTAAATATATATCAATCCACTGATCAGTCACAGACAACTTAAAATTAATCACTGAAATCAAGAGATTAGATATTTGTATGAGCTTTCTCATTATTATGTGTGACAAATTTAGTGCACTCAAGATTGTTATTATGATTTTTAAGTGTGGCTAGGTTCTGCAATAATGATACAGACTTTACAAAACAAATATCTGCCTCAAGAAAAGCAGAAATCTACCTATGATTGATGGCATGTTTCACTTCTGGAAGTGTTATAAATAGCAAGCTAGATCTCATGCATGGCCAACAAGTGGACTTGATCATTATGGAACAATACTCTAGTATCTCCATCAACTAGTGATGGTCTTGATGCCTACAACTGAATACATTTTGAATTTTGCTTATCCCATCCATCTATACCCCATACACAAAGTTGCACACAGAGATTGATCTGAGAAATTACTTATTTCAACGAGTGACTCAAATGAAAATAAGAAAACATAATGTGGACATTGTATATCTAAATTGTTGAATCCTCCATTCCAATAGAAATTATATTATTATCTTGAGGATGGAAAGCAAGAAAATATGCTGTCGGTGGGGATGGCATAACTGTTGTCATGACATGCAAAGAAGTAGGTGTCAATGGCCTGAAAATCTCTCATGATGCTAAGTAAAATAAAATGAATTTCAAACACAAAACTGCTTTATATCAAAGGAGATGTTCAAAGCCTCAAGAAGGAACTAGAGTTTAAATGCATGCTTTAACAAGACCATGGCAACCTATATGGATGAATATATTATTAAATATGTGATAAATGTGAAATCATACACAACAAAATTATAATTTAAACAAAGTAAGATGAAGCAAATAGACCCAACAATCAAGATAATAGATGCTTGTTTACACTAGACAAAATTGTTTCACCTTAAATGTCGTCATGTTGAATAGGGACACCTTCCCACCAGAAGCGGACATAACATAAGAATCATTCTTTGACAAGGCTATTCATGAGAGCCGCTTTGCAATTGCTTTTACTGACCTATTGGGCTAGAGTCCTATTCATGATAGAGATTAAATCTCAGACTTGAAATATGAAAATTGAATTTTAGTCCAAAAAAGCAAGCAATATGCATATTTCTATTTCCATATATAAAAGCACCTATATTCTATGAAAATATGTTCTTAAAATCCATTTGTACAAAAAAAACCCAACCCAATATGTTATGTGATGAAATCCAATAACAAATCTTTTTCAATCTGTTTATGACCTTAGTGCCTTCCGTGGGTTATTAAGTTGAATATAGCAAAAATGGGACTTAGCGGGATGATTCTTTAGATCACTCAAATCAACATGCTCTGTTTCATGCAGGTCCCTATTCTTCATTGCTGCAGCGATGGGTGTGTATCCCTCTAATCTCATAGTAGATAGAGCATGGAAAAATGGATGTTGGAGTTGGAGCTTCATTGGGAGCTGAATCTGGCAAGATGGATCAGGAGCTGGGAGATGAACCGAGGGTTGGGATAAATCAACTGAAGCTGGTTGTGAGGCTGGTCTAATAAAAGAACTGGGGATGGCTGACTAGATGGCTGGATGGATGGAGAGCTTTATTGGTGGATGGATCGAAAGCTGGAGATTCATAGCGAGTAGATTAAGTTCCATATGAGAAGAGAAAACTGGTTAACCACTCACTTAATATAAGCACTATATGACATTATCAAATGAGCACACACATATCTTCTTGTGCTCTTGCTATTGGATGTTGCTCTTGCAGTCACATTTGTTGTGATCACGAATTAATTAAAATAATTTTGTAATGGAGACAAAGTACACTGCATTCTTGTGATAATGATGACTGTCAAGCCCTTGACCGTATCCTAATCGATGGGCCACTACAAACTCAAATGCAACCTAGCACTCTGATAACCCGATTCTACAAATGGCCTTTCATGCATTGAGATCATAATCCTCTCGATATATAATGGAGAGAAATTGAATGAATTTGGTAGAGACATATCTCACGAATTAGTTTTATCAGTCAATCTGCCTAGAAGTTTATAACTTTGGGTGAACGAATTTGCTACAGATATATTTGGTAAATTTGTATTGTTAGTCATTTTACCAAGAAGCTTATAGCTTGCGCTTGGCCAGATGGGTAGCAGCGTTGATACAAACACAAATGGAGGTTCAAAAGGAAAAATCATATCAATGTGGATTATTTTTAAACATTCAGATGCTACAGATGTTTTCATGATGTTGCTAGGCATCTTGGGTTACACTGGGGAAGGAACTTTGATACCTATTGGCAATTTTGTTATCATGAGTTCGTTACTAAATATTCTTGGAAATGATCCTCATCTGTAGAATCCTCATTCCGTGCCTAAAATAGATAAGCCTATAACTGTAAAGCTATAATAGGTGTCAGGTGTAGTTATAACAGACGAATGCCTATCCAGGTGTAATTGATTAGTAACTAGTTAGTTTATAATGTCTGTCAATGAATGATAGGGAACTACTTTATTGGAGCTTCTGTCTCCCCATTCTCCCCATTAGGCAAAGTCAAGTTCTCCCCAGGGTGAGAGAGAAAGGATACTATTGAAATAAAGGAACGAAAGGCTTGCCATTGCCTAGCACCATTATGCTCATCGAGCCACAAGTAAGTAGGCGACATTCAGATTCACTCCCAGCCTCCCCTTCCTCCATCTAGCTAGACTTTCTGTATTAGTCGGGGAGGCATCCATACTATTGGGATTCATATTGACAGGGCTAAGCATACGTCTAGAATTCCTGTTACTAACCACCAACTTTTATAGCAAGCAGCCAACAGTGCATAGGCCAAGTAACACCCAAATCAAACATGCATCCCATTGAAGCAGAATGATAGACTAGTACATAAATAAAATCAGTGAAGCAAGAGCAATAAGAAAACGGTATAGATTAGCAGAGCAAAAGAAAATGTTACGTTCTAGAATGATTACAAAATAAGCAGAAATTTGAAAACCACTACAATAGAACACCAATTGAGAAAATGTACCATGTTTTCGAACAGGTCAACAATATATGCAACATAAGTTGCAGAGACATGGACTCCACCATGGAATGAACATGGCCAAGGAATGAACAAGGCCAAGGTATGAATGAACAAGATCGAGGTTAAGGAGGGCACGAGGCTGAGGAATGAACAAGACTAAGGTTAAGGATGGCAGAGTTTTGATAAATGGAACGATAAGACATATGGACTTCATGGTAGGTCCCACATAACCTTTTGTGTAGGATGATTAATATGCTATGTCATAGCTGTAATTTATAAAATGTGCACTTGCATGCACTACACGTGCCTCCTGCATCACCGAGAGGTGTAGCCAGAGAATGATTTCCTTGAAGAAACTCAATTGCCAAACACAAACACATAGTTTTTCAGTGGATGGACTGGGAAATATAACCGGGCTCACCACTAGAGGTATAACTAAAGAACTAGTGCCTTCAGAGAAACTCAGCAACCAAACACAATATTTCACTAGAGTTGCTTTCCTTTTCTTTTCTGCGGCAGAAGATTCATTCTAGTTGGCTATAGAGGATCACCATGGGGGCTTTAAGGAGGAAGAAGACGCACTTGCCTTTCTTCGTGCCATTCTAGCTACGACTACAGGTGGAATTTGGCCTCAAGCTTTCAAAATTGTTGATCATTTGAGCTTCCTAGATTCGTACATGTAGTCACAAGAGCATATTTGATAGTGGAGACTGTTACAGCTCCGATACCAGTTCTGTACATGTTGGTGGGGGCGGGTTTTCAGATCAAATATGTACGTTTTGGTGTAAGATATGCAAAATCTAATTGCAGATCTGGATTCTACGTGAAAAAATACCCGATTTCAAAAAAGAAACCGGTCGAATCGGAGTCCGGATGAAGGAGATATCGCTGATTTAAAAATCACTGGAGTTGTAGACAATTTTTCGAGGTAGCGAATTCGCAGCGCAGATCTAGATGTCTTGGTGCAAGATCTGCAAAATCTAATTGAAGATCTGGGTTCTTGGTGAAAAAATACCCAATTTCGAAAAAAAAATCAGTTGAATTGGAGTCCGGATGAGGGAGATATCACTGATTTAAAATCAGCGCTTTTTTGCAGAAATTTTGATGATGGCGGGAGAGTTGCAGTGCAAATCTGAAATTCTAGTGCCTGGATCGGGATTTCTATCACATGGGCAGATGCAGAATGATTGTTCCATTTCCAAAAAAAGGTCATAATAGGGATTTTAAGCAATATTGATGGAATTGTGGTGATTTCAAATTTTCGCCAAGTAAGTGACTTTTTTTCAAAACCTTCTTCATGGCGGTTCTATATTTTACAGGAAAAGATATTGGTCCTACTATTGAAGAATACATAAAAGAATACAAGAGGTTATGAAAAAACAATTGGAAATGGTTTGTAGTGCAATTATTTAGAGATGATGCAGCCACATGGTGGGGATTACTTAACCAAAAGAAGTGTTACAACGTGCCTGATGAATAATTTGAAAAATTCCTTTTAGACCGATGGTCTCATACTAGAAAACAAGATAAGCAGAAACATGTGGGGTTATTTCCTACTGGTATATCTTCAGTGCAGGTTCATGGATTGATTCAGAAAGAGAAAATCATTGTGTCTATAAATCCTAGTTGCAAGCAAAATTTTATAAGTGTTAATTTGGCAAAAAGATTGCAAGTTCCAGCAAAACACATTGAAACTACACAGATTGATAATGAGGATGTTCAAGTTTATAAAGATTTTAAGATTTCTATGGACAAGTATGTATTGCATTCTAATTTTTATGCTTGAGATATGGCTAATGTGGATGTTGTTTTGGGATACCCTTGGATAGAAGAGGTGGGTACTATCAATATTAATGTGCAGAAGAAATTCCTGAAGCTCTGGTATAAAAAGAAGAAAATTACATTACAGGATATTTCCATCAATAAACAGGGAGAGTCCACGAAGGCTGAAGCAGAAGATGTTCTAGGGACTGACATATCATATGATGAGCCATTGATGGTCGATAACCAAACACAAACATCAAACCAGGTACCAGAAAAACAGGTAGAGTCCAAAGAGGTTGAAGTAGAAAATGTTACATCGAATGAGGACTTAGTGGTTGAGGTAATATTGGAAGATAAGAAACAACAATAGACACCACAACATGTACTGGATACCAATCAGGCTCCATTAGGTGGTGAATTAAAGAAAGATGCACCATTATCATATCACCACCCACATCACCCAGCAAGAAAACAACCAACAAGATGGCAATAAATTAGCTACAAGGACAACAACCCCTGCATGGCATATAGAGAGGGGCGAAGATCCACCTACTATACATCAACACAGAAGAGCTACGAGGATCAATTTCCATCTCAGGCGAGCGAGACACCAGCTAGGTCGAGGGTTCACGTTTCTCTTGGATGGCTAGATGCACGTGCATGGTACCAGTGGACTACTCTTTTGAGTAGATCTTATTATTTGTGTTCTTGTCATGTTTCGGGGACGAAACATGCTAAGGGGGGTGGAATGTTATATACCTAGGGGGGATAATATGGGGTACAAAGGGAGGTACCCAAGGTAATAATGTAATAATGGGATGGGCCATAGTAATAAATAAGGTGGTTAACCCATATCATGTAAAGGACCACAAGTAGTTAGTAATAATGTAATGGGCCCATGGTATTAGTTCGATGGTATGAGGGAACCATGGTAATGACCCATGGTATTGTATGTATGAGGCCTATATAGAGGCTAGAGACTCCACATGGAGAGATTTCAAGGAATATTGTCAAGGATTATTGTATGAACAGGCATATGGCTTGTGGAGTGTTCTCCTTCCTTAAGGAGTGAATGTATGGTGTTGCCCTACCTTAAGGATTTAATATCAATAAAGAATCATTTCTATCTATATTCATATCTTGTTATTTCTGGTGTTATCTACAGTTATTGGGTATATTGGTATCATTTCTTATATTTCATATCAGATCTATAACATGTGGTATCAGAGCTATAACAGAGACACTCCATTTAGGGTTGACAGATCTCAATAATGCAGCAATTTTCTTTAGTGCGGCAGAAGATTCATTCTGGTTAGCTATAGAGGATCATTGTGGGGAATTTAAGGAGGAAGAAGACATGCCTACCTTTCTTGGTGCCATTCCAACTATGACTATAGGTGGAATTTAGCCTCAAGCTTTCAAAATTGTTGATCATTTGAGCTTCCTGTTACATGTAGTCACAAGAGTAGATTTGATAGTTGAGATGCTCCATTTAGGGTTGACAGGTCTCAATAAGGCTAACAAATTCTGGCTAACAAATTCTAGGCTTCCTTCCTTGGACGACAATGTAACAGATTTTGGGCTTCCTTCCTCGGACGACTAACAAATTCTAGGCTTCCTTCCTCGGACAATGATGTAATAGATTTGGGCTTCCTTCCTCAAACGATGATGCAAGATCTCATGGCAAACCCAATTCCACACCACCCACCATGTTCTCTACTACAACTTCCGATTCAAAGCCCAAGACTTTGGGTCACAGTACAGTCATGAAGAAGACTAGAAATGTGTTAAGTCCAAGCAACTTCTGAATCAGAGCTCAGTTCAATCATGAAGAAGACCAGGGACATGTTAACGCCAAGCAGAGTCAAGACAGGATGGAGACCAAGCTGTCGGCAAGTTCGAAAGAAGAAGATATCTGAAGATTCATATCAAAGAGCTGTTGGCCCATCAGAAAGACCCTTTCATCCTCTAGAAACCCGAGAATGGTGGGTGAGTTTCCGGAGTTTCCTTCCAAAATCATAGGTCTAGATTATAAGTCATAGCAAGGTAGGTGAAGTTGTTTGCAGTTTGTAGCAATTGTTGACATAGTTTATTGTGTTGCTTCATAGCTCTCCCTATTGTGCTACTTCGCAGCTCTCTTCTGCCCTGGAACCTAGGTTACTGGTTAAAAAGGAAGGCTCTGCAGGCAAGTAAAGTCAGTTGGTCTCATGAAAACTACAATTTTGACACGAAGGGCAATTTTGACATGCCAAGACAGGCATGGTGTCAAGGCATGGTGCGAATTTCAACTTATACTAATACCCTTATGGGCTAGCATTATAAGCTAGTATTTAATGTTATTGACTAATGTAAACATTAGTTCACCTATTTCAAAATGCCAAGCAACCAGTTTCAAAATGCGTCAAAATGCCGAGCAAACAAGTAAATATATGATATAGTTTTGCCTCCCCACCTCAGGAAGAGGCCAAATAAGGCTGTGAAATAGAATGCAGTGTAAAATATGTGAAATATGCAGTGTCAACCTAAAAACTTTGCTTAAAAATAATTGATCTAATACTAACTTCCAAATGTTGATTACTATAATCCCATGCCATCGCCATAGTAGAAACTAATAAAACTATATAAGCTCCCTTTTTCCCTAAATACTTTTAATTATATTACATCTTCATAGTTATAAATCATTATACATTCCTCACACCTTTTACTTCCATCTCTATTTAAATGTTTTCCCACATTATTTCTTATCAATGTCCATTCTTCTTGATTGTTTTAATTACGATGTCGAAATAAAATTATATCAAATTCCATGTTCTCTTAATTTTTCCAACTATTTTACATCTTCAACGATCACAAACAATTATTCGAAACCTCAACTTTTCATTCCCCTTAACTTTCTACTTCTATATCTATTTGAAGATGTTCGACTCTTAAATAATACTCCCAACTTTGTCTCTTTATAAATAAAATGAAAGGCTCTAGAGCCTTAACGCTCCGACAAGCAATGTGATAAGTTTATTGTAGTCATATCGATGCGATTATACTCATAGTCGTGCATACTTTCAAGACTTAAAAGTTTGCAGGACAGAGGTCACCCTTCATTCCTTGTAAATCAATTTATCAGAGAACATATTCGCTAAATCTATAACACTATATTTTCTAAATCTATGATGGTAACATATACATTAATTAAAACAAGTCCTATAGCACTATTTTATCATGTTATGTTTTTTCGAAATGCAAGATACATGGATTAAGCAAAACAAGTTTAAGCCTGAGACATTGATTTTTCTGGACTTTTTTACGATCTATATTGGTAATTTTGCGTTTTCTATTATATTATGTCGTTCTCTCATTAAATTATAATTTTCCATTCTTGTAAAATATAATATTTTTTCAATATTTAGAAATCACAATTAAAAATTAAAAGTATATAGTAATATTGTTTTTTATTAATATTTATTAATATCAAATTAGTTTATCAATTTTAAAAAAAAATTGAAATTATTTATAATTTAATTCCTATCTATAAAATATTAAAATAAATTTTATAAGATCACCATAACTATGTTGAAATAAAAAGCTAAAAAAAATCATAATGTAACATACCATTTAAAATTGAAAACTAATCTTAGTATATATGGGGCATTTTAAGAGAAATCACTTTCCACACATTTAATTTCACTATAGTGCTCGTGAAAATTAGTTCATATTTTAGCAATGCTTTTTTTTCTTTACCCTTATTTAGAGACATATTTTGGATCTTGTAAATTAAGATTGATCATCACTTTAATTTTTTATTTTTTGTTTCTAACTTTTATAACACCACATTGTCTCCATATATTTGAAGTAATGATATTTTTTCATATGCTTATCTTACAAAACAATATCTCCCTTTATTATCCAATAGTATAACTAAAACTAACATCATTATGCCATTTTATCTTAATTCATATTTGGTTTTGGCTGGAATTAGAAACAATTTTTATAAAATATTTTATCTTTCGTATTATTTTACTTATTCTTGCCCATTAGATGTTTGGTCTTTGTTCTCAATATAAGAAAGAGGAGTTGTCTTGATGAGTATAGGATAAGCAATATATATTCCTCAATTTTAAGATTATAAACTAAAAAATTATTTTGGACAACTACCTCAAGGTATTGCATCTACAAACTTTGTGTCTATATATAATACTATATCCATATATAATACTATATCCAAAAGAAGAAAAAAATTACAATATGAAGCAGATCTGATAATCACCCTATGAGTGACCTCAGTGAATATTTATTAAACAAAAGGTATTACAGACCCATGTGCTGGTGTGTGTTCTGTGTTATTGAAACAACGGATTGATCAAATTGCCAATACACAGAAAATAAATGGAAAGACAGTAGAGAAATATAGTAAGCAACACAAAGACACAATCAATTTTTTTAATAAGGAGTTCACCCTATTCTCCAGTGCTACGTCTCTGGTCCAACTTCAGTGGTGGCCTGGTTTTATTGTGTCTTTCAGCAGAGAAATTACAATGGAAGGACTCAATATGAGTTCTCCTGAAGCAGATTTTGCTTCGCAGGGTGGTTCTTGGATTCCCCAAGCCAGTTGGAGTACACAGACTCTTGTTCTTCCTACTAGCTCTGTGACCCTCCGTCTACAGTGGAAAGAGCCAACTGTGATGCTCAATCCGGACAGATTCCTCTATGGGAAGGCTTGATTCTTCAAGCTCTCTGGTGCTCGATGCTGTGTGTGGTCAGCTCGGCCCCCTGTCTCCTCTGTTTGGCTTTACTACTCTCTATGCTCAGTCCTCCTCTCAGGGTTCACTGTTCACGGTCTCTCTTGGTCGCTTGGACTCTTCGCTCTTCGGTGCTCGATGCTATCTCTATTCATGGCTTTAGCCATTCGGCCTATTCGGTTCCTCTCGCCCCTGCGTTGATTCGCCTGTCGCCTGTGTGCTTGGAATTCCCTGTTCGGCGTTAATGTGAACGGTCGAGAAGTAGCCACATGTCCTCACTGGAACTGTGCCAGCCCGCTCGTCGATTCGTTACGTTCTCCACTGTAGCAGTCAATGGATTCCAAATCCTCTTAAATCACAGCTTAATCCCTTGTCAATTCCGCTCTGTCTATCGGACGCAATCTCAGCTGTCCAATCTGGGCTCCTCCAGATCCAACTTCATTCGCACGTCGAGCATGGTTGACTTTCTCGACTGATAATGCGTGATCACGACGGTTTTTCTCTCACCTCTAGTGCCACGCGTCGATCGCTGAGTGTGATCGCTCCACTTTCTCCAAAACCGCTTACCGTTCAAGGGTGCCCTGATCAAACCACCAGTTTCTAGGTTGTGGGTCCCACCTTCATATGATGGCGCTTTAAATTTCTCTGCCCACGGTCCTCTGGCTCCCAACGTGACCGAGTGCTTAAGGCTCCTCCTAACGCGCATCGAAAATCAGCTCCTTTTCCTGATCCAGGGCTCCCAGGGGCTATTTTGACCTCCTGCGCAGTCTCCATAGGCCTCAATCAGTGCGCTTTGACCAAGGTCTTCGTCGTTCCATGCCGGCTTCCATGGCCACTGGTTCAGGGTGTTTTCGATTGTTGTTTTAGATTCATCAAGGATTTGTCTCGGCCCGATATAGTCATGGTCTTATGACAGTCGTTTATGGATCCGATTCGGATCACGACCTCCCAACTGAAAAGCTTTTGGACCACCAAAATTTGGTTTTCTTCAAGCATCGACTAAGTGAGGAAACTACTGTCTCACTTGCCCAATCTCAATCCACTTCGCACTGCTCGGCTTCAAACCTTTAAGCCCAATTCTGAGGTATTCCACCTATCCACTGCGCATTGTCCTTACCTTCCTGTCTAGCACTGTATCTTCTTGCAACTCATTAAGATATTTAGGTAGTAGGTCATCAACAGAAGGCAATTGACTCTGCTCTTCAAGGTCCTCAAACATTGAAGGTTCAAACAACCTCAAGCAATCTGTGTTCACGACTGAGTAGATCTGCATGTAAGCTGGCAAATCAAGGAGAAAAGCATTCTCACCAATCTTCTCAAGTATCCTGAAGGGTCCATACCTGATAGGTTTTAGCTTCTTGCCTTCACCTTGCATCCTGTCCTTGCTGATATACAGCCAGACTTGGTCTCCAACTTGAAAACTATGCTCCATTCGATGCTTATCATGCCTAGCCTTGTACTTGGCCTAGCTCTTTTCCAGCTGTTCCTGTACTGCCTGGTGGATCTCCTGGATATGTTCAATGAACCTAGTTGCTTTGTCCACATCACTATGTCCATCAACCATGGTATCTTTACCAAAGACAAAATCCAAGAGAGACCTTGGTATGAAACCAAAACAGTTCTGAAAAGGAGATCTCTGGGTAGAAGAGTGTTTGGCTCTATTGTAAGCATGTTGCACATAACACAAGTTTTCATCCCAAAGCTTAGGATGTTTGCTACAATATCCTCTCAGTAACTGGATCACTGTCCTGTTAACTACTTCTGTCTGTCCATCTGTTTGTGGATGAAAAGTTGTGCTTTTCTTTAATTTGGTGTCCATTAGTTCCCACAAACTGGACCAAAACTTTCCCACAAATCGGGTGTCTCGATCAGATATAATGGAAGTGGGTAATCCAAAATGAACCCATACATGTTCAAAGAATAATTTCGCAGTTTGTTCAGTTGTAATCTGTTTACTACAGGGTATCAAAAAACACATTTTGCTGAACCTATCCACAAAAACATATAGATAATCATGACCTTTCCTAGATTTAGGAAGTTCTCCAACAAAATCCATGGAAATGCTTTCCCAAGGGTGAGAAGGAACTGGCAATGGAGTGTACAAGCCTAGTTTTATGTTGTTGGGCTTGCTTTTAGCACACATAGCACACCCCTTTACATATCTAGAAACTGTCTCACTCATTCCTGGCCAATAATTGCAGTTGTGCAACTGTTTTACTTACCCTGAAGTGACCTGATATCAGAGAAGTGTGTGATTCCCTAATTATCTTTGCTCTCTCAGTTTGTGGAATGCAGAGTTTCCCACAATGATATAAGAGTCGGTCCTTCACATGATAGTCCAATTATTCTACTCTTTTGCCTTGACTCAAAGTTGCATATACATCTTTAAAGTCCATATCCTGAGCATACTGTTCTATGTAGATTTCATGTAGCATATAATTATGCTTAAGTATGGTAGATGCATTTATAATGGGTCTAGATAACATGTCTAAAACCTTGTTATGTATGCCTTTTTTATATCTGATGACTAAATGAAACTGTTGTAGAAAACACATCCATCTGTAATTTCTTGATTGTTGCAACTTAGTTTGGGAGTGTAGATATTGAAGTGGTTGATGATCAGTATATATTATTGTTTCCTTTCCCATTAAGTAATGTTTCCACCTTTTCACACTATGAAGTAATGCATACAATTCTTTATCATATGTAGGATAGTTAACTACTGCAGGATAGTTTACCGTGCTGTGTCAACACTACTACCATGGCATAGTCATTGGCATTAGTTTGGATCTCAAATGATATTTGTAGATCTTGCAGTGCTAGTACAGGTGTTGTACTAAATTTTTCTTTCAAGGTGTCGAAGGCTTTCTGCTGTTTGCCTCCCCACTGAAACACCTTGTTCAATCCTGTCAAAGCATGTAAGGGAGCTGCAATTGAGGAGAAATTTGAAATGAACTTCATCCAATACTGTGCTACTCCTAAGAAGCTTCTCACTTTTGTAGCAGACTTGGGTTTAGGCCAGTTTACAATGACTGCCACTTTAGTGGGATCTATTTTCAATTCACCTCCCCCTACTATATGACCCAAATAATTTACAAAGGTTTTGTCAAATTCACATTTGGAGAGTTTAACATAAAGTTTTTCTCTTTTCAAAACATCTAATGTCTGCTTAACATGCTTTAAATGTTCTTCCCACATTTTACTAAAAATCAGAATGTCATCCAGATACACAATAACAAAATCATCAAGAAAAGGTCTGAGTATCCACTGTGAAAATCCAGCTTGGTGAAATAAACAACTTCCTTCAATTGCTCTAAAAGATCATCTATGCGAGGAAGGGGATAACGATTTTTTATTGTTATTTTATTCGGTGCTCAATAATGCACATTCTCCACGAGCCATCTTTCTTTCTCACAAAAACGATTGGTGACCCACATGGTAATGTGCTAGGGATAATGAACCATTTTTTGAGCAACTCCTACACCTGCTTATTGATTTCAGCGTTCTCTAAAGAAAATAACCTTGTATACTTGCGGCTGCAATGATTACTTCATCTCCCGAGTCTAACCCCAAATCCTTCTGAATAGCTGCAACAGTCTTCTTCTTCTTTCCCTCAGACTTCTTAGGTCTCAGCTTTGGATGTAGAATCCAACAGTGCTCATCATCATGCCCCTCCTTTTTACAGTGGGTGCATGAGGCTTTGCCTTTCTGTGCAGTGTTAGCCTTCCTTTCCTTCCACTTCTGCTTTCTTTTCTCCTGGCTTTTGCTTACCGTGGGTTGGGATGGTCCCCCAACTTCTGGATTTCCATTCTTTCCTCTAGCTTCCAGATGAGTAGCTTGTACAAATACCTCATCTATACTAGTGGGATTAAGCATGAGGATGGTATGCCTCATGTAGCTGTGTAGACCACCAATGTACTTCAAAAGAGTTTCTTGTGAGTCTAATGAAATACCCAACATCAATGCTCTCTTTTTGAACTCTTGAGTATACCCTTGTACACTTTGCCCTTTCAACTTCCAAAGAGTTTTCCAGCTCATCATGGCTTGTTCCATGTAGACCAATGGATAGAACTGATTTTTTATTGCAGTAACAAATTCACTCCAGACAGAGATGGTCTTACCATGCTTCCTCATATCATCTTGGGTTCTTCCTTCCCACCAAACCAAGGCAGTGCCCCCTAGGCGAAGGCTTGCGAGCTGAATCTTGCTCTTGTCTGAGTCTATATTTTGTACTTTGCAATACACATCAATTTGTCTTATCCAATTGTCCAACTTTTCAGCATTCAACTCTCCATCGTATATATGCAAATCAAATTTAACATCTAACTTAATCAAAGATGCTTTCTTATTACGCACAGGGCTACTAGGAGGTGTAGGGAAGCTTTCTTCTTTCCCCTTTCCTTTGTAGTGGTCATGGGAATGAGATTCATCTTCTTCTTTATCTTGCTTAGAGCCTGATGAATCTTCACCCTTATGCTTTCTAAAGTCCCTATACATTTCTTCCACCATGGACTTTATAGCTAGGAAACTTTCTATGAATTGAGAGTCTGGCCCTACAGAACCTTCTTCTGCCATTGTCTTTCGAGAATAGACTCTCCCAATTTCAGGATTAGTTTCCACCAATTCTCCTTCTCCTAATTTGAGCTTTGATCTAGTGAGCATTCACAGCTAAACCAACACAAGCTTGTCTAACCTTATAGCATAGAGCTCTGATACAACTTGATATGATAATCACCCTATGAGTGACCTTAGTGAAGATTTATTAAACAAAAGGTATTACAGACCCATGTGCTGGTGTGTGTTCTCTGCTATTGAAACAATAGATCGATTAGATTCTAAATACACAGAAAATAAATGGAAAGACAGCAGAGAATATAGTAAGCAACACAAAGACACAAGCAATTTTTTAATAAGGAGTTCACCTTATTCTCCAAGGCTACGTCTTCGGTCTAGCTTCAGTGGTGGCCTGATTTTATTATGTCTTTCAACATAGAAATTACAATGTAGGAACTCAATATGAGTTCTCCTGAAGTAGATTTTGCTTGGTAGGGTGGTTCTTGGATTCCCCAAGCCACTTGGAGTATACAGACTCCTGTTCTTCCTACCAGCTTTGTGACCCTCGGTCTCTAGTGGAAATATCCAACTGTGATGCTCAATCCGCACAGATTCCTCTATGGGAAGGCTTGATTCTTCAAGCTCTCTAGTGCTCGATGCTGCCTGTGGTCATCTCGACCCTCTGTCTCCTCTTCTTGGCTTTACTTCTCTCTGTGCTCAGTACTCCTCTCATGGTTCACTATTCATGATCTCTCTTGGTCGCTTGGACTCTTCGCTCTTTGGTGCTCGATGCTGTCTCTATTCATGGCTTTAGCCATTCGTCCTCCACGCCTATTTGGTTCCTCTCCCGCCTGCGTTGATTCACCTGTCGCCTGTGTGCTTGGAATTCCCTATTCAACGTCAGCATGAATGCTCGAGAAGTAGCCACGTGTCCTCACTTGAACTGCGCCAGCCTGCTCATCGATTCATTGCTTTCTCCACCGTGGTGGTCAATGGATTCCAAATCCTCTTAAATCGCGGCCTAATCCCCTATCAATTCTTCTTTGTCTATCGGACGCAATCTCAGTCATCCGATCTGGGCTCCTCCAGATCCAACGTCATTCGCACGTCAAGTGCAGTTGACTTGCTCGACCAACAACCTGCGATCACGGCGGTTTTTCTCTCACCTCTACTGCCACGCGTCGATCACTGAGTGTGATTGCTCTGCTTTCTCCAAAACTGCTTACCGTTCAAGGGCGCCCCGATCAAACCGCTGGTTTCCAGGCTGTGGGTCCCACCTTTGTACGATGGTGCTTTACGTCTCTTCGCCCATGGTCCTTTGGCTCCCAACGTGACTGAGTGCTTAAGGCTCCTCCTTTTCTGCCCTGTTTGCCCAGCGATGTGCGCTAACGTGCATCAAAAATCAGCGCCTTTTCCTAATCCAGGGCTCCCAGGGGCTATTTTGACCTCTTGCGCAGTCTCCATGGGCCTCGGTCAACGCACTTTGATCGAGGTCCTCGTTGTTCCACGCCAGCTGCCATGGCCACTAGGTCAGAGTGTTTTCGGTTGCTGTTTTGGATTCTTCAAGGATTTGTCTCGTCCCGATATAGTCATGGTCTTATGACAGTCGTTTATGGATCCGATTCGGATCAGAAGCATATAATAACCTTTTTACTTTTTATTTATCTTTTTCTCGCTATTATAGTTATAATTGAACTTAAATTCTAATAACAATCATTTTTTTCCTATTATCCTATATTTTAATGCTACTCCAACCAAAATGATCTCCTATAATATAAGTAAAATTTCAACATTAAAATTGAATTATTATATTAATAACTTCTTATAATAATATATATATTTTTATCATTTATATTTGTTTTTCTGATTATCCTATATTTTAATACTACATCAACAATAATAGTATATTTAAAAGAAGAAAAAAATTACAATATTTTTAAGCATATAAGAACATTTTTACTTTTTATTTATCTTTTTCTCAATATTATAATTATAATTGAACTTAAATTCTAATAACAATAGTTTTTTTCTTATTATCATATATTTTAATGTTAATTCAACTAAAAAGATATCCTGCCATATAAATAAAATTTCAACATTAAAATTAAATTAAATTATTATATTATTAACCCTTTTATAATACTAATTTTATTGTTTATCATGTGTATATAAATACAAGTTAATAAATTTAATACTTCTTTTATAGATAAAAAAAATATATAAATATTTACCGTGTCTAAATTCGACTTATTTACGAAAGTAGACTGGTTTTGATCCTCCCCATTGAAAAAGACTCGTATCCTTTTCGGTTTATAGTAAAATTGAAATTACTTTTTTATAATAATAATTTTATTGTTTTATCATGTATATATAAATATAAATTAATAAATATAATACTTCTTTTATAGATAAAAAAAATTATAAATATTTACGGTGTCTAGATTCGACTTATTTACAAAGTAGCCTGGTTTTGATCCTCCCCAATGAAAAAGACTCGTATCCTTTTCGGTTTATAGTAAAATTGAAATTACCTTTTTATATTAATAATTTTATGTTTTATCATGTATATATAAATATAAATTAATAAATTTAATACTTCTTTTATTGATAAAAAAAAAAAAAATTATAAATATTTACGGTGTCTAGATTCGACTTATTTACAAAGTAGCCTGTTTTGATCCTCCCCAATGAAAAAGACTCGTACCCTTTTAGTTCCCACAGCACAAAATTCCACCATTTTAGTATCCCCGAATTTGCAGCGAAATGATGCTGATTTGATGGCGTTAGTATGAATCGAAGAAAAATATTGAAATTTTCAAACATATGTTCGACCACGGTTGGACCTTAAAATCTCTTTTCTTTCTTGCTTTATTATTTTTTCTAGAACTATTAATGACACCTCATTTTGATGAGTGATATTGATATCTAAACATAAAATTTATAATCAATTTTTGACATTTCTATTTTTTTATTAACAATCAAATACATCTGGAAAAAGTTGATGTGGAATTTCCCGTAGATTGTTCATTTATGATTGGAATATATTGTTCTATTAATGACACCTAATTTTGATGAGTGATATTGATATCTAAACATAAAATTTATAATCAATTTTTGACATTTCTATTTTTTTATTAACAATCAAATACATCTGGAAAAAGTTGATGTGGAATTTCTGGTAGATTGTTCATTTATGATTGGAATATATTATTTTTTAAATAGTTTTTTTAAATTTTAAACCATTTGTGTTGCTTCATTAAATTAGTTTTTTTTATTTAATTAATTAATTATTAAACAAAAAAAATTATTCCGATATATAATGTTATATAAATTGGTCAAGACACAATAGAAACCCTATCTCTAATTCAAAATGTTTATATTTTTTTTATATAATGTTATATCAACTTGTCAAAACAAAAACAAAAACATTACATTTACTTTCTAAATCTCTACATTTTTTTATTCAATATTGTAATTGAGTCAAGGGTCATTTTCTAAAGGCTATGTGTAAGTATGTCCATACTTAACTTAGAGTTGACACTTGTCCCTCTTAAAATAAAAATAAAATATTCTCTAAATAGAAAAGAAAAGAAATATTGGCTTAATAAGAAAGAAACAAAATGATATGTGAGTAAGATGTTTAAACCTTATACTTTTCAAAAGCTATTTTAGTGCCCAATATCAAAAAAATATTAAAATAAAATATTTTATGTTCTATAGAATAAAATATCCAATGTGGGTTATTAATAAAATATTTTAATATGAATTAATATTTACTCGTATACATAACAATATATTAATAGCAAAAGAAAACCATTTTAATGTAGGCTGATAAAATGACTCAATGGACATGTTATGTAATCTTTATAGCATTCAAAAATACAATTTAAATAATGAAAAATTACACATTGTTTTTTGCACTCTAAATTAAATTTGCACCTGAAGAAATTTGATCTCTCTTGGCTCATGTTAGATCCATGCTTAGGATAGATCTATGTTGATTATTTTCAAAACAAAGAGATCAATTCTAATCCTCAAACCTATACAAATTTTTAAATAAAATATATAATTATATGATTATCACCTTCTTAAAATGAAGCGGGAAATGCTCAAAGTCTCGACCTTATGAATTCTCAACAAAAATGAGACCACTACACCAATCAAATGCAAGACCACCCATTAATACACGCTATGATATCTATTTGTGGAACACAAATTATGTCTCCATAATTTTTGCTTTAGTTTCATTTTCTTCATGGATGGATATAGATTAGCAAAAATAACAAAAGTTTCAAAAGATACATATTAGAAAGCTTATTAGCACAATGATATGTTTGATATATGTACGTAGGTGACAATCATATTAGTAAATATGGTTAATATATGTTAATGAATATATACTAACCACATTAATAATGCACCTATTTAATATTAATAATAATATTAATTATAGTGATTAGGTTTTAGTTTTAGTATATTATAATTGTAATATATTAATATTATAGTGGGCTAAAGAAGGTATTGGGAGAGATATTATATTGGAGATATAATCATCATAACGAAATTATATTACTCATGCTTCTTTTAAAGTAGGGTACAATTATACTAAGTATTGTTCTTGGAGGGAGAATGGATACCTTAGTGGTTTCAGGGCCTATGAATTTGGAGTCTGCAATTTTGAGGAAATAATTTATAGTAAATGTCAGAGATTGACACTTGCTTTAGGTTGGTAAAAGAGATGGAGGAGGTGTCTGTCAAGGGTAACTGAAAATACAAGGCAGTGGAGGTAATCATAATTCGACGGTCCCATCTAAAGATCTTTTCTCTTATGTAGCTGCTAATAGACTAGGGTTGCTTTGGATGTGGAAGATCATATATATGGAGGATGAGGTGGATTATTCCACCGACCCCTTTGAAAATGTTTTCATTTGGACCAAGCCACCACCTCAGTCCTTAGAGTTGGAGCCTAGGGTAACACTTGGCAGTTTAGACACGAGGATTTATTCTTGTCTTCCAACATTGGAAACAATTTCAATTGTATTGGAAGGTTTTCCTCCCACATTTTTGGAGGTTTCATCTATGCAAAATTTCAATATGTTTCAAGATTGGAGGAGTCGTCTTCTCTACGGTTTCGTTCCTAAGAATTTGGTAAGCTCTAATTTGCTTTGGTGTGTCACCTGGGAAACTTCAGCTGTAAGTTATTTCTAAGGATTTCCTAGCAACGCATGATAGGCTAGTGTTGTGGTGGGTGGTTTTCTATGTGTTGCCCTAGTTCGATGGGGTTTCTTCGGATGTAGGTGGTTTCAGGAATGAGAGTACTCACTAGACATGCATGGGTTAGTAGGGGAATATCCTATTGAATTGTTAATGGGTGGAGTTGAAAGCTCTAGAATAAATCCTCACTTCTATGGTTGTTTTCTGGGTTCCTTTGAGGAAGAAGGACTAGGGTTTAGCTATTCTCAAAATTTCAATGGGGTTACCGAGTAGAGCATGCAAGGTTCTATTTTAGAGGACTCCCAAATTGTAGCAAAGTAGGAGTGGAATTTTATGACAACACGATAGGAAGGAGTGGACTATAGACTCCACAAGGGGGAATTCCTATTAAGCAACCTACCCCAAAGACCAAAAAGATGGTTTAAAAGAAGCATAAGAAATTCAAATGCACAAAGGTTGAATCTAATTTGGAGAACTTGACTCTCAAAGGAGGAGTGAAGTTTGAGGAGGTTATGGACAAAGTTGAGTGGGTCTTGGTAGGTTGAGTATGGAGAAGGGAATTCTTTGTAGAGATGCTTCGAGAACGTGTTAAAAAAATATAGGAGAATGACATCCCAAAGTTACCAATGGTCAGAACTCTTATGAGGGGCTCATTTGCATTAAGATTTTAATATGCGAAAGCTATCAATTTGATGTTGCATAAGACATTGTGTATAGATTTGGCACCAGTTTGAATAAATAGGTGGAGTCCTCTATTTGATGCCAACAACGAAAAGTTTGGGGTAGTGCCCTTCTCGATCAAAATCCTAGGATTTTCCATGCAGTTTTAGTTACATGACATCTTCCAAATAATCAAGGACAAGTTGAGGTCCTTTGTGGAAGTAGACAGATTCTTTAAGGAGACTAGAAGAATGGAAGTCCCATTAATTTTAGTCAATTGGATATTGGTGAGGGTTTGATTGTAGCCTAGAATATCACTTATCTAGTGTTGTCACATAAGAAAATTCTAGACTATGAGGGCATCCCTTTCAGGTGTTGTATATTTCATAAGGTGGGTCATGTACTAAACAACTAATTAGCGGAAATTTCAGCCTAAAATCGACCTCCTAAGGAAAAATAATAAAATAATAGTTAAAATAATAAAATAAGAGTTATGGATTTTGGAGAGGAAAGAATAAAACTATTTTTTTACTTGTATTTTTGGCTTATCTCCTTATCAGTTTACCCAAATTTCTAGTGTAGACAATCATTAGATGCATAATTAAATTCCAAATAAAATGAGTACCCATTATGCATATTTTTTACAAGATCTGCATTGATAAGAAAATGAGGATACCTTAAAAAAGTGTGTTCAACATGCTTTTTTAATGTATGTTTTTTCTTTTTATCAATGTGGGTCTTCTCAAAATTATGCATAATGGGTACTCATTGAATGTAGAATTTAATTCCGCATATAACAAGTGTCTACACTTGAAATTTGGGTAAAACTATAAGGAGATAAACTAAAACTACAAGTAAAAAAAGTAGTTTTTCTTATTTTCCCTCCAAAAATATTCATTGCATGTACCTATTTTTTAATTTAAAGTATTTTGATAGGTTAACATATTATGACATGGAAATTATGTGAAAATTTCACAAGCACTTTTAGGCTGAAATTTCCTCTAATGATTCTTCACCCTATTATGGGAGGAAAGGAAGGAAAGCTCACAGCTGGAGGACCCCAGTGAGAAATAAGGAGAAATATTTTGATGATTAGGAGTCAATTAAGTCTCCTTTGAGTAAATCTTCAAGAGTAGTCTAATCTCAGTCTGATGGATAAAGACATGTGGTTGCAAAGTGACAGAATGCAAACTCTTGCCTAGGTACCCCAGGATGCAGGTTCACCCTTTGTCTAATGCACCTATGACGAGAAGAGGAATTCCATTGTCTATGACCTTTCCAAAGTAGGTGTGTAGTAGTCACTAGTTTTATGGAAGATCTTGGATTAGATAGGCGATACATGTTACGAGTTCTACCACAAGAATATTACATAAGGCTTGAATATGGATTATGCACATGATTGAGGACCACATCTCTCAACTTGTAGCTCTTTTTGATATGTTTCTCTAGATATTCTCTCCTTGATGACACAAGGCTATTTATATTATGGTTATGTTCATATGATTTATGTTGTTGAAACACTAATTCTGAATTAAAATTGGCTTCTGAGGCATGTTTTTTGTATTAATCTTTGATGGATGACTGTAATCTAGAAAAATAACACATTTTTAAATGTACTCCTATGCATATGGAAAATGTAATTTTAATTTTTTTTAATGAAAATTATTATATTTCCTTGGGGAAAAATATTATAATATTAATATTAATTAATATATAATTATAATATTAGTAATAGGTTTTAATATGGAGTATTATTATTGGGTTTTACTATGAGGTTTTAGTATTAGGGTTTTGGTATAGGGTTTTAATATATGTAATGATAATTTAGGTGTTCAAATAAGTGAATAAGTTTCAATTATCACAGAACCTTATAATAAACCCTAATATTATAAATCCAATATTATAATCCCAATATTAAACGACAATATTAAACCCAATACGATAAACTGTAATATTAAACCATAATACTATAAACCCAATATTAAAATCAATATTATTAAACGTCATATTAAACCCAATATAATAAACCCTAATATTAAAACCTAATTTTGTAATGTCACAATGTGATGTTGAATAAATTGCAATGTGACATAAAATTGTAGTAATGATTGTTAGATTGATTGTCCCATTGTGACAATATTTGTCACAATGTGATATTCATTAGATTTATGTACCATTCCAATGCCATAATATTAAACCAAATACTATAAAACCTATTTTTACAAACCAAATATTATCGACCAATATTACAAATCCTAATATTAAACGTAATATTAAAAACTCAATATTAAAGTCACTATTATAAAACCTTATATAAACTCAATATTGTAAACATTAATATTAAACCAAATATTAATCTTAATATTATAAACCATAATATTAAACCCAATATTATAACCATTATATTAAACCCTCGCATCATAAAAGTTAATATTAATTTCAATATTATAAACCATAATATTAAATTCAATATCAATCACAATATTACAAACACAATGTTAAAATAACTAATATTAAAACTAATATAATAAACCCTAATATTTAAACCAATATTATAAGCCCAATATTAAACCCAATATTATAAAGGCAATATTTAACCCTAATAATAAACCCAATATTATAGTTCCTAGTTTTGTAATGTTGCAATGTGACATTGAATACAATTTTGTACCATTCCATCATCACAATATTAAACTCTAATATTAAACCCAATATTATAAACCCTAATATTAAACCCAATATTATAAACGTAAATATTAAAACTTAATTTTGTAACATCGCAATGTGGTGTTAAATATATTGCAGTGTAATGTAACATTGTGATAGTGTTTGACATATTCACATTGTGACATTGGATAGATTTTTGTACCATTCCATGCTCACAATATTAAATCCAATTTTGCAAACCCTAATATTGAACCCAATACTATAAGATCATTATGATTAACTATTTAAACAATGAGCACCAATGTTGAGTTTGTTTGACTATGTTCACTAATGTGATTGACTATGTTTGATTATTAATATTAATCAATAATAATGTGAGACGATTATGCTTGACCGAAGATGAGGAGTGTTGATTGTTAAGCATAGTCAAACATACTCGAAAACATTAATGAATGTGGTTGAACAATTTTGTAATGTCAAAATGTGACATTGAATAAATTGCCATGTAATGTAAGATTGAGACAATGTTTGTCACACTGTGATGTTAGATAGATTTATGTACCATTCAAACATCAAAACACGTTTGATTATTGAAACCCTAATATTAAAACCTAGTTTTAAAATGCAATATTAAAATCCTAATATTAAAACCCTATAGTAAAACCTAATACTAAAACCCTAATTGAAAACCCATTACTAAATGTGGTAAATACAGGGTTGAATAAGTTCGATCACAGTCAACAATTTAAACAATGACTATCAAGGTTGATTTTTTTTGGCTATATTGTCTAATGTGGTTGATTATGTTTGACTATTAATATTAATCAATAATAATGATAAGCGATTAAGTTCCACCAAAGTTAGACTATTAATTTTCAAATAATATTATTATTAGTAAACTTCATTAATACTAATATTGTTAATATTAAACAATTGTAATTCTTTATTATGACAAACCAAGGATGACCTTAGATGACTAAGGTTGACAATGCTTGACTTTGGTGAACCATGGTTGAGTATAATTGATTAGGATTGATTTATGTTGGATGGTGACAATTATGAGTGAATAAGGTTGACTAATGTTAAGTGTGGTAAACATAGGGTTTAAAATGTTATATCATCATCAGTTATTTAAACAATGACTAAAAAGGTTGGCTTTGTTTTACTATGTTGACTAATGTGTTTGATTATGTATGACTATTAATATTAATCAATAATAATAATAGGAAATTATGTTTCATCAGTGATGAATAGTGTTGACTGCCAAACACAGTTAAACATAGTCGAACATTGTCACCACATTAGTAAACCAATATGTTCTAAACCATATTAATATTAATATTATTAAAAAAATTTAAACATTAACTATGGATGTTCATGGTTTGACTATGTCATCATGTTGACTCTAGTTATGTCAAGCATGATGTTTGTGGTTAACTATAAGCACCGAGGTTAACTACATGGTTGACTATATGTTTGGTTAAAATATATGGCTTACCAAATATGACGAAGGATGACTATAGGTGACCAAGGTTGATTATTATTGACTATGGTAAACATATGAATGATTAATGATGACCATGGTTGACTTTCTATACATTGACTTTAAATGTTTACTCTGTTTGACTATTATATCATGCTGTCCCTTGATATGTGTCTATGGTTAATTATAGCCATACAAAACATAATGCATATCATTAATCATAGTTAAACATGATCAACATGTTAATTATGTTGGACCAAATTCTTCAATATTATTATGTGTTAAACATTAGATTAATATATTATTAACATGTAAATTTAAATATTAATGTATTATTATAATTTTATTAAAAATTAAATAATAACATTAAGTTTTTAATGTCTAATATAAATATTATTAAACTTTAATATTAATTATTCTTATTCCTATTCCTATTAATATTAATATTAATGTTAATAATATTATTAGATTATTAATATTATTAATAAAATTATAAAAACATTAATAGTAATATCAAAGTAAACGTATTATTCGTAATATTAATATTATTTATTAAACATTCATATTAATATTAATAAAATTATTAATTTTAATTTCAATGTTAAAATTAAAATAATAAAACTTATTAATATTAATCTTAATATTAAAATTACTAAACATTAATACATTGTTATTAATATTTAACATTATTATTATTGATATTTAACATTATTATTATTATTAAACATTAAATTTATTAAATTGTATATTTATTAATAATAACCTTAAAAATATTAATATTAATATTAACCTCAAACTAAATATTATAATTAAAACTATGGCTGAACCATGTTGATTATAATATTGAGTTTATAATTAACAGAATATTAAACCTATGGGTGAACAATGTTGGATTGTAATATTGAGTTTATAATTATATGAATGATATAATACTAGGGTTTACACTGAGATTTATAATATTAAAGATATAATATATTTAGGGTTTTAATGTTAATGGTTTTCATACAAAGGGTGAGTTGCCTAATTTTTATGTTTATTTTTACTTGTAAAATTTGTTTGTGGAAGATTGTTTTTTAAGTTGTTCAAAACATTATGGTTTATTGGACTATATAAAAATTCATAGAAGGAATAAATTGTAATGAGAAAGATTTGAAGTCATTTCACTATAGCAAAGTCATATATTGTAGAAATATAGTCTTTTTCTGTTAATAAAATCTTGCATTTTAATTTTTTGATTTAATGATGTATTTTTTTTCTCTCATTAAATCTATTAGAAAGATTAAAAAACTTTTATCTCACTCACTTGAAATAGGTGAAAAAGTTGATATTATAAATTTGTATTTTAAAATGAAAAAAAAAATTACATTTATATTATGTTTAAATTACTAGAAGCTAGTTACTATCTCCTTAAATAAAACAAAAACATTTTCCAATAAAAACAATTTACATTGTTTAACTTTTGATTCTTTACGACTTACGTAAATATTTTATATATTTATTCAAAGTACAGCTACATAACAATCGTACTAAACAAACTTATTGAAGAATATATACCTATGGTGGTAAGAAAACAATCTCAATAAAAATAGAAGTTTTCGTTGAGTTTCATGATAATAAATGTCGCAACTTTTTGCAAACATTCAATTTTAGCATTGATATACCGACGGTATAAATAACGAATCTTATAATTTCCCGTGGTATTGTATATCTATACACATGTTTACACCTAACAGAAAAAAGGAAAAACAAAAGTTTTAAGATATCACCTATCATTGTCACTTAAAGAAATAAAGAAAAATATATCGCCTCATGTCCTATCCCTATCGGATTCGACCCAGCAACGACTAAACTTACCACTGACCATTTAGCTTCTTATTCTGGAATGGAAATTGGCTCACATGGTGGTAGATCTTTATCAACCCAGGAATCCACGAACAAGCTGACTAGAGGGATAACTGGAAAGCCCTTGGCAATTTAATATAATTATCATTTTAAATAAATAGAAACATGTGCATAGCTTCACACTGCGCATAAAATAATGAAAATAATGAATGACAGCGAGAAGGGCGATTTCGAAATCACCTTCAAATATCCTAAACTATGAAAACTCGTTTAGGTCATTTTATTCCTGGCCGCATTATGTTCGTTCTAAGCATTAACCGTTTAATGCTTTGATACATTGTGTTCATTCTAACCCATAACAAATAATTTTTTTGAGCACCTATATTATAATTTAAATGTGGCTAATGTCTATCTGCTATTTTTTTTTAGGAAATATTTTAAACTCATATTAATGATCTAAATTGCAAAACAACAAATCTCCACTAACACACGAGCTATTTATCACCATCAAGGTAGCCATGTAATTCTACAATATTATAAAATTGAATAGGGTAGGTATTACTAAATATACAATAAATCCTAATGGGTTTTAGTGATGGAAAAGCTATGAATGGCTATACTAATCAACTAGTCTGAAATTCCCGAAGCAGAAATTTGAGCGATCTTACTTAGCCGAGCAATACGGAACAAGCAATCGTAATGAGCGACGACGATATTTACCCATCAGAATTTATATTATACACTAAACTATTTACAAAAAAATTCTTTAATAGATATCAAAAGATTATAATGAAAATCGATTATGTGGGTGGTGTAGTTTTACTTAATAACGACGAAGCCGAGCAATAGAGATGGAGACGAGCAATATAGACCGAGCGAGCAATATTACTGATCCGAGCAATATAGAGCGAGCGAGCAATGCTACTGAGCCGAGCAATAAAGACTGAACAATCATACTAAGACTAGGGAAATATACCATTTCGGTTGCTACGAAGATGGAGAAAGACTGTGTTTCAGAAGGGAGAACATCGTCTCTACTTCAGTCGCCACATTGGTAGGGGAAGGTGTTTCATGAATGCGAGAAACCGGGTGGACGAGCCCATTTCAGTACAATTTTCAGCTACATGGAGGGTGTTTTAGTAGGGTGCATGGACGAGAATGCAAATGGAACAACGTGTGTCATGAATTTTTATTTGAAAATGCAAAAACAAAAGAAAACTCACAAGAGGATGGCTGAAAAATAAATCTCAGCCATCTATTCCTCTATTTAATTATGAATATTCCCTTACCATCAAATCTCAATCCTACACTTAATTTTTCAACCAAATGTATTTAAAAGTCCTCAATCCTAGACTTGGTTTTGCAACTCAATATATTTAAAAGTCCTCAAGCTGTGATCCAAAATAAATATCTCTATCAATATAATTATTTTTTTCATTCAAAAATAAAATTTATTAAAACTTACAAAATACAACTTAAAAAATTTAGATGAAAAAATAATAATATTATTATATAATTTAGATGAAGCAATCTGTTCTAGTCTCTTATGTTGGAAGGAACTTGTTTTTGTTTAGTAATCTTACTTTGTCTAATCTATTATGTTGGAAGGAACTTGTTTTTGTTAGTGATCTTAGTTTGTTTTGTCAATATTGCCAGATGCAATGTTAATGCTTGTCCCTTATGTTACTACAACTCTAGCTTTTTGCATGAAACAATCAGGAATCTAAGGAATTTAGAGGATCTTGGTGAAATTTCCATTTCACAAATTTCTGCCTAAGGTAGTTTTTCCTATGTTTATCTTTATTCTAGTGGACACTCAGGAAGACCCATTGATATGAAGGGTTTCCAATGTATTAACTCATGTAATATCAATAGAAATACACTGAATAAATTTACCGCAAAGAAAGAAGAAATTTACCACAAAGAAAAGTTTTGTATAATAAAGTTTTGTATAATAACAAAGTAGATTTATCAATTTCCCAATTCTGCACAAAATATCTTAATTTGTCATTTTTATTAAATGATATATTTGGTTTCTCTTACAAATCTATAATTATTTTTTTTATCTTTATTAATTTACTTTATTTTATTGAATATAAATCCAATTTTAAAATTTAAAATGCATATTTTTGAATAATAATAATAATAATTTTAATAAAAAAGAAGTATAATTTTTTATTAGAAAATAAATAACTTTTATTTAATTTTTTAATAGTTTTATTCAAATTTGTGGGGATTAAAGAATTAGATTTCATATCTAATAAGTACTTATTATCCATACTTTTGATTAGAGTTATATATAGAAAAAATAAAAATATGTAAAGTGGATTCTAATTGGATGCCAGATCTATTTTAACATCCAACAAATACCCAAACCAAACTTTAAATTTGAGTAAATATATAAACAAAAAATTAGTGAAAAATAAAATTAGAAATAGTAATTCTTTTCTTTTCCTTCCAAAAATATTATTGTAATATAACATAATTGATTATTTTAGAATTAATTTTGTTAAACAATTTTATTTTAAATCTATTTTTAACGGAAAATTATCTCAATAAAATATTAAAACAATATAATATAAATTAATATTGTAAACATAAACAAATACAAATAAATTGTATATTTACTTTTTTTTTAAATATAAATATTTAATTTCACTTCATACATCTTACCTATCAAGTTAATATAAATCAACTCATTATTTATTAATAATATTCGCAACGTCCATTTTCATGAATGCTTTCTTTTACGGTTTTAACTTTTTCACTAGAGATATTTGAGAAAAAGGTACCTATGTACGTTGTGTAATTATATAATGAAGAGTCTAAGAATTCCAATTGAATTAAAGAGTTATCTTTTATTTGCATGAAAATTATCCCATAAATAAATAATAGTAAGGAAATTTGTTAAGGTTCAATGTTGTGCATGGATTAGGTTTACATGTTTTTGTTTAAGGATTAGTTAATTATTTATAAAATAAAATTATTTAATTTAATTTGTTATATAGTACTTTTAGAAATTTAAATATTTTTAATTAGCATTTTAAAAATGAGTAATATGATTTATCATGATGATTTTGCGGCCATAGAAATATGAAAAAATAACATTTTGTTAATTTAGCTAAAGGATATTCGAGAGAGTAGTTTAATTGGTTAATTTAAAATTTGTTTTAAGTTGCAAAATTTATTTGTGATCATATTTTTTTAAGTGTTGAAGTACTTTTTTTAGAAAATGTAAGTGTGGGTGTAAAATGCATTCACAAGTTTAAGAAGCTGTAACAATCTTGGTGAAAAATTCATGAAATAAATGTTAATAAAGGAAAAGTAATAATGATGAGACACTTATTCTAAGTTGAATGTTGGGCAAAATCCTAATGATGGGGATCAACTATGATTGATTAATGGCTAAGAAAATTGTCAAAGGAAATGACTAAGGCTTTGGAAAGGAAAAATGACATTTTTGGCACATTGACTTATGAAAATAATGGAAATTATGAGAAAAGGGAGACCAAAGGTCATAGGTTTCATGTGAGGGGAAAATTGAAGGAAAATAATGGAAAATGAAGAAAATAGAGGCCTCATTCATAAAAAGGCTTCTAAGGATTAGTTGATAACCATTTTGTCAGTTCAGTATTAGAGCTCTCTCATTATCCTCTCTCTCTCTCATACTCTTGGAGACTTAGAGTTTCCTTGGAGCACTCTAGGAGCGCGTGGCATACTTGAATTTTGGGAGTAAGAAGGAAAAGGAAGAGAGGGAGAGCCCAAGAGGACATCGAGATCAACACTACAGTGGGATTTTCTTGCAGGTACCGACTTGCATGTATGTTTTCCTCACTATTTTTGACATGCATGGCATATGCATGTGGTTTTCTGGTTGTGATCTATCACTGGCATGGAGGATGGCCCAGATTGACAATGGATTTCCTAGCCTTGCCATTTCCTGGATATACATGGAGATTGTGGGTTTATTTCCTTATTTTGTTTTGGTTGGTTCTCATGTTTCCTTAACTTGGGTTTAGTTACTAGTTCATGGAACCTTGCTTGGACAAACACTTAGGAAACCTGTAACAACTTGGGTTGAGTTACTATTCGCGTAGCCTTGGTTAGACAAACACTTTGGAGCCCTTGGTGGGTTGAGTTACTAGTCCTAGAGCTTTGGTTGGACAAATGCTCTAGATCCCGGTGACAGTTGTGGGTTGAGTTACTGGTCCTAGAGCCTTGGTTGGAATAAATGCTCTAGAGCCCTCGATGGCTAGGATAGAGATCGATCTGATGATGGTTTTGTGATGTACGACGATGAGGTGGAATGACTGTTTGATGAGTTGAGGTGGATGGCCTTTGGAAACCCTGTATGAGTTTTGATTGATGTGTTCTATGAGATGCCACATTCATGCTTGGAATATGGCACATGGGTGAATGGACGAAGAGAGATTTGGCTCAACCATTCTACAGTCGGGTCGAACATGGAAGTCTCATCCCAGATTTGAATTTTGCATCATCAATATGAGGTTATTTGTCCTTGTATTTATACAAGTAATATACTAGATTGTATTTGGTTTATATGGTTGTGATTTCATGAGTATTTATGTTGCTATTATTCGGGTTATTTATATGTTTTATCATAATGGCTATGTATGGCTCTCATCATGCTTTTACTTGTAAATGAATGATTAATGTATCAAAGAACTAATGGATGAAATGGAAATTGATGTGTTGAGGTATCAATGTTTCTTAGAGATTCTCATCTAGGTATGAGACAACTATGTTCAGATCCGTTATTTACACCTGTAGATCACATATTCGTGATATGTTTAACGAAATGTTTGTCATGGCTAATAGAGATCCATTCAAGGTCTTGTTTAAATGAATTCTCTTGAACTATCATTTCCTTGTTAATTTACTATTCTGGAGGTATCATGCAATTTTTGGAAGTGACCTGGGCTCTAGGCCTAAAAATGTGGCTTAATTCCGAGGGGCGCTAGCACAAAAATGAGAAAAAATCCCTCAATTCTAGCTTGCAGGCCTATGAGAGCGTCTAGAGGTCCCTGGACACTAGCAGGCCCATAGCATGAGAGCGCCCAGAGGTCAACTTGTTCAAAAGTTCAGTGGGACTCAAGGGAAAACTACCTGAAGTGTTAGAGTATTTCTCGAGGATCCTAAGGCTAGTGTTGGATGTGTGTATGGTGTGTTTCTGTTGGTTCCACTTCCTTAACATGACTTAAGAGGTTGAATCATATCATAGTGGCCTCGCATCACATGTTTACCCCGAGTGACCAGTTTCTTGGTTAGATGTGGGAAGGGGGTGTTATAGAGTGGTATCAGAGGATGGTTCATCCCTCAGCCTAGATGAGCTCTGTGTTGGTCATTCAAGCATGTTAGTTGCATGTGTGCCTCTTACACTTGCATTCGATGTGCTTATTGCATTTGCATAATGTTAATCATGGTTTTAGTGATGTCTTCATGAGGAACTTGATGTTGTTATTGTGGAGTGCATCGTCATGAGTATATGGCTGGTTACATATTGTTATATTTCACTTACATGTATCATTTTGTATGATTTGTTAGAATTCTTGTATTCTTGGTTGCATGTACCATTCTGGTAGGTTTGGTTGCAAGTATGGTTCGTTTATTCTTGATCACATGTTATTATGCATGTGTGTGTATGGTTTTGTGTTCATTATGCGTGTTCATGTTTACAAGTGGTCAAGTGTACAATCATGTAGTGGTTGTTTTCATGTAGGAGATTGTGATGTGTGTTGTTGTTAAGGTCATGCATGGATCACTAGACCTTAGATATAATGATGGTTACATGGTCGTATGTTTATGTATTATTTTTCTATATGTTGTCATGATTATGTTATACATGTATCACATTGATTTGGTGATCTTGTAGACAAGGTATCCTCCCAGAGCTATAGTAATGTACATTGGTTTATTGTGATTTGGTTTAGCACGTGACATGACATACCTTGTAGGAAGAAATATCAAATGGCTAGTAAGATGGTTGACTACAAAGACTCTCCCTATGAATCAGAAGAGCGGTATGGTGTTGGGAACTCTTCCAATTTGGAAGTTACACTGAGAATCTTAAATGAACAAATAATGAGTTGTAAGGTAGACACTGATAGAATCATGTAGGCATAAGGGAAACAAGCATAATTAAACACAATGTTACTTCAGAGTTTGTTAGATCTGCAGTGAAAGGGACCATGTCCAATCAGCTATGAGAAGGAGGATTCAACTAATGGGGCATATGGTAGTAGGTCATATGGTGGCCATAGGCCAGATAGTGATGACATGCTCAGAGATGGCAGATTGTTGGAAAATCCTGAGAGGAGAAGGGATAGACACATGTACTATTCCATTTCTCATTCAGATAAGCACTATGATCATCATCATTATCATCCTTACAAGAGGAGTGATAGGGATACTTTCTAGATGAGTTCAAGAAAGAAAAACCACCTACTTTCTATGGAGAGATGAAGAAGACACAGGATGTAGAGGCATGGTTTCTTGGTATTAGGAAGTTATTCAAGTTACATGATTACTCAAAGAATATGAAAGCGAGAGTAGATACATTCAGTCTCAAAGGTAAAGCAGACATTTGGTGGGAAGATATGAACAAAACCAGATGTATTCATGAGGATTACTTGACTTGGAGTGAGTTTGAGTGGCTATTCAAGAAGAGGTATTTATCGGAGAGGTACTTTTATGACAGGGCTAAATAATTCTATGAGCTAAATATGGGATCGTTGACAGATGAGGAGTACACTAGCAGGTTCATGCAACTACTGAGGTATATACCTTATCTCACAGAGAAGAATGCCAAGATTCATAGGTTCATTAGTAGATTGCCAGTTGGATTCGAAGACAAGATTGATTTCGATGAGCCTAGATCATTGGAGGAGGCCATTCAAAAGCTAAGGCATTTCTATGAGAAATGGAAGTGCAGATATGAGACTAAGCCAGTCTGGAATGGAAATACAAAGAAGAAAGGAAAATGGGACAAGAAATGACCAAGACCTCATCGAACAGATAATAAAGAGAGTGTTACACCATCTAAGAAGTTCAATGCACTAGATAGAGGATAAGAACATTGGATAAAAAATAGGCAGACCATCAGGCTTTTATCATTGAGATGGACCGTAATATTTGTGATCAAGCTACTTCTATTTTGAATGACCCTGGATCTAATTATATCTATGTTAGTCCTGACTTGGTGGATAAGTGTGGTTTAAGTAAGGAATTGCATGCAAAATCTTGGTTAGTTCAGTTGGCTACTGATACCAAGAACTGACTTCATCATTGGGTAAGATCTTGTGCATTTGATTTTAATGGTGTGCCTATAGCAACACATTTGAATGTATTACCATTGGGATCATATAGTATGTTGTTGCTATAGGATAAAATGCACGGTGTATGGAGAATGGAGATACCCTCAAAGGTCTTCCCAGGACCTTTGGTAGACTGTAAGATTATATGCAACCGTCACAAAGTTACATGCATGTTCATAAACAATAACTAACTATAAAATTAGGACAAATGGATTACCTCAATCCTCTGTGTAGATTTGCTAGAGAGCACAATGCAGCTAGGTGGAAGTCCCCTGAGACGACTCCAGATCAATTCCTACACATAGAAGAGACAAGCATAATCATAGGATACGACCTTGATAACTAATACATGAATACATAAAAGAACATCTATTTACACATAACTAAGCTACTCATGTTAATAGGTATTGAACAAACAAGTTAATGAATGATAGTACCAACACCACATAGTAGACTGTACAACTACAGTTCTATATTAATGTCAGAAGAGTGATTACAACCATCTTTTGCATCAGCCTTCCCTTGCCCCTCTAGCTTCTCTTTCTCTCTCCCCCCTTCTTATTAACTTCTTCTGATTTGAGACAATGCTAAATAATCAAGTATGCTATCCTTTCAAATGATCTGACCTCTATCAGCATAGCCCTAGCTGTTCCTATGTAGCGATTGAGTTAGGGTTGCCAAGTTCGTCCATGAGTTCCTTAGGGTAAAATCAATGAAGTTACCATGATTTTCAACTCTTTCCCATTTGCCTCCTTCATTAGGATTAGAAATCCCTCAAATAGGTCGAACTTGAGATGTTTCCTTGCTTTTCTTGAGTAGATTTAGGAGTAAATATCTAGATATTTATGGGTCAATTCGCTCCTTTAACCTTTAGAACTTTATTAGGATCCACTAATGATGTTCCCGAACTAACAACTAGAGTTAGTAGGGTCACTAACACACACTTAGGCTTACTAAGAAGCTTTACAAAGCAGGTCGTTAGTGTATAGCCAGCGTTAGTGTGGAAACAAGGCATGTGATATTGGTATTTTTGTTAGCTATCATGTCTTTCCCCTCTGAGTTGATGAGGGGGTCAATTTGTTGTATAACAGATCCCCCCTAAAGTGTGAGATCAGAGGCTACAACAATGGCCGAAACACTTTACTTAACTATAATTTTCCTTCTTCAACAAAAAGATAGAGAGGATCAGAGCTTCGGGTGGTATAATAAACTGGATACAACACATATATATATAACTACTAAAATCATGTCCTGAGTCAGGCATTCCCATGCTTAGTAGCTATGTCAGAGTGATTTTCTCATAAAATAGATATGACGATGTTGGCCGCCGATAAGCACAATGCAGGATCTGGTGTCATAATAGGATTATTCTGATGAGCTATCTCCAAAAAGAAATATACGGAACTTGGGAGAGGAAGCAAGGCTAATTGATGCAAGCCTCTACCCAAGGTCTTGATTTCCGCTTCACTAAACAACATAGATCGATACACGTGAATATATGTGTTGATGTCAAACATGCATGAAATCATCTGATTACCAGTCAATAATGGAGAATGTTAACAGACATGAGGAAGGCGGCCAATAATGGTGATGGTCTCCAAGATGCACAACACAATCTAACGAGTGCGAAAGATGTTTTTATCGTCGAACACCCATAGAATCTCTTAACCAGGAGCTAGTAATGAGAACCACTAATCAAACACAAGGTGACCTGCAACTAATTTCTGTAAGTACCAAGGCACTGAATATGTTTCTGGGTTGTCTTCCTAGATAGAGTGTTGAAGCCAATAGGAAGATACCTATCGAAAGGTAGGAAATAATGTGTCCTACATAAATCGACACGAAACGGGACAAGAATGATTTGTTTTTTGAGGAATCTTTGAGCATTGGGTCTAAAAAATAGAGGGCATGATGAAAGGATATGCTTGATGGGTTGATGGAGGAAACAAAATGTTAACCTTTGAACAATAGAAGGAACGACAATGGTTTTAACCATGTAGCACTAGACTCATGAACACCAAAGAGTGTTAGGATACAAAGATGCAAGAACATAGGGATATTTAGGCTAAACTCATAGGATGGTAGGATTCATATTGAGAGGTCATCCAAAGGAAGGTTTATCTAAGGGAGTGCCATGTTCAAGGGAACGAATGCTGCCAAACCACGCTTTCTAATATTGAATGTAGTTGTATTGTCTACTTTCCCCGTTTGATTAGTTTAGTGAGTCCAGATGGGTAAACTCGTCAATATTTTCATATTTTAAGAGTCTGAAAAGGACCACGAAAAGAATGACTATATGCCCTATCTAATTAGTTTAATGAGTCTAGACAGACAAACTCATCAAACTTTTCATGTTTTGAGAGTCTTAAAAGGATCGAAAAAAGAGGGACTCTATATCTTTTCTATGTAATTTAATAAGTCTAGAATAGACAACTCAGTGGTCTTTTCATATTTAGAGAGTCTGAAAAGATCATAAAGAACGACTCCATGGTGGTCCCTTTGTCATAGTTGTTAACCATGTGTGACAAAAGGCTAATAGTATACCCTGATCAGTTACTTTTCCATGGGTTAATCTATTGAATCCAGATAAAGAGAAACCTATGTTCAATAGATGTTGTCCTCATTTTGTTACGATTATGAGGAGACGAACTAAACTCATTTTTCGTCGTGAATTTTTAATGAGTCATGCAATGACAAACTCAATACCTTCATCAAATTTTAACGAGTCAAATGAAGAAAAATCAAGGTATCTTTTTCAGTTTATTGTACAAGGAAAAAGAGGTAAAAGAATTGCTCATTCCTTCTTTATAGATTTAACAAGCCTGAAGAAGGGGAAAAACTCAGGGATTTTTCGATTTAAGAGCGAGAAATGGTCCCAAAAAAGCAAGTGCGCTTATTGCTGCCGTAGACGAGCTCGGTGACAAATACTTGGGATTTTTAGTTTAACAAGTGAGAAAAGTACCTAAAAGAATGCTCAGGTCATCTTTATAAATGTTTTAACGATCCTAAAGAAAAAACTCAAGATTTTTTTCAGTTTTATGAGTGAGAAAAAAGCGCGTAAAAAGAATTCTCTAATGGTATTTTTTAGTTTAATAAGCTAGAAAAAGAGTGAAAAAGAGTTGCTCAGACTATCATCGATGTGTTTAACGAGCCCAACGATGACAAACTCAAGGATTTTTCAGTTTTTGAGAGCAAGAAAATATCCCATAAAAGAAAAGTGCTATTTTGAGAATTGCATGCAGCTTTTACTGCTTTTCATTCCTGAAAGTACTTTCATCAAAAGGGGAAAAAGTATAAAAAGCAACAATTCCTATACATATGGGTTCATGCATGATAAAAAATCATGGGGAATGGAATATTTTTTCTTTAATGATTTCAACAATGATGTCTCCAAAAATAAATATAAGGAAGTATTTTGAGCTTTCACATTCACCATTTTCACTATTTGAGAATTGTCAGAGCATTTTGGAGCTAAAGAGGAGTAGATTTTCCGCGGACCATTGCAAGAGATCTGGGGGACCATTCGATGTGTTGTCAGTCCCAGGTAGAGGCTAAAACCTTGCTCTATGCATTTCTTAACCTTTATTGACAGTTTCAGGGGTAGATTTTTGCATATCCAAGGTGCCCTGAAGCAATGTTTGTGCACTAACACCCTCAAGATGGCCTGTAGGTAGCGTTAAACACCCTATATGACCTACTGGAGGGTGCTAATCCACCCTGTGTACTACTAGGGGAGTGTTAGAGCTAAAGGGCACAATTTAAGACCTCATGCAAGGATTCCTGGAACTATTTTGCCCCATTTTGACTGTTTTTAGAGTTATTTTGCACAGGTTTTGGGGCATAATGACTAGTCTATGGAGAGAATGGGCCTATGATAGCTAGGAATTGCTAATGCAAAATGATCCAACATGCATACTTGAATTGCGCTGCTTGTGGTTTACTGAAGTATGCAAGGTTGGAGCTGATGAAAAGGCAGGAGGATTTATTGAGATGGATTATCCAACATTGGGATGACCATGAGCAAGTGTTCAGGATTCCAGATCAGGAGTTGGCTATTGACTGTGATGACATATACTTTTTAACTGGTTTTTCGTGCCATGGGGCATAGGCAAACCTCACTGGGGATAGGCCAGATCCATGATCTACCCTAGAGCTGGTGCAATCCTACTGCATCCTGGAGAGTGGAATAGTCAGCAAGAGAGTCCCCATAGAGAGGATAAGTTCTAAGTCTATGAGGACAATTTTATGGTTGATTGTGCGGTTGGCGAGGTCAAAGAGTCCCCACGTTGCGAGAAAGGCCAAACTATTGCTTGCAGTTCACTGTGTCTAGCCACAGATGTTCAAGTGGCATGAAGCAGTGTTTCACCAGTTGAGGGCGGAGTTAATGACATGCAAGACTCGTACCCGACACAGCTTTGGGTATGGTACTTTCATAGTTTCGTTCATTCTTGAGAGGTTATGTGTTATGTGCCTAAGGATGAGCTTAGGTCCCTTTAATCCGAAGGAGCCAAGGCAGGGACGATGGTCATCACGCGATCCTCGCATAGGAGGAGGATCGATTCGGCATTTCTTCAAGGAAGATTTCTTCCAGTGGCTTTGTGGCCAAATTGTGATGATTGATGACTATGATTATGAGGACATGGACTTTACCGGCGACCCTGAATTGATGCTACCACCTTGGATCAACTGGGGTCCTCATGGTCAGAATGATTTTTGAAAGTACTTCAAGTATTTTTTAGCTTTTGAATGTCTACCTAATGTTTTTATAGGCAAAATAAGTACTGACATGAAGCTTTACGCTTAACACAGATGTGGTGCCATCACAACTTGCAAGCGAACCCTGCCATATGCGATGAGGAGGCCAACTACCTATTGGGGGGGGGGGGGTGATGCCAATAGTCTTCACAAGGTTCTAAGGAACCTGGAGGGCTTGAGCATGGGTGTCCCCTCCCCTCCTATGAGGGAGATTCCCGATCATATGCAGCAGATGTTATAGACATATTTGGGCACATCAACCACAAACTTATATTATAATAAACTAGGGCTCATCAACCCCTAAAAGAGTTGTTTCGTGCTCTAAAGGAACATAGTCATCTGGATACATCATTCCCCAAAAGTTCCACCTGAGAAACCATCTAGAAAAGGCCTAAATTAAACCATACTGACCGCTCCACTCGCAAAGTACGATGCATACCGAGTGGTACACTACCACGGTGCGACGTATACTAATCAAGCCTTCTATAGAGTGTGATGGGTGAGGATGGACAAATGTCCAAGACAGTTTGCAAGGTGGTTTCTCATGGAATCTTCTAGAAACTTCTCTTGTGCCACTTGCCTCTCCGAATTCGCCCTAGGATGAATAAAAGATCTAAGAAATCTCCAAGTTGAACCAATTGTAACAAGTGGAATGACACTAATCAAACACCATGGATGACTCACACCCTTGAACACATCTATAAATGGATCTCCAATTCAAGAGCTCCAGAGGCTGGAATATTGTGAATTGCAAGGAAGTGCTGATAGTTTGTAATTGAGGAAGGAGCATTGTATTGTTGATGTGATCTTGCTATTTCATGAGGTGAAGAAGGATTGAAGCTGGGAGGATGATGCTAGATCAGACAACTCGGTTGTAATTCTCCCTTCTATTAATAAAGTTCTTCAAGTCTTCTTCCATATGATTGTGCAATTGTGAATGTTATCATTTGTGAATGATATCATTCGTTTATTATATATCTAATTTTATAATGTTTATGTTGTAATAGATCATGATGCTTTGACAGTTCCTTGTTGCTGTACTTGTCCCAATATATATCCAGCCGGAGCCACCATCAGATCAAATCATACTATATTGGGAAATTGGTCCCATAATATCCAGCCGGAGCAACCATACCAAACAGATAAGGAGCTGCACTAAGATCTGGACTGAGTGGTTATCCCCCAATGTTGGTGCTATGATTTTAGAGGCATCAACATTTTTGGCACTAGAAGGAGGGACTGACTGTGAATGGAAAGTAAATCTAAATCTACAGGCCATTCTAAGAGTAATTCCCCATCACCATCACCTCCAACTTCTCCTTTGCATTCTAAATCCCCTATTCCTAAGTGAGAAGTTCAAAAGAAAAATAAAAACCCACTACTGAAATCCAAAACACGCCAGAAAAATCTTCTTCTGGACCTCTTGAAGTACAATCTTTGATTCATAAACTCCAAGGGATCTCATTATCCAAAGAAGAGTCTGAGTTATCCCAAGGCAATGTTACTTCCCATTGTATCCCATTGTAGCCGCTTAGTAGGGCAAAGAGTGAAAATCTTGGCATTCCACTAGTTGAATTCCCTATACCAAGTCGAAAAAGGGCTAGAAAGACACCATCAGAATCTCACAGTGAGACTTTGTCCTCCTCATCGTCCATTCCATTTGTACCATTGCAAGGTCATCCATCTTTTTCCCAACGTCAGATCATAGTCCAAATAGATACAGGAACTTCAACATCCTCTACCCAATCACTTTCAGCTGCTTCGTCACCCTCTTCTACTATTAGCTCAACAATGGCACATAATCAACCTTAACTAAGGCCATGGACCAACCCAGGAGCTATCAGAATGCTTGCACCTTTGATCCAATTTCCAGCACATCCTAAAAAATGGCTACCTAAATTTAATCCTAATAATGGCCTGTTAGTGGAAGAACATATAAAAAATTTCATGTTATCAATTAACTTGAATGGAGTAACTGAAGAAGATGTTGTTGTTAGACTATTTCCATACACTCTACAAGGAGCAGGAAGATCATGGTACTTTTCGTTACCACCAAGTTCTATCAATAGCTAGGATGATTTCCAAGAGAAATTTATAACTAAGTTTGGAGACGATATGTCTACCACAACTTTGATTAATGACCTCTCCAACCTAAAAGCCGAATCAAAAGAACCAATTAAGGACTTCAAATCATGCTTCAATAAGTTGTTGAATAAAATACCTGCAGCATCCAAACCTAGTGAAGAGGTCCGAAATGAATGGTACATTTCTGCTCTTCCTTAAAACATAGCCATCTTCGTTGATAGGGATGCAAAACCAACATTAGCAGAAAATATGAAGGAAGCAATAACTGTTGAAAAATGCATCCTTGCTTTGGAAAAGAAAAACGCTCTAGAAGAAAGTAAATCCAATAAAGTTACCTTTAGAGATGATTCAAAGAAGAAGGCGACCAAGGATCTATATGATATGGAAGGCTTACAAATGTTCTTAAAACTATGTCTAATGAAATGGTTGAAATAAAAAAGCAAGTAGCTGAATCTTCTTTGAAAACACCATTTAGGAACTTTAAAAGAAATCAACTTACTGATCCCAAACCACCTAATGCTACAGAATCTGACCTGGATGATGATTAAGAAGAAGATACAGTTTTATCAGCTAAAGAAATGGAAGAAGATGAAGCAATTGAATGTCATGGAATGTGGGACTTCATTTTACCCAACTCTGATAATGAAAGTGAACAGGAAGCTCTTCCCGTAAATACCAGAAGTAATAGTATAGTAGAGCCTAGTTAAGCAAACCAAAAGAAGAAAAACTCAAATCCTGTTACTAAAGAGAAAGTTCCCACAAAGAAAGCTCCAGTTGTATCTCCCCACAATCAAACATCATCCTCCAGCCCCCCATCATCATCTAAAACGCTAGTAGTTTCAGATTCCATGGATTATAACATCGTGGAAGATATGAAGATGACTCGAGAAAATATTTCTCTGCATGAACTTAGAAACATCAACAAACATTTATGCTTAAAGAATTAAATATAGTACCTTCTTCTCCTCTTCCAACTAGTGTATTATCAATGGCTTCTAAAGGATCATGTAAGCCACCATTTGATAAGGTAGATGCTACTGATGCTGTTTTGATTGGGTATAGGTCAAATTCTCATAATCCTCCTTTTCTCTTGACTTATGATGTCTACAATAGAAATTTTCATAACAACTTGATTGATTCAGGGGCTTCATCAAATATAATGCTAGCATCAATTTTCTCCAAATTAAGTATTGAACCTCAAAAATCTGCAGTTCATATTGTTCAATTAGATCGAACTAAGGTTCAAGTTTTAGGAGAAATAAATTTAGTTACTATCAGATTATCTGCTAATCACCAAGTTGTCCAAAGAATTGATATATTAATTGTTGGCATCCCTGAGTTTTATGGCTTGATCCTTAGCAGAGACTGGTTTAAAAAACTTCATGGTTATATTTCAACTAATTGGTCTCACATGTGGCTTCCCTATAATGGGAAACCAAATCAAATTAGAATTGATCGCAAGAAACATTTGGCCCACACAGTGACTGATTTTGAAGAAAAAAATCAACCTGTAGCCTTCAATAATAACATTCTTGGAAACTATTCGGCTAAATCATTCTTTGGGAATTTCAATGCTCAACAATCCCTGTTTCCTGTTAATAGTGTGATATCACAAGTCAAAAATTTCTCCAATACTGATACTTATAAGTGTGTTAGTGTTGTAGATGAACTTGTAGATAAACCTGTAAATAAGCCTTTATTTTGGTCTTTGTATTTTGATGGATCTAAATCTAATGACGATGTAGGAGTAGGATGCATTTTAGTCAGTCCTAAAGGAGAAAAAATGATGCTATCATGTAGATTAGAATTTGAATGTACCAACAATACTGTAGAATATGAAGCATTGATTCAAGGTCTCTATAAAGCAATAGGCCTGAATATCCAATATTTGAAAGTATTTGGTGATTCTGAAATTGTCATTAAACAAGTGAGAAATACTATCCATTGTCTTTTGGGGCATCTAAAACATTATCAATCACTTGTTCAAGATCTCATAACTCATTTTCTGGCATTTGACATTTCTCCTATTCCTAGATCATAGAATGCAGTAGCAGATCTTCTGGCTAATGTTGCTTCTAAACTCCTTCCATCCGAAGATTATAGTCTAGATAGATTTTCTATTGAATTAACTTTTTGACCATCTGTCCCAGATAATGTTACCAATTGGTGTGTGTTCAATCATGACGAGGATATCTTAAATTTGTTGATATCTGAAGGATCTTATGACGAACAAATTATTGATGAAAGTGATCATGATCTTCAATTAAAGCAGAGACTAAATGAAAATCCTATTCCTAAATCTGTGGTCAAGCTAGAAGATCTTTATGATATTGAGAATAGATTCAAAAAGGTCACTAATGCAAAACTTCAAAGTTCAACTTTAAGGTTTGAATTAGTAAATCTTGTTATTGATGCCAAACCACAAAATGTTAATCTTGGACTTGGACTTTGATTACATGAAAGATTTGCTTTCATCAATTTATGAAGAAATACAAAAATGTTTTTCCTTGGAATTATGAAGATCTGAAAACTTATGATACCTATATCATTCAACACATAATTCCAATGATTTCTGATGAGAAACTTGTACAATAGAAACTAAGGAAAATTCACCCAAATGTTGAAAGCCAAATCAAAGCAGGGTTGAATAAACTCCTTAAAGCCAAGATAATCTTTCCTGTCAGACATTCTAAATGGTTCTCAAATTTAGTAACTATGGGGAAAAAGAATGGTGATATTAGGATTTGTATAGATTTTAGAAATCTCAACAAAGCATGTTAGAAATATAATTTTCCATTACCAACAATGGAGTAGATACTCCAATCAGTAGCAAGCTCAGAGTTAATGTCTTTTCTTGATGGTTTTTCAGGATATAATCAGATCTTAGTACATCCAGATGATAGATTAAAGATGACATTCAGAACCAAATGGGGACATATGGTTATCAGAAAATACCTTTTGGTTTGATAAACGTTGGAGCTACTTTCCAAAGAGCTATGGACATAGCTTTCAAAGGTTTGATCAATAGGATGGTCATTTTTTTTTAACAAAGTCAGTTGCTATATTAATGGATGAAAAAAAGAGAGGAGTCAGAGCTCCTAAGATACATTAGATACCGATGGCATCTTGGATCGGAGGAGTTACAAAATAGAGATCTCTCCTTGATCCTTTTCCTACTTGTTCTTCTTCTAAAATTACCTGAGCTACTATAACTTCTTACATATTGAAACAACCAAAACTGACATTTGCAGAACATTTTTTAATCTATTTCTATATGACTAATTTTCCTTCCGGTGGATTCCTCCGATTTTTGATCCAGTTCTGCCTGCTTGGCACTTGAGGAACTAGGGGCTGCATTATTTCTCTTGTCCATCATATACTGCAGGATCGAAATCGACTCTTCCGCATGACTACATCAGTTTGACAGGTGGCTGAACTGTTCATGAAGAGAAGCGACCCTGTGCAGGAAGAGGTCAATTTCAGCTCGGTATCTATCATTGATGATGCGATTCTGGTCTTCAATTCTCGTCTACAAGATCCTCTGTTGATTCTCCAAGATACGCTGCTGAGCCCTGACTTCTTCTAAGTCGGCTTGCAGGTCCGCACAATGCAGACAGTCTTCATTGCATGCCATATTTGCTGCTGGGGGTGAATGAGATAAGGAGCGTGTGCACATGAAAATTGAAATATAACTCACAGTAGAGGGGACAGAGGAGTTGGGAGCAACAAACCACGTAGCAGGGCTCTTGATGGCCTGAAACCGCGTGGAGGCGCGAAAGACAATCAGACCGATAGAACTAAAAAGGGCTGTCCAGAGGATAAGATCTCTACACAAAGGGCAGAGACTATCTCTGAGGCAGAAGCGAAGGGTCAATGGAAAATATAGCACACGAGAAATAACCTGAGAACAAGATCGGTTGGAAGCAATGACAGAGATCGAGCAACGAAGAGAGGGATACATAGCGCTGATGAAAGAAGGAAGGGGGAGAAATATAGGAGGAAGTTGAAGAGAGGTGAGGCAGGAGAGGGGCCAGCCAGTCACGGGATGAAGGAGTATAGGATGGTCATTTTTTACTTAGATGATATAACTGTCTATTCTAAGAAAAAGAGAAATCATCTACATGATTTAAAGAAGACCTTTGAACGTTGCAAAAAATATGGGATTTCCTTAAATCCCAAGAAATCATTCTTTTATCTTGATGAAGGTAAACTTTTAGGGTTTATTTTATCCAAAAATGGCATATACATTGATCCTGACAGGATAAAAGAAATTTATGATAGACCTTTTCCACATAATAAGAAGTCTATGCAATCATTCTTGGGATAGATAAATTTTGTAAAAAGGTTTATTCCTGATTTTTCTCATATTGTTTTACCCTTGCAATCCATGATTAAAAAAAATTCAGTCTTCAAATGGGGACATAATGAAAAAGAGGCTTTTGACTCGATCAAACAAGCAATCATTTATGCTTCTGCATTGAGTACTCTGAATTTTTCTAGTCTTTTTATTTTGTATACTTTGGCCATTGAAACATCTTATGCTGTTGTTTTAATGCAAATCAATGATCAAAAAGTAGAATCACTAATATCACTCTTTAGTTCTAATTTGCAAGGTGTTGAGCTTAATTATTCCGAAGTTGAAAAACAAGCATTCGTTGTGTTTATGTCTGTTAAACATTTTAGATGATTCCTCCTAAAAACACACACTAAAGTAATAGTCCCATTCCCTGCAGTGAGACAATTGCTAGTTCAAAGAGAAGTAGGAGAGAAAAGAGCTAACTGGGTAGCAACCTTATAAGAGTATGATATTGATATTAAACCAGCAAAAATTGTTAGAGGGAAAGGTTTTTGTAGGTTATTGGCAGGAGCTTCCAATATACCAGATCATGAAGATTCAGATAGTACTGCACAAGTAAAAGAGATAAGTATCATCGATTCTGAATCTCAATATGTTGATCTGATCTTTTACTTAAAAATGGATATGATCCCCCTAAATTCAGCTACAAAAACAAATATGCCTTAAGGTTAAAATCCAAACGCTATGAAATCATTGATGATGTGTTATTAAGAAGAAGTTATGATTTCGTTCTATTAAGTTGCCTTGAAAAATCTAAAGCGCAGAAGGTTTTGTAGGAACTACATGATGGCCCAGCAGGTGGACATTTTGGAGGAGACACTACAGCCCACAAAATACTACATGTTGTGTATTATTGGCTGACTTTTTTTAAAGATGCCCATGACTATGTGAGGAAATGTAAGATATGCCAAACTACTAGCGGGAGACAAAGGAAACTAGCTTTTCCTTTACAACTAGTTAACATTCAGAAAACATTTGAACAATGGGGACTTGATATTATAGGAGAGATCATTCCACATTCTTCCAAGCAACACAAATACATCCTCACAGCCACGGACTACTTCACAAAGTGGCTAGAAAAAATTCCACTAAAGGTAGCCAATTCTTATGCGATTATCGAATTTATTGATCAGTTGATCATTACAAGGTTTGGTTTACCTACGACGCTTATCTTTGACAATGCATCTTATTTTTCTGGAAATAATATAGTTGAATTTTCTCTTAAGAGAGGTTTTAAGTTAAAATACTTTGCAAATTACTATCCTCAAGGAAATGGCTTAGCAGTGTCAACTAACAAAAATCTCATCATGATTATTAAAAGAACTATTGATCAAAACCAAAAGAATTGGCATAAATCTTTAATATTTGTATTATGGTTAGATCATATAACTCAGAAGGCCTCAATAGGTACTTCTCCTTTTAACTTAGTGTATGGGAAGGAAGTTGTAATTCCACCAAATTTAGTCCTCCCATCTCTAGCCCTAGTACAATTCACTGAAGAAACTCCTTTTTCCTCTATTCAATTAAGGTTTGATCAAATCCTTAAATTGGATGAGGAAAGGGCAAAGGCCAAAATTACTCATGCTAAACATCAGCAAGTCATTAAATCTTCTTTTAATGCAAGTTCAACTGGCTCAAAAACATTACAAATTGGTGATCTCATTTTGAAATGGGACAAAGCACATGAAGACAAAGGTAAGCATACCAAATTTCAGAAGATGTGGCTTGGACCATTTTAGATCACTGAAAAGATAGGCTCATTAACGTTTCTACTGCAAGACCTATTAGGAAAGAGAGACTCTCTTCCTGTGAATGGGCTTATCTTAAAGAAATTCTAAGGAGGTAACCCCTTCTTACCTGTACACGTTCTTTATGAAAATTGTGGTTTCTTTTAGAAATAAGGTTGTAAATAGTCTATCATTGGCTTTCTACTATTGAAAAGCTCTTTGAAATAATATTGTGACTACTTGCTTTTAAAAAATAGAAACTTTTAAGGAAATGATTACAATCTTGGAAATTAGATAAAAAATAGAAAACTCTAAAATCCTTTTGGAATTTTGTGAAATCTTTCAAACCTTGAAAACACAGTAAATCATTTTGAGTTTTATCAGTCAAGAAAGGTTATTTATTAAAAGGTAGAGACTTTCTCCAACTAAGCATCTACAACTCTTTAATTGTCATCCATAAACTCTTAAGGAGTAAAAAATTCACCCCATCCGCTAGGTTTATGATTTTTCAGAGTGTAATTATAAAATATATCTGATTTAAAAGATAAGAGGTCTCATTACGAGCCTACTTACCATGATCATAGGGAGTTAGTTAAGCTGACATTACCAATATTGCATACCGAAATAGGGTAATGGCTTAAATCAAAAGACAAGCGGTCTCATCACGAGCCAACTTGTTCAGTTTAATTACAACCAATGAATGCCATTGTCATCTTCTGGCTACCAAACCAGGGAAATGGCTTTTAATCAAATAATAAAACTATATATATATATATATATATATATATATATATATATATATATATATATATATATATATATATATCTACATTTATGAATTTATATGTAAAAGATTTTACTCTTAGTTGGATGGGACAATGAATAATTGATGGTTAAAAGGTAACCCTGTTGAGACTATAGATGTTTGCTGGCAGCAGTGGCACTACTTGTGATAAAAGAGTAAATTTAAAAGCTAAGTTGGAGGACCCCCTACTTTATCTTTAACAACCAATCAAAGCTTGAAGAAACCAAAAAATGTCTTTATTTATGAGAAGGGTTTGTAAAAGAAATTGCAAAATTGATCTCTTTGTTTTATTTAGAGTAAAATTTTTATCTAAATAATTCCAAGATAGTTCCCTTTTCCTCAATTGATTCTACTTAAGAAAGTATTAGAAATTTCATTATTTTATTCAGAGATAAGTAGTTTTTCTAGTGAATCACCAATTGTTGTGCTATACAATAACCCCCCCCCCCCCCCCCCCCCCCCCCCCAACCCCCCCATTTCAAATTTTTAATCTTAGTATAAAGATGCTAAATAAGAAATAGGTCCCCTTTAGGATATAAAAAAAGCAATAAAACCTTTTGAGTAAAATAGATTTTCCATACTTTTCATATAAAAGTTGTTTTATCAGTGTTTGGAATCGCTTATTGCAATTTGCAATTGCTTAAGACCAATGAATATTTGTTTGAAAAGTTGCAATGTGATCAAAGTGATCACAAATGCCTCAACGTAAAGTTTTAAATTGAAAAATCCATTTATAAACATGCGATGTGATATAACTATCGCATTTCGCATATTGTTAATTTTGAGGAATAAGTTAGGGCTTTTTGTTGAAACCTTGCGATGCAATATCGCAGTCACATATCGCATCATGCCAATCCATAGGAAAATGTTGAAAAAATTCCATTGAAACTTTGCAATGTGATGTGACTATCACAATCGCATATCGCATACTGCGCTCCTAATAGAAATAAGTACCATATACTATGTGCACTCATGATATAAAGCTAAACCAAGTATAAAGAAAAAACATGATTCACCAAGTTTAAAACCAACCTGCCAACTCTACATGCTAGCTCATTGCTCATGGCAATCACAACAATACAAGGAATTCTTTCGGACATAGCGCTTGTAACTCCCGATTTGTGATATGCAATGGCTCTACACGTATTAAAATAATACAATCGCTAATCACAAAATCCCAGAGTTGTGACACCTATTCTAAAAGAACCATTGGAAAAATTGTGATGCGACATATTAATTTGGCATTAAAGTTCATGTTATGAGGATACGTAATAAATTTAGAGGCAGTTATGGTTACAATCCTTTAAGGATTTCATCCTTTGTGACTATGTACTATCTTTTGATGCGCGTAACTGATTTTAGTCTGTAATTGGTAGTATTGGCTCCTCTTAGAGTTTTTTTCCTATCACGCTCCTCTTTCACATTTTGTAGTGTAAATCGAGAATCACGTAGGCAGTTAAGATGTCTATGAGAACTTGAAAGGCAAAGGTTCCCCTTACAGTGGAAGAAGGATAAGGAAAACTGGTGTTAGATACCACCTGTCTAGGCTTTGGCAAGACCTTGTGGGAAGGCATATATACTTTGTTCGAAAATGAAGATCCGAAAGAGATAGAGGAAGAAGCAACAACTAATGGAACTGATAAATCAAAAAACACGCTCAAGTATTTAGCCATCTCTTTCCTCCATCGAATAGCAGTCTGGACAGAGATTTTACCATATAATGATATGATAAGATGGGTAATTGAGAGAATTAACATAACAGATAGAGCTTTCTTCACAATTGATGGAAGAAAGTTTGGATCCTTCAAACCAAAAGATGTCAAGATAATGTATCACCTGCTAGACCCCCAGTGACACTACAACAAAGCATTCCTAGAAGCTTTCACGAAGGAGAATGACATTGAATCAGACCATATCAAGCAATGGAGACATTTTCCTAACAAGCACAAACATGAATCATATGGTATGTATTCCGTGGACTCCTTGGCATCTCCACATTGTTATGCTGCTGCTATGATGTGTACACTCTTCGAAAGGCCCAATTCTGCTAGATTTTCTATTGAGATTGTTCCATTAATAGAAGCAGTAATAAACTCCTTTTTCATGGACTAGGAAACTATCCTATTAGAAAAAATAGCCAGTCAAATACTGGATTTTAGAAAGAACAGATTTGTCACTACCCGAGTCATGCCCCCATTCCATATGAGTGCTTACATAGTTGACACAATTTGTTTTAATTTTGACTTTCCCATACTAGGTTGGAAATGGACTGTTTAGGACCCAACCCCCATTCATATTTACCATAAGTAGTTATGGAATTATAAATACAAGAATCATTTATACAAGATTTTCAATGGTTTTATTTTACCCGACCATCAAGCCATCTTTAATAAACCTACTCCTCAGCTGTCTGACAAGGCTAGCATTGATTTAACCTCTATCGATAATTGGTTCGGGGAAGAGATGTTTACCTATGTTAGGGTTTTTGGCAGTATTACAGATCCTCATGTCCTTCCACTTTACATTCTAGATAAGCTTTTAGCCATGGAGGTAGCCTACCAGATAGTAGAAAAAGGGATGACTAGAAATCTTAAAGACTCCAAGAAGTAGTTGTGGCCTGACTTTCCTCTTCACTACAGCTCTTACTCATTAAATGATTTTAAACATGCCGAGAAAGAAGAAGACAAGACAAAGGATCTGAGTCTAGCCGTTATCCCTAAAATACAATATGACCCAAAGAAAGTTGCTTTCAATTTCACCACTCAGATGAAAGTTAATAAATTCTTGCATGAGGAAGATGAGTTCGATGACTTGTTTGCTTCAGCAGAACTATTCTCAACAGTAAGTCATTTGGAAAATTCAAATTGAGTGCTAAGAAAATCGACAAATTCATTGAATCCAATACACAAAGGTTACTGATAGTACCTATGGATTTGTTAAGTACTACACCAATCATTTAGCAGGTAGAACATAGTGGAGAGTAGATAATTGAGAAGGTTTCTAAAGAAGTTGAGACAAGTGATAAGGCCAGTGAACAACTAAATACTGATATTCACATTGATCACATATTGATTCAAAAGTGGGAGAAATTTGATCAACAGATCAGAAGTTAGATTGATCCTTGAAACATTATCACATCTGTGCCTCTTGAAACACAATGGCCCATTATTCTTGATATTGTGATTCAAGAGACACCTGCAAAGAAACAACTAGAAAAGAGATAGAAATAATCCCTGAAAATCCTTCACGGGAGATTACATTGAATATCGAGGAGATTCCACCCTTGGATGTGTTTTACAGCCCAAAACACAGGGTTGTAGTCAAGAGGCAGAGGAAAAGTAGGAAAATAGATCAAACTTCATCCACAGCTCCTCAATCTGAATTTATGAATGTCATATGGAAAGATTCAGAGATCAATCCTTCTAAGGATTTGACTAAGTTATCTCAATTTGCAGGTGCATACACAACTGCTACAATTGGTAAGGCAACTGAAGTGAATCAATTGATCAAAGAAAAGGATCAAAAGATTAATTAGATTGAAGAACAGTTGGCAGTAGAGTAGCAAAAGGTTAATCAGCTTGAGGAACAGTTAACAGTAGAGAAATAGAAGAATGAGTAGCTTGAAGAACAATTAAATCTTGAAAAGTAGAAAATTGATCAGCAAGCCATTCAGAGACAAGGCCAGCTATCTCAAGAGCTCGAGCAGCTTAAAATTATGCATAAGCAAGAGATTAAGTCTAAAGAAGAGAAAATCACACAACTACAATTCTCCTTAGGACAATTCAAAGATTATCCCAAGGTTGAAGAATTCAAAAAGGAAGCCTTAGAGGGAAATAAGGTTTTATCTCAAAAGCTGAATCTACTCTGCCAGAAGATATCTTTTATTGAACCATTATGCATCACAATGACATCATTGATTGACTAAGAAGTTAATACCAGGGTTAGAATTTGAAGATGCGAATGATAAAGTCACAAATTTTCTCTCTTGGTAATGCACAGAAGATGGAAGAGCTGCTAACTTACCTAAAATTGAAGAGTCTCATAAAGAGATATTTTTTTCGGAATGGGAAACATAGTTGATAAAAGCAGAAATAGCTACCTCCAGGGCTAGGGCTATAATGAATAATGCTATTGAGTTGGTAAATGATAACTTATATGGTGCCAATTTAATTTCTAATTGTTCCCTAGGAAATCTTCCGAATGTGAAAGTTTTAGAGAAGAAATGGAAGCAAGATTTGGACACCAAGGAAGAGCAGCTTAACATAATTCAAGGTCTTAATTGGGATGCACATTGGTCCTTTCTAGTAAAGCTACATAAACAACAAATGACTATCAAGTGCCTTTTTTATGCCATTGATCACATGATGCCCGAGCTCTCAGATGCCACATACGCAAGACAAAGTTACACTCCAGGATGATTCATCCTCTAGAGGGCCAAAGCATGCTCCTAATTTTTCATTTAAATATGCAAGAGAAAGCCTAGATGCAATGAATCTCTTCAAAGCTTATCGCAATTCTATTTTTGAAATACAAATCCCATATTTTTATAAAGGCAGTTCCAACAACTCTCAACAATTTTTATGGACAATTTGTTTTTAATTTTACTATAAAGACCCTTTCATGTCACTTTAGAAAGGTTCCTCAAGTTGTATAAAACTAGACTTGAGAAGTTTGCACTTCTGCACTTCTTAATTTATTTTTTATAAGTCGAGGATCGAGGTTCAAACTTTTTGTGAAAGAGCTTCATAAAGACTCGCATTTTTGTATCTCCTTAGAGTTTCGAGAATAAGAAGATTGAGCTAGAGTGTTACTTTCATAAATGAGATTCAAATGAATTTGGTACATCTATTTTTTGCATGTAATTAACATTCCATTGATTTGCTACTGTTGGTGTATTCACATATTTTCAAACATATTTGTATTATTTCATTTCTAAATGATTTAGAATTGTTATATTATATACATATGTCAGTGATAAATATTAGTATGTTATGCGATATGATTTCATATTACTTTGTTTAATTTCTTAAACAAAGTAATCATTATTTAAATGCGTCTTTCTGTAGATAAGTAAATAATATATATTATTATTTTTCTAATAGGAATCATCAAGAATCACATTATTATGAGATCACCCGGGTTATATAGATATCTATATATTTTAGAGCTTATAGATTAAACCACCTATCATATTTTTACATATTTAAAACACCTATTCATCAAAACATACTTTATTGGGAAACTGGTCCGATAATATCCAATCAGAGCCACCATACCAAACGGATAAGGAGTTGCACTAAGGTTCGGACCGGGTGGTTATCCCCCAATGTTGGTGCTATGATATTAGAGGCATCAACACCGCCCAGGAGCTGAAAGTGATGTAGTCACCTTCAAATAAACCTACCAGGTTCAACGCAAATGAGTGGGATGGTTACTTGTGATAAAAAATTTTGCTATAACTTAAACGGATTTCTTTCCTTTTTGGTAACAACTTTACTATCTCAACAATTTCCAAAAAGTCATCATCCTCATCCTTGAATGAAAAATCAATGGTCGATATGGTATGTGTGTTGAAACTTTGTGGCTTGTGATTGGGAATAGAAATGAAATCCTTGCTATGTGTCACATCTATGCCCTACTCTTGTGCTTCATGACTGAGGTAATAAATGAGGTTGTTCTCCCTGGCTTCAACAATTCCATCCTCCTGGTTCCAAGCACATTGGGGTTTATAACTCTCTAAAATGACCTCGCCCAGTACTTCTCCTTGTGATTCATGACTGGGGAAATAAATGAGGATGTTCTCTTTGGCTTTGACAATGCCATCCTCCTAGTTCCAAGCACATTGGGGTTTATAACCCTCTAAATTGACCTCGCCCACTACTTCTCCTTGTGGCTCATGTCTGGGTAAAGAAATGTGGTGGTGGTCTCTTTTCTCAAAAATTCGGGGTTCATAACTCTCTTAACTACCCTCACCAAATGTTTCCCTTCTTCTCATTGCATCAACCAAATCAAATAATTAGACACAACGTTAAATTTTTTATTCAAAAGCATAATAGCAAAAACATTTAATAGCTATTAAAGTGTTATATGAGATTTTAGGTTTGGGAGGGTTTTTTGGGCTTATTTTTTACTCTATTATTTATAATTTGGCGAAGATTGTTTGGAATTACAAGAAAGTTTGAGTTGTAAACTCTTCACAATCAGAGTGTATGCACTCAAAAAACCATTTTAAACAATAAGAATTAAGATTGAGTCAACAAAAAATTGTCAAATTCCAACCAAAAATTCCAAAATGTCTAGGGCTTTAGACAACCCATTAAAAATATTTATAAATATATAAAATAAAAATAATAATTCAGTTTTAAGATTAAATTCAACCTATATATCATTATTGCTTTTAAACAATGAAGACATGTAGACTTAATTGTTTTAGAAACACATTTTCTTAATGGCTAAAAACATTTAGATTAAAATTTTTATGATTACTGTATGATTAAAAATTACATTGTTATTACGGTTGTCTTAATCAATATTAAGAAATTCAAATAATTAAAAAAAATTATAAATACATAAAATTGTGTTGAAAATTCTCACAAACTAAAAAAAGACTACATTTTTTATTATTTAAATCTCCTAATATTTATTAATTTAACCTCCATAAACCACATAATCATAATCATGTAGATATTAATGTAGTCCATTATAATGATTAAGTTGTGATATTAATGCAGTCCATTACGAGGATTATCTTATGATATTAACCATCTATTGTTTTATTAATAAATAAATAAAATGATTTTAGAGTGATTTTAAATATGAAAAAAATTAATATATATGAATGTGTTGTTTTAGAAATTTAATAATATCATTTTAATTTAATATTTCTAAATTCATTATATTAAAATTTTAGTTTATGTTTAGAGCCAATAATTGTGACTTATTATTATAATATTGATATTAAATATCATTATGTTTTGAAAGATAAATAATTAAAAATATGAATGTGATTGTTTATGATTTGAATTATCTAATATTTATTAATTTAACCTCCATATACCACATAATCCTTATCATGGAGATATTAATGTTGTCCATTACAATGATTAAGTTGTGATATTAATGCAGTCCATTACAAGGATTATCCTATGATATTAACAATCTAGTTTTTTATTAATAAATAAGTAAAATGATTTTAGTTTACTTTTAAATATGAAAAAAATTATATATTTGAATGTGTTGTTTTAGAAATTTAATAATATCATTTTAATTTGATACTTCTGGATTCATTATAATAAAAATTTTAGTTTAGATTTAGAGCCAACCATTGTGACTTATTATTATAATATTGATATTAAATATCATTAAGTTTTGAAAGGTAAATAATTAAAAATATGAATGTGATTGTTTGTTATTTAAAATTCGTATTATTTATTAATTTAACCTCCATATACCACATAATCATAATCATGTAGATATTAATATAGTCCATTAGAATGATTAAGTTGTGATATTAATGCAGTGCATTACAAGGATTATCTTACGACATTAACAATCTATTGTTTTATTTAAAAAATAAGTAAAATGATTTTAGAGTAATTTTAAATATGAAAAAATTAATATTTATGAATGTTTTGTTTTAGAAATTTAATAATATCATTTTAATTTGATATTTCTGGATTCATTATATTAAAAAATTTAGTTCAGCTTTAGAGCCAACAATTGTGATTTATTATTATAATATTGATATTAAATATCATTAAGTTTTGAAAAATAAATAATTAAAAAGATGAATGTGATTGTTTATTATTTAAATTTCCTAATATTTATTAATTTAACCTCCATATACCACATAATCATAATCATGTAGATATTAATGTAGTCCATTCCAATGATTAAGTTGTGATATTAATGCAGTCCATTAGAAGGATTATTTTATGATATTAACAATCTATTGTTTTATTAATAAATAAGTAAAATGATTTTAGAGTAATTTTAAATGTGAAAAAAATTAATATATATGAATGTGTTGTTTTAGAAATTTGTTAATATCATTTTAATTTGATATTTCTTGATACATTATATTAAATATTTTATTTTAGGTTTAGAGCCAACAATTGTGACTTATTATTATAATATTCATATTGAATATCATTATGTTTTGAAAGATAGATAATTAAAAATATGAATGTGATTGTTTATTATTTATTATTTAAATTTTCTAATATTTATTAATTTAATTTCCATATACCACATAATCATAATAATGTAGATATTAATGTAGTCCATTACAATGATTAAGTTGTGATATTAATACAGTCCATTACAAGGATTATATTATGATATTAACAATCTATTTTTTTATTAATAAATAAGTAAATTGATTTTAGAGTAATTTTAAATATGAAAAAATTGATATATATTAATTTGTTGTTTTATAAATTTAATAATATCATTTTAATATCATATTCTGGATTCATTATATTAAAAGAATTAGTTTAGGTTTAGAGCTAAAAATTGTGACTTATTATTATAATATTGACATTAAATATCATTATGTTTTGAAAGTTAAATAATTAAAAATATGAATGTGACTGTTTATTATTTAAATTTCCTAATATTTATTAATTTAGCCTCCATATACGAGATAATCATAATCATGGAGATACTAATGTAATCCATTACAATGATTAAGTTGTGATATTAATGCAGTCCATTACAAGGATTATCTTATAATGTTAACAATCTATTGTTTTATTAATAAATAATTAAAATGATTTTAGAGTAATTTTAAATATGAAAAAAAAAATATATAATGTATAATATATATGAATGTGTTGTTTTAGAAACTTCATAATATCATTTTAATTTGATACTTTTGGATTCATTATATTAAAAATTTTAGTTTAGGTTTAGAGCCAACCATTGTGACTTATTATTATAATATTGATATTTAGTATCATTAAGTTTTGAAAGGTAAATAATTAAAAATATGAATGTGATTGTTTATTATTTAAAATTCCCATTATTTATTAATTTAACCTCCATATACTACATAATCATAATCATGTAAATATTAATATATTCCATTACAATGATTAAATTGTGATATTAATGCAGTCCATTACAAGGATTATCTTATGACATTAACAATCTATTGTTTTATTGATAAATAAATAAAATGATTTTAGAGTAATTTTAAATATGAAAAAATTAATATATATGAATGTTTTGCTTTAGAAATTTAATAATATCATTTTAATTTGATATTTCTGGATTCATTATATTAAAAATTTTAGTTCAGGTTTAGAGCCAACAATCGTGGCTTATTATTATAGTATTGATATTAACTATCATTAAGTTTTGAAAAATAAATAATTAAAAATATGAATGTGATTGTTTATTTTTTAAATTTCCTAATATTTATTAATTTAACTTCCATATACCACATAATCATAATCATGTAGATATTAATGTAGTCCATTACAATGTTTAAGTTGTAATATTAATACAGTCCATTACAAGGATTATTTTATGATATTAACAATCTATTGTTTTATTAATAAATAAGTAAAATGATTTTAGAGTAATTTTAAATATGAAAAAAATTAATATATACGAATGTGCTATTTTAGAAATTTATTAATATCATTTTAATTTGATATTTCTAGATTCATTATATTAAATATTTTAGTTTAGGTTTAAAGCCAACAATTGTGACTTATTATTATAATAATGATATTGAATATCATTATGTTTTGAAAGATAAATAATTAAAAATCTGAATGTGATTGTTTATTAGTATTATTTAAATTTGCTAATATTGATTAATTTAACCTCCATATACCACATAATCATAATAATGTAGATATTAATGTAGTCCATTACAATGATTAAGTTGTGATATTAATGCAGTCCATTACAAGAATTATATTATGATATTGACAATCTATTGTTTTATTAATAAATAAGTAAATTGATTCTGGAGTAATTTGAACTATGAGAAAATTAATATATATTAATGTGTTGTTTTATAAATTTAGTAATATCATTTTAATTTGATATTTGTGAATTCATTATATTAAAAAATTTAGTTTAGGTTTAGAGCCAACAATTGTGACTTCTTATTATAATATTTATATTAAATATCATTAAGTTTTTAAAGATAAATAATTAAAAATATGAATGTGATTGTTTATTATTTAAAGTGCCTAATATTTATTAATTTAACTTCCATATACCATATAATCATAATCATGTAGATATTAGTGTAGTCCATTACAATGATTAAGTTGTGATATTAATGTAGCCCATTACAAGGATTATCTTATGATATTAACAATCTATTGTTTTATTAATGAATAAGTAAAATGATTTTGGAGTAATTTAAAATATGAAAAAAATTGATATATATGAATATGTTGTTTTGGAAATTTAATAATATCATTTTAATTTGATATTTCTGGATATATTATATTAAAAAATTTAGTTTAGGTTTAGAACCAACAATTGTGACTTACTATTATAATATTGATATTAAATATCATTAAGCTTTGAAAGATAAATAGTTAAAATTATGAATGTGATTGATGGGGAAATATATAGATCAAAATTATTCTATTTGATATTATGAGTTTTTGTTATTTAAAATGAGTTTTTTTAATGTATAAATGGATTTAGTGTTTTAAAATTATTTTTTTAAAGCTTGAATTATACAAATTACATAGCTCAAACTCAAAATAATAACAATAGAAAAAGTAATTTTTTTCTTTGCACCATGCTTATTGGTTTGAAGAACAGAAATCCACTCATTATGGAATGCTTATCACCTTCATTGTACCTTGCTAGAATAATTAAAATTAATGGTTCATAACTCTCAGAACTTGACTGCATCAACCAAACCAAATAATACATTAAATTTTCTATTCAAAAGCATAATAACAAAAACATTTACTAGCTATTGAAGTGTTATGTATGAGTTTTTAGGTTGAAATTTCTCAATTCATCTGTGGTAGCTATTGAAATAGAATTTGAAAAAAAAAAAGGTTTAATAATAGCAACGAGAAACATTTACGACTCCCATTACCTGTTTTTGTATTGCACAATTTTGTATAATTTTTATCATATTTCTCCACAAGCGAAAAAAATTGTGTTCAAATCTTGATTTGTTTATACTCATTTTTTACTTCATATACGGATTCAACACCCTCAAAAAGCCATGGGGCAGTTTGATTGTGAAGAGTTCACTTTTCAAACTTGTAATAAACTCTAAAATTTCTAAAAAGTGGCACTTAAAGACTACTCCTTATTTAGGTGGTTATTACACTTAATCACAATTGACAATAGTTAATTATGATTCACATTACATACATAATTAAAACATATAACTAAAATAAATTCACTACTATACAAAACAAGTAGCCATGTGATCTTGAATCTTGAAAAAAAACCAAGTTGTTCCCCAACGATTTTTTATTAGCTAATATTTCTCTCATACACAACCATTAACATTTTTTATCCTTAACACTGAAAAATTATGTAGTCCAACAAAAAGATAAAGTACTGTTTTCTACGCAATTTTTTGTTGGCATTGTGAATTAGGTGTTATCCTTGATGGCAACCTACCTAATGATTTGTTATTATTTGATATTATAAATATATTTGTAGAAACATTATAGAATCAATACTAAACATAGACCTTAATATACCCATAATTATAGGTTTACTAAAATTAATAATCTTTAATTATAGAGATTATGTTTAAAAAATTGTGGAATTGTGTTCGGTGTTGTAATAATGTTATGATTGCTGATTTGATTTTATACAATGTGTATATGTGAAGTTTTTATGTATGTGTAAATGGTAAATTATGTATGTATGTTACTTTTAATTTTATTCAATATTAAATTGTTTTGTTGATATCAATTGTGTTTTTTTCTCTATTAGGTGATTTTATTTTTTGATCATGGATCCAGTTATTTGGAGTTGTCTTCCATTCAAAATTCTTGAAATTGTCTTCCTTTGGCTTCCTTTATTGGTTGTGATAAAGTTTAGGACTATTTGTAAGAAATGGAAGAATGTTTTGCAAAACCCTTCTTTCTTGTTACATTGCAAGCATGTCTTTATGAATGAATTTGGATTTATGGTTCCTTTCCTTAATAATGAAGACAATTATTTTTCTCCTCGATACCCTAATCTTTATGGGCACATATCTCAATTTCATTTGTGATTCATAAATTCAAGATACAGAGTAGATTCTACTATTGGACCAATGGTGGTTTTCTCCTTACCAACAAAATGCTCCCATACACAAGACTATTTTGTAACAAATCCATTTAGAAAGGGTTTTAAAAGCATAAGGCCAATACGAATTGGAGAGTGGGCATTCTTTTCATTATTGGAAAATGTAAGCAACATAAAATATGACTGGGTTGTTCTAAAACATATGTGTGATAGAATGTAGTCTAAATTTTACATTCGCAGTAGTCTTGATAGGGTATGGAAAAGGGCTGATGTTCCATTTGGTGGCAATTCACCCCCTAAGAATGGAGTTTTTTTATAAAAGTAAATTGTTTTGGATGTATCTTGAGAAGGAGTATGAAGATTATCCTTGGTACAGGTGTACAATCTACTGGTTTGATGTAATAAAAAATGAATGGGGTTTTTCATTTGTTCCAAATCATTGACATACAATGTATGTCATTAGCAACATACATGGATAAATTGATATGCCTTGTCAATGATGGATTCACTTCTGTATGGTCAATTTAAGAATTAGATTGTTTCCAATTTGGTCAGTCGTGCGTTGAATGGAGAATTGACTACTTTGAAGATGATTGGGGTTTCAGATGGAAGTTTTTGGAAGAAATTTATGCAGATATAAATAGGAAATGTCCTGGTTATCTTCCATTTCAAACTGTCCATGGTCTAGTTCTTATGTGCAACTGCAGTGAAGTTGCTTTCCTATTATATGACATGATGATTGACATCTACTTTCCAATAGATATTGATAATTAAACTCATGAAAAAATGTCTGGGTTCTGGTATGCAACGCTGGAGGATTGAGATTATTTGGTTGATTATGGAAATGTTTTTGCAATTGCTCCCCGTATGGATTTCGTTGGTGAGATTCCACCATTAGATATGGATATGGACTCTTGGAATATTAGTATTTTTAGGAGTTCCTATAAATATTTCAATTTTATATACTCTCTATGGTTGTGGAAATTATTTCCATTTTTGTTTGTATAGATATTATGGGTCTTTATCGTAATTCTTTAAAACTATGCTTGTATTGATCTTTATGATGTAAGATATTTCATATTGCTTGCCCTAAAGTTTTCTTAATTACATGTAAATCTATCTCGATGTTATGCATTTTCTATGTTTGTATAGTTATAATTGCTATGAGTTATGGTATACATGTTATTTGTATTGGTTTTTGTCATTGATTCGTAAACAATGTCATATTTTATGTACATTTTAATATTTGCATTTTTATTTTGATAGTATATAGTTCCAAATTTTTAGATATACTCCCAATTCATATAATTCTTAGACTTTTTTGTCCCAATAGTACAGGTTTTGTTTTGAATCTAACATGATACATGGAAATTTAGATTTTTTTGTGTAAGACGTTTGGAAGAATTCGTTTATGTTTTTGGCCATTTCAAAATTTTCATTTTTTTTAGCCATTTGGAAAAATCCCTATACATTTTGATAAGTTTATATGGTTGGAAAAATAACATGTACAATTTTTATGTTTTTTACAATTTCCAAAAAAAAACTCGTGTCTTTTTCATTCTTTTGTGTTTGTTTATATTAGATATTTGCTATGTTCCATGTTTATGATTCAATAATGAATAGTTTATTATTCATTGTAGACATGTCATTTGAAGGCACAAGAAAGCATGCAAGAAAACAAAATTTGTCACTAGAATCACGTGAGAGGTCTAATGAAAGTCGTCGTTTACGATATCAACAAAATAAGGAGGCCATAAATGATCATAGGAGAGCTATATATAATAGAAGCATAAGTGCAACTACTCTTGAAAATGATTTTATAATTCCTTCAAGGTATCGTACTATGAATGATATAATGGAAAGAACATTTCCTCTTGATAGTTCATTATCAAAATATGCTCCTCGTCAGCATATTCTTGTTGTTCGATGCTCTCTTGAAAATGTTCATAACATTGGGGAAACATCTTGCAGTCGGGAAGAACATCATATCAATAATGTGGATGAAAATGTCCACCCTAACCCTTTCATGTGTCCAATTGCATGTTTTGATAGTGAAAGGTTTCAAAAAATGCATGGTGGAGGTAATGATGACATTGTGTGTCAAGATTTGGATGACATTTGAATTGGCCATTTGTTGATAATTTGGAGCCAGTTGCTTGAAATATCGGATCTTACAATCCCACTTCTCAAAGTAATGTGGTCCCACCAAGAGAAGCAGTCATCCATCATAGCATTTCATGTGAAACAATGGAGGTAACATAATGATATTTTGATTTTTTCTGCAATAGTGGTTGTTTTATTACATTCCTCTATTTATAAAGTTTTTTTTTATTGAATTTATAAGTTATTTTATTCACTTGGAATAGGATACAACTTGTTTTAATAGAGGTCTAGAAGTTAATTCCCAAAGTGTTCCATCTACTAATCTAAGAAGTGAAGATGAAGAATGTCATAACCTTCCTGTGCATTCTCCTTGATGATCAAATTTCTAGACTACTGTAAATTTTCAATGTTTTTGATTTTCTTTTCATTTATTAAATTTCTAGTTGGTTGGACATTGAATTTTATGGCATATTTTATTTTCTTCGAATAGGACACAACTCATTTCAATAGAGGCATACAATTTAACTTCATAGATGTTCCATCTACTGATGTTAGAAGTGAAGAGGAACCATCTCATAGCTTTCATCCACATCACCGAACAAATGTAAATGTTGAGTGAATTTGATATTTTTCTCATTTTTTCATTTACAGTTGATTGGATATTGTATTTTGTAATATTTTATGGAGAAAACATGATTTCATTTCATTAGGTTGGAGAATTGGAATCCAAAACATCAAATTGTAAAACTAATGTAGATTTTCAATGTATTTGATTTGTTTGCCATTTCTGAATCTTTATTTGTTTGACATTTAGTTTTATAATGTATTTTATTTTTTTGAAATAGGAAACAACTCATTTGAATAGAGGAATAGAAACTAACTCCCAAAATGTTCCATCCACTGATGTTAGAAGCCAATAGCAACCATCTCATAACCCTCATCCACATCAAGACAAAAATGTAAATTTTGAATGCATTTGATTCTTTTTCATTTTTTTCAATTATAATTAGTTGGAACTTAAATTTTGAAATATTTTATGACAAATAGACCTTTACATCCTCTCAAGTTTGAGAAATGCATACCATAAATTTGGAAAGACCTTGTCATTGATCCATTCCACATGCTTCAAATTTTGGGAAGGGAATCTCATGTTCCTGAAGATGGAGTACATTTTAGAAGAAATTTTACTATTATAAATGGTTTTAAACATGGTTCGACCAATAGAAATCATATTCATTTTTATGAAAACATGAGTGTAGTGCATAAAATATTTCAAGAAAAGATAGATATCTTGTAAGTTGTCCAAATGTGCCACATTTGCCAAGAATCATATCACAGAATCCAAGTTTTGACGCATTCTAAAGGACCTGTTTGCAGACGATGTAAGAGTAAAAGAGGAGCCCATCATTTTTCGATACAATAACATGGATCCTGGTGAGCAACCTCATATTTTAAGAGTTCTTACTCAAGTTGAAGAAATGCTAATAGCATGTGTGAATCCTATTTTACAAGTGACACATGGTTGATGTGGGCAATATAAGTATAGTGGTCATACAATTAGCTTTCCTCCAGATATTTCTACAATTGTACAAAGTCTTCCTCGACATGTTGAATATATTTAGTTTCTAATTGTGACGAGACATGCCACTGAGTCTAAATATTATGAATGTTATGTCAAAATATCTCGAGTGATGGCTGCATTGATTTTCAAAATCCAACATGATCAATATTATCGAGATGTTGTAATTGAATATGATTCAGTGAATGCTCTTCCCGAAAGATCAACAGATGCCTCTTCCAGGGTTAAATTTGTTGATTGTGATATTGAGTAATCCGAGATCAATGAAACTAATAATGAAGGGTTGCCTGCTGAGCGTTTTCCCTCTGATCCTTCTTCTTTTGTTGCTCGCCTTCCAAACAAACAGAGGGAAGTGGAAGAAATTAGAGAATTTCTTGATAATGTTGATTCTTCACATGTTCAAGACATGGATTGGCCTAGTATTGGAACCTCTCTAGTGAACAATATAATACATAGGGGTTATTAGATATGGCATTCCCAACATTGTTCCCCATTGGTGATGTTGATTGGTTGCAACCACGTATTTGTAGTGTTGAACTTCATGAGTATGCATTGCATCTTCTTAGGTAATATGATCAGAGATTTGAAAGCCATCCTCGCTTTCGATATTTCCTATTGAGCATGATAATGCGACATCTTTTGTAAAGAAACATTTACATGATAACTCACCTACAACAATTGAAGAGTTGCGTCACCAACTATCTGATTTACCAGATAATAAGTTGGTTGAGCATCTTATGTGGTTTGGTTCTTCTCTGAGAGGTACAATTGCATACTAGACTAAGTGTCAAGATGAATTGAATCACATGAATACTCTATTAGAATGTACATCTTTATTTTTTACTTAGAGTGCAATTGACAAAAAGTGGATAGAGTTTCATAACCTCATGCCCATACATTCCCATTCTCATTATTTAAATGAGAATCATATGAAAATTGAGAATGTTATTCAGTACCCTCATATTGTTGCCACATTTATGCACCATAGATTCAATATTTTTCGAGAGGAAGTTATCCAAAAATATCATAAAGATAAAGACTTCTAGTACAAGTTTGTCTTGTTGAATTTATTTTCTATACTTTCTCAACTTTCATTATGATTCTATTTGTATTGTTTGTAGTAACTATATCTTCATCTTTTTTAGATATGAGCGGAAAAATAGAGTTTCAACACATATCCATGGTTTCCTATGGTTAGAACGCACTCCTGACATGGAAAGACTTGATTGGTCAAATGTTTATGATGTAAAAATTGCAAAGAGATTCTTTTACAAATATGTAACTTCATGGAATCCATGTGAGATACATCATCGCAACATAATGGTTCCACAAAGCCTCAATGATGACCCTTGCATATTGAATACTAGTCTTATTTTCTCTTGTAATCCTCATAATGATTACGAAGGATTGTTAAACCGTGTGCAAAGGCACACAAAGTGTAGTGTATATTCTTATTTTCGCAAAAAGGGAACTATTATGACATGTCGGTAAAATGCTCCATGGGATCTTTGTGATGAATCAAGATTGTTCGTAAATGATCAAGGAAGAAACAAATATGAGCTAGCAAGAAATGATGACAGGCTTAATGTACATAACATTGACCTTCTAACAATGTGGTGTGCAAATGTTGATTTCCAGCGAGTTTTTTCTCACTATGCTTTCTTGAAATATATTGCTAAGTATGCATCAAAAGAAGAAAAACTTCTGAAAGTTATCATCATATGTTAACTAGAATTCCAAATTCTATTGGCTCTGAAGATCACGGTTTATGAGAATATACAAGGTTTCTTGTAGAAATGATTGTTGATCGTGACATTGGAGCAAAAGAAGCGTGCCATATGTTGCTTAAGCTACCTCTTGTTGTTTGTAGTCAAATTTTTTTTCCTTAAATGTTGGAAGAAAGGTTTTCAAGAAATATGAAGGGATGGCTTGCAATGTTGATCTGAGAATACTTTTGTTCAACATTTTTAGAAGATACCCTTTTTCCTTCAACATTTATCTTTGATAGAAGCAAAAAGATCTTGGACAATTGATATCAAGCATAAATAAGATCCACGGAAACCTAGAGATGTTCATGCTACAGATCGGGTTTGGCCATAGTTTTATTCTATTCCTTGTGAGGATTCAGAGGAATTTGAAACCTTTTGCTGGACATAATTTCTCTTATACAATCCATTTCATGACTTTCCTGTAGAAATTGGCCTTTCAGATGAAATTGTTATTGAAAATTGGAGGAATTTCTGATATCAAGCATGGCATGTTGATCAAAATCTATCAATCATAGACAATATTGAAGATGAAGAAGATGGTGATTTTTATAGCCATGAAATGAATCTTAAAGAAGTTTTTCAAGAATGGAAGATTTTCTCTCACTTGGTTCCACCAAATGATATGAATGTTTACGATCTTCACACCCTTGGTCGAAAGGACTTTTGATATATCCTTTGACTGGGAAAGTACAACTATTTGTGATGATGTTATGGAAGAATCTACTAATTTTATAAGGAATGCAAAATCAAGCGGTGATATTGTTGACCTTCCAAACAGAACATTTTCATCTCTAGATTCTTTCTCGGAAAAACAACGACTTTCTTTTGAAATTATTTTAAGGCACTTTGTTGAATATGAGATTCGTGAAGCTCTTCTTATGATTGTTCAAGGCACTATAGGCACTGGGAAGTCTTTCCTTATCCATTGTATTTTTTAAGCTCTTTCTAATTCATCAAGTAATGGAAGAATCCATTTTCTTCTTCTTGCCCCAACAGTAATAGATGATTTTGATATACATGCAAAAACAATACACTCACTCTAAAATTTCCAATTAAAGATATGAAACCACTACAGGGGTAGTCACTTGCAGTATTCGAAGAAGAAATGTGACATGTTAGATATATATTGATTGACGAAATGAGCTTTCTAGGTTCAAGGTTGTTTATGCAAATATATGCTCGATTACGAGAAGCATTTCCAGAGAAAAATAATTGTCCTTTTGGTGGCAGATCCATCATCCTTGTGGGTGACCTTGGCCAACTGCATCTTGTGAGAGATAAGCCTTTGTATGTAGGTAATACAACAAGGAAAGTCTTGTGGAACAAATTCAACATTGTTGTCACTCTTGGCACAATCTTTCGCCAACAAGGGAATAATGATAAACAATTGTAGAGTCCTCAATAACGTAAGAAATGTAGAACCTATTCTTGAATATTGGGAGTTTCTTATGTCAAAGGCTGATATGAGGTTGCATCCTAGAGAAAGAGATTTATTTAATGAAAAAGTTCACATGTTTCCAACAAATAATTTGGTCTCCTTCTATAATAGGCATATGTTAAAATCATTAAATTCTCAAATTTAATGAGGTATTGCCGAGCATTCAAGGCATTCTTAAATCATTGATGTCAATGATAATCAATTGGACCAGGAAGTTTTGTTGTGTCATGGTCAACGTGTTATGTTGACATGTAATTTATGGGTTGAAGTTGGCTTGGTGAATTGTGCACTTGGTTATGTTAAGGATATATTTTTTACGCCTACCTCTTAGCCATCTCAACTTCCAATGTTCACAACTATTCTTTTTTATAAGATGGCATGGGCTCTTAAAATCCACAAGTCACAGGGATTGACATTAGAATGAGCGTCAGTTGATATCAGGAATAAAGAGTAGCAAGGCCTTACCTTCACAACCATATCAAGAGTGAAATCAATAGATGTTTTACGCATTTCACCGCCTTTCTCTTTTCAACATTATGCCAAGATGAAAGATAGTGCATGTGTTACAATTAGGAAGAAATAAGAAGAGTGATTGAAGTCCATATCACTATGACATACAACTAATAACATTGTGACCTTCTTTATAGCATGCTTTTTGAATTGATTTTATTGTCATCTTGATTACTTTTAATATAATAATAATTTTCATATATTTAGGAGATTAATAAATTCATCATATTCATAGTAATATTTGAGAAAGTTGTTTAGATCGTTTTTCATGTTGTTCCATTTACTTTTTTTTTTAAGTGCCTATTGTTATTTTTTTTGCAACAAACCATTCAGACATAAACAACGAGTTATATGAACCAATCATTCAAAATCATTTTTATAACTAGTTCATATTGATATTAATGTTGTGGATTCATATTACATCATGAAATGAAAAAATGGAGGTTTTGAATATTGGTCATCACCATTTGCACAATTTTTTCTATTGTATTGTGAAATGAGGCTTATATTTGTAGAAATTTTTATATCATTTGGTTCATGTAACACTAGATTGTTTTATTTCATGTAACATTATAACATTAAATTTTTTAACATAAATACAAATGGGGTGTTATGTTTTATGTATATACATATATATGTGTATGCTTATTTATTTTTGCATGTCTTTATTGATTTTGATTTTGTTTTTTTTTCTTTCAAATGTAGATATGGACAATAATAATGTCATCTACTATTCTAGAACAGTGCACAATATTGCTGGAGCAATAAGTTTTATTTCGTATCTTTGGAACAAGTTTAATAGAAAAATGGGTTCCATCTTGTTTTTATTGATGATCATATTCATGTGCTAGATGAAATGAAAACACATGTAAAATACTTGCTACATGTGCACTAGAGGGAGTCTGGGAGGAGAACAAGAAGGAATTGGTTGGAAAGCATTAAGTATCATGTTCATTATCCCATTGATTTGAATTGGTGTTGCCTTTGTCATCGGTCTGGTTGTGTTTTGGAAGAATCCATTCCATAGATGAATTTTGATAGAGTGTTTCAAGTTCAATTTTGTAGTGGAATTATTTGATTTGAAGAAAACAAAAAATATATGTTAAGTCTCAATGTTCTTTCTGTGGTTGCAATGTTGGTGAAAGTGATTTTTGTTTTCTCATTGTTGTTGTTATGTATAAATTATATATCTTTGTTCCTAAAATGTCCTATTATGTTGTTCTTCTTTAAAACCAATGTGTGCAATTTAGATGTGTTTTTTGCATTTATGTTCCTTTTCTCCAATGGCAGTGTTACTATTTTATTTTTTCCTCTTACACTTGTAATTGTTGTGGTATTTTGTGTGGATCTGTTCACTTTGTTCATGTCTTTCATAAATGAAAATATTGTTGACATTTATAATATTATTGTTGGGCTTTCATGTTCTAGTTGTTTATATCAATATTCTTGAGATTTATACTATTAATACATTCATGTATTGATATCAATGTATTTATGGCATAAAATTTATTTATTGTTTATAATGTAGTGATATAAATGTGTTATTATTAATGTGATGATGATTTATCATGTTTTAATGCTTTATGGTTTACAATGTGGTTCTTATATTGGTTGTGGTTTATGTTTTTTATTATTATTTTCTGTTATAGCATTATTTATGTTTATAATATTGATGCCATGGATTTAGGGCTTAGGGGTTTTAAAATATTTAATATGACATATATTCTCTCATTCTCAAAACCAATCATAGTGAGCATTGTCGAACATTACGTTATAATGAACATTCTCTAGAGATGAAAACCATAATCAACCATCGTGAATCATGGTCAACCATGGTCCAACGTCACATTTTAACAAAGATTGTCTCAATATGAAAATCAATGATGGTTAAGGATGGTCATTGATATTTATTTTTCAATTTATAATATTTATCGTGGTGTTTAAACAACTTGGATTTATAATATTAATCCATTAGGTTCAAAACATAAACCTTTTTGTTTTCAATATTCTTAGGGTTTATAACACTAAAAATGTTTAAGTTTTATTGATTGCTTGGGTTTATCATATTAATAATCCCGTGACTTTATCAATCATCTGTTTTTAGAATATTAATTCCTAGGCTTTATGAATCTCTTGTGTTTGTAATATCAATCCCTTGGGTTTTTAATATTTATCCCTTCGGTTCACTAATTCATTGGGTTTATAATATTAAACAGTTGGGTTTATAAAATTAATAATCCCTTTGGTTTATTAATCCATTGAGTTTAAAATATCAATTCTTAGGGTTTATTAATCTCTTCGGTTCTTATATTGGTTTGTTGGGTTTATTAATTCCTAAGGTTTATTAATCCTTTGTGTTTATAATATTATTTTGTTGGGTTTACTATTTCTCTTCAGTTTATTGTTTCCTTGCATTTATAATATTAAATGATTAGTTTTATTTGTTCTTTGAGTTTGTAATATTAATAATTCCTTGGGTTTATCATTTATTCCATTTGGTTTATTAATCCCCAATATTAAGGTTTAAATAATAGTCCTAAGGTTTAATATTAATCCCTTATATTTACAATGTTTATCCCTTCAATTTATTAACCTGTTGCTTTCATAATATTAACAATCCCTAGGGTTTATTGATCCCTTAGGTTTATAATATTCATAGTCACGTGGGTTGATCAATCCTTTGGGTTTAACATATTAATTCCTACGTGTCATTAATCCCTTTTGTTTTTAATATTGATCTCTTGCAATTTTTTATCCCTTGGGTTTCTAATATTTTTCCCTTGGATTTATTAATTCCGAAGGTTTATAATATAAAATGCTTGGGTTTCTTCATTCTTCAAGATTTTAATATTAATAATTCCTTTGGTTTATCATTTAATCCCTTGGTTTTATTAATCCCGTGAGCTTAAAATATTAATTCCTAGGGTTTATTAATCACTTGAGTTTTTAATATTAGCTTGTTGGGTTTATTGATTCCTTGGGTATATTGATCCCTTGAATTTATTAATCATTTGCTTTTATAGTACTTATTCCTAGGGCTTGTAATACTAATAATCCCTTGGTTTTATAAAACCCCAATATTAAGGGTTAAATATTTGTCCAGCTATTTAGGATTATGTCAATATCACAATAGATTAATCTAATATGGAAGTTAACCATGGTCAACCATGTTTATTTTAGGGTTTATAATAGTCGTGTTAGGGTTTTATATGATTTGGGTTTATAATTTTTATCCCTTGGGTTTATTATTTCCCTGGGTTTATAATATCAATCCTTTCAGTTTATTGATCTAAGAGTTCATATTACTAGGGATTAATACTATTCAACAATGGTCAACAATAAACAACCATGTTCAACCATGATCAACTATTGTCCAACATCAATCACTTGGGTTTATTATTCCTTGGTCAATGATGGTTTATTATGATGTCAACCATGGTCCAACATGGAATTGTGATAAGGATTGTCTCAATATGAAAAACAATGATGGTCAATCATTTTTATTTTAGTGTTTATAATATTTTTCTTAAGGTTTATATACGTTGGGTTTATAATATTAGTCCATTGGGTTTAATGTTATTTTGATGGGTTCATAATCCCTTGGGGTTTTAGTGTTAATCCCTTGGGTTTATTATTCCTTTGGGTTTATAATATTGATCCCTTGGGTTTATTATTCCCTTAGGTTTACAATAGTCAATCATAGTCAACCATTATCAATCATATCTAACCATGGTCAACCATGGTTGAATGTCACATTGTGACAAGGATTGTTTCACCATGAAAATAGACCATGTTTATTTTAATGTTTGTAATATGTATATTAGCATTTACCAATGTTGGGTTTATAATACTAGTATCTTAGGTTTAATATTATTCCCTTCGGTTCATAATCCCTTGGGCTGATTATTAGGTTGGGTTTATAATATCAATCATGGTCAACTTTCTTAATTTATTGTGTTTGTCATATCAATCCCTTGCGCTTCTTGATCCCTTAGGTTTTTAATATTTATCCCTTGGGTTCACTAATTCGTTAGGTTTATAATATTAAATGGTTGGGTTTATTAGTTCCTTTGGTTTATAGTATTAATTAATCCCTTTGTTTTATTAATCCCTTGAGTTTAAAATATTAATTCTTAGGGTTTGTATACCTTGGGTTTATATTATTAGCCCCTTTTGTTTAATATTATTCCCTTAGGTTCATAATCCCTTGGAGTTTTAGTATTAATCCCTTGGGTTTATTGTTCCTTTGTGTTTATAATATCAATCGCTTAGGTTTATTATTCCCAAGTCAAACACGGATGATTATGATGTCGACCATGGTCCAAAATGGAATTGTGATAAGGATTGTCTCAATATGAAAATCAACGATGGTTAATCATGTTTATTTTAGTGTTTATAATATTTATCTTAGCGTTTATATACATTGGGTTTATAATATTAGTCCCTTAGGTTTAATATTATTCCCTTCGGTTCATAATCCCTTGGGTTTATTATTCTTTTGGGTTTCTGATATTAATCCCTTGGGTATATTATCCACTTAGGTTTACAATATCAATCATGGTCCACCATTGTCAGTCATAGCCAACAATGGTCAACCATGGTTGAATGTCGCATTGTGACAAGGATTGTCTCACCATGAAAATAAAACATGTTTATTTTAGTGTTTGTAATATTTATATTTGTGCTTACAAATGTTATGTTTATAATATTAGTTCCATGGGTTTAATATTATTCCCTTGGGTTCATAATCCCTTTGGGTTTTAATATTAATCCCTTGGGTTTATTATTCCTTTGGGTTTATAATATCAATCCCTTGGGTTTGTTATTTGCTTAGGTTTATAATATAAATCATGGTCAACCATTATCAATCATAGCCAACCATGGTCAACAATGGTTGAATGTTGCATTATGACAAGGATTGTCTCACCATGAAAATAAACCATGTTTTTTTTACTGTTTTTAGTATTTATATTTTGGTTTACTAATGTTGGGTTTATAATAATTGGCCATTAGGTTCAATATTATTACATTGGGTTCATAATCCCTTGGGGTTTTAGTATTAATCCCTTGTTTTTATTGTTCCTTTTAATTCATAATATCAATCCCTTGGGTTTATTATTCCCTTAGGTTTACAATATCAATGATGGTCAAACATTGTCAATTATATCCAGCCATGGTTAAATGTTGAATTGTGATGAGGATTGTCTCACCATGAGTATAAACCTTATTTATTTATGTGTTTGTAATACTTATATCTTAGTTTACCAATGTTGGGTTTTTGATATTAGTCCCTTGGGTTTAATATTATTCCCTTGGGTTCATATTCCCTTGAGTTTTAGTATTATTCCCTTGGGTGTATGTTTCACATGGGCTCATAATATCAATCCCATGGGCTTATTATTAACGTGGGTTTATAATATCAATCATGGTCAACCATAACCAACCATGGCCAACTGTGGTCAATCATGGTTTGATCTCACATTATGAAAAAAATTATCTCCACTTAGGGTTTATATACCTTGGGTTTATAATATTAGTCCCTTGGCTTTAATATTATTCCCTTAGGTTCATAATCCCTTGGGGCTTTAGTATTAATCCCTTGGTTTTATTGTTCCTTGCATTTATAATATTAATAATCCCTTTGTTTTATTAATCCCTTGAGTTTAAATTATTAATTCTTAGGGTTTATTAATTCAACAATGTTTATTTTAGTATTTTTGATATTTATCTTAGGGTTTTTATACCTTGGGTTTTTAATATTAGTCCCTTTTGTTTAATATTATTCCCTTAGGTTCATAATCCCTTGGGGTTTTAGTATTAATCCCTTGGGTTTATTATTCTTTGGGATCATAATATCAATTGCTTGGGTTTATTATTCCCCATTCAACCATGGTTTATTATTATGTCAACCATGGTCTAGCATTGAATTATGATAAGGATTATCTCAATATCAAAATCAACAATGGTCAATCATGTTTGTTTTAGTGTTTATAATATTTATCTTAGGGTTTATATACGTTGGGTTTATAATATTAGTCCCTTGGGTTTAATATTATTCCCTTGGGTTCATAATCCCTTGGAGATTTAATATTAATTTGTTGGGTTTATTATTCCTTTGGGTTTCTGATATCAATCCCTTGGGTTTCTTATTCCCTTAGGTTTATAATATTGATCATGGTCAACCATTGTCAATCATATCCAACCTTGGTAAACCATGGTTGAATGTCACATTGTGACAAGGATTGTCTCCCAATGAAAATAAACCATGTTTATTTTAGTGTTTGTAATTTTTATATTTGGGTTTACCAATGTTGGGTTTATAATATTAGTCCCTTGGGTTCATAATCCCTTGGGGTTTTAGTATTAATCACTTGGGTTTATTATACCTTTGGGTTTATTATTCCCTTAGGTTTATAATATCAATCATTGTCAACCATTTTCAATCATAGCCAACCATGGTCAACCATGTTTGAATGTCACATTGTGACAATGATTATCTCACCATCAAAATAAACCATGTTTATTTTAGTGTTTGTAGTATTTATATTTGGGTTTACCAATGTTGTGTTTATAATGTTAGTCCCATGGGTTTAATATTATTCCCTTGGGTTCATAATTGTTAAAATTGGAAACTAGGGCCAAACTTCATGTGGGTGATATTATTCATGGCTGATAATATGTTCATTAAATTCCTCTCATCGAGAGGTGTAGGATTGATCTAAAGATCATCTGATTCCGATAAGTATTCATGGAGATATGAATTTATTTTGATTATGGAATTATTATCAAGCCAACCTACAACTCATGTAGGCTCAGAAGCCCAACAGTCGCATCTATTCAAACATAAAAAATTGAGTATAAATACAAGAGGAATTTTCCTCATTTTCACTCACTCATCTCATCACATCTCTCTGTCTCTACTGCGCAGAAAAGAGTCTCTTCTCTACTACGCAGAAAAGGGTCTCTCTCTCACACATGTGAAGTCGGAAGATGCTGAAACTGAAGCTGCAACTGCAGATCCAAACTTTTACCAGTGTGGACCATCAAACCTCCTCTTTTGATCTGTGTTGTAGGTTGATCTGAACCTCCTCTGAAGGCAACAAATTTTGGGGGTGGAATCAAGTCGATCCGACAGATGGTTTGCGAGATATCGACTGCCCTAGTTTGAAGGAAGCTGATGAAAGTGAAGCTGCAACTGTAGAAGTAAAGTTTGACCTATGTGGACCAGAATATCTCCTCATCTAAACTACATTGTAGGTTCATCTGAACCTCCTCTTAAGGCTACAACTTTTGGTGGTGGAATCAAGTCGATATGACAGTCGGTTTGTGAGATATTTACTGCCCTAGTTTTGATGATGAAGTTGCTAATGCTGATGCTATTGATCTAGGGTTTGCTACTGCTGATATATATCAGATTTATTGTACTATTTCTCTCTACTGAATTATTGAAGATAAAATAAGATTTGATCAAAGGGTTTCTTCACACATTGTGGGGTTTGTCCCTGGCTAGCCGCCACATCTTGTGTCTTTTGTTTTGGCTTGTTTTCTATCAATTGTTTAATGTTATATCTGCACTTTAATTTATGTACATGTGATTGCTAATATGTGGAATGTAATAAGAAAAGAAGTAAACTGTTATAAGAATAGAAGATACGATAACTTAACATGGCATTGGAGCTAAGTTGAAGACAAAGCCCGAGCAAGAGCAAGAACAATAAATGAAGAGAAGATTGGCAAGGCTATCCTAAAAGAACTATGGGGTCCTCAACACTCTTTCTTGCTGAAGACAAGCTCTGTGAGAAAGCTGACTATCACGGATGGAAGATGCCTATCGATCTAACCCTAGAATATCAAGGAGTGCTGGACCATGTAAGTGGCAATATTGTTGAGCCTCCATCAAATGCATCTGCTGCTACCTGGAACAAATGGAAAATCGAGAAGTCAAAACAAAGAATATCCTCTAGGACTCTGTCGACAAGCACTTAGTGGCCTATATCTCTGAACTGGACACCTCCAAGGAAATCTATGATAGACTGGTGAGTTTATTTAAATTCAATGATGCAAATCAAGTTTTGTTTCTTAGAAATAAGCTAATGGAAATAAAGAAGGGTAAAGATGAGAGTATGCAAGCATACTTCTTAAGAATCATTGAGATCAAGAACGATCTCCTATTTATTGGAGAAACTATTACTGACAGGGAAATGGCACTCACAACTCTTGGAGGATTACCATCTGAATGGTACGTGTTCAGGACTACTCTTCTGAACAATAATATAATTCTTGGTTTTGAGGAATTAATGGCTAGATGCATTCAAGAAGAGACAAGGGTAGAAGAGCAAGAAATGCCCATGCCTAAAGGTCCTCCTCCTACCTTTTCTTTCCATGCTAAGACAAGAAATAATTCTGGGACTAAATCAAAAGGAAAGGTTGGACCTAAGGGTGGAAGAAAAGGACGATGTTGAATCCACGATAAAGTACACTACTATGCAAGGGAATTCCCTGATAGAAAGGACTAACACCGGGACAATGATCAAAATCACTCTAATTGAAATCAAAGGAATGACAAATTCAATAGCAAAGGTAAGAGGAGAGCTGGGAATCAAGGAAGAGGACAAACATTCAAGAAGGCTAGAAACTCCAGGATGTATTAAATGCATGTGACCTCAAAAGGAACCTGGTGTCCATCTCGGCAATGCAAGACAAAGGCTACAAGGTAACCTTCAGCAATGACAAGGTACGTATATTGAAAAATAATGTTAAAGATTCCTTTACTCTTGGGTTTTGTGTTGATTCATTATATTAGGTTGATGGAAGTCCGCTAGGTGTCATGTCTTATGACACATCTCTTTAGTCCAAACTTTGGCATTGGAGGTTTTACCCCCTTCAGTATAAATCTCTACTCGGTGTAAGACAAATGGTGATAGGGATGCCCAAATTCCGAGTAGAGAAGGAAGGTGTATGTCTAGGATATGCTAAAGGAAAGCTCAAAAGGGGATCATTCCCCTCAAGCCAAAGCAAGACCTCTAATATATTACAATTGGTTCACTTAGGAATATGTGAGGTTGGCTTTAAGAGGGAGATTACTACACCACATACTCCTAAGAAAAATGGTGTGGTGGAAAGGAAGAACCGTATGATTGTGGAAGTTGTCTCTATGGGTAGATGATGTAATAATACCTGATGTGGAGGAACTCATGGATCCTATTTATCCACCTGAACCTTCCTCTTCTAGGAAGAGGTCTTCATGTCTTAGGGGGATACTTGATGATGCTGAAGGACATGCTGCACCTCGAGGAACCTTTCACAAAAGTAGGAAATCTAATAGGTATCAGGGATACCAAACCATCATGAGCACGATCATACAAAATGAACCTGCATCATTCTCAAATGTCGTCAAGCATCAAGTATGGAAGGATGTTATGACCAAAGAATATGAGTCTATTATGGAGAATGATGTCTGGGAAGTAGTTCCCAGACCCCAGGACAAGACAATTGTTACTTCAAAATGGCTTTACAAGATAAAGTTGCAGCAGATGGAAGTACAGAATAGTATAAGGCTTGTTTTGTTGCTCGTGGTTTCTCCCAGAAGGAAGGTATAGACTATGATGAGATATTTGCACCTGTTCCCAGATATACAACCATCTGCTTGATCATAATCCTTGTGGCTTTACAAGGATGGAACCTACATCAAATGGATGTTAAGACTGCATTCTTGCACATTTCAATCAAAGAAGAGGTCTATGTGGAGTAACCTGAATGATTTGAGACTTATGATTGAAAATTTCATGTATGCAGGTTGAAGAAGGCTCTCTATGGGATGAAGTAAGCACCCTGTGCATGGTATGAGAGGATCAATAGCTACTTGATGAAGCTGGGATTCACTAGGAGTGAATCCTATCTTAACCTTTACCTTTAAGGTTGAATATGACAAGCCTCTCATACTGGTGTTGTATGTGGATGACCTCTTTCTAACAGTTGCATACCCTCTCATTCACAAATGTAAGATGGAGTTGGCTTTTGAATTTGAAAGGAAGGACCTAGGACCGATTCACTATTTCCTAGGACTTGAAGTGTGGCAGAAGCCAAGGGAAATTTTCCTATATCAAGGAAAATATGTGGTAAAGATATTGGAAAGATTTAGTATGATGGACTGCAAGCCTATGACTACCTCGAGGATCTTAACTTTTAGAAGTTATATGGTAGTGATTTTGGACCAGATTTTGGAAATGCCTCTGAGTTTCATAAACTCATTCAGATTGATGTTCTTGGTGAACCTTCGTCCGAACATATGTTTTGCAGTCAGCATTATGAGATCATATTTGGTTGAGCCTCACTGGATTGATGCTAAGACTATTCTGAGATGTCTTTGTGGCACAATCACTTATGGATTAAGATATGTTGCTGGAGATGTGAGATTACTTGGATTCACTGATGCTGATTGGGTAGGCAATGTGGAGGACCATAAGATAACTTTCAAGTGTTGTTCCTCCTTGGGATTTGCTTCAATATCCTAGATGAGCAAGAAGCAGAAGTTGGTGGCTTTCTGCACCATTGAAGCAGAATATATTGCTGCTAGCATGGCCTCCTGTGAGGCAGTCTAGTTGCGAAAGCTCTTCAGTAAGTGAATTCAATTTACGTTGGTTACCACCATGATCCTGTATGACAAGAAGGGTGGGATTCATTTGTCATAGAATCCCCTATTTCATGATCACTCCAAACATATCGATATCAGGTATCACTATACTCAAGATATGGTGTAGCGGGGAGCTATAAGGCTCCAAGATATTGGTAAAGATGAACAGGTCACCAACATTTTGACAAAGCCTCTAGGAAAAGTCAAACTTTTGAATTTCTGAGAACAACTTGGTGTTATTCAAAGACCCTTCGATGAGGGTCATGTATGATGCATTGAGCTCTGGGAGCTTTGGGGGCGTGGGTGTGGGGTACTTCTTGGAGCGACAAATGACCATAGGGTGATTCACCATCCCCTGGTGGTGTACATGTACAACCCATGGCGACTATGTAGTAGGATGATTGGTTCTCCTGTGAGGTGTGGATTGATGTGTTCTCCATGGCAATTGTAGTAGGATTGATGTGTTTTCCTGTGAGGCCTGGTTTGATGTGTTCTCCATGGTGATTGTAGCAAGATTGATGTGCTCTCCTGTGAGGCCTAGATTGATGTGTTCTCCATGGTGATTGTAGCAAGATTGATGTGCTCTCCATGGTGATTGTATCAAGATTGATGTGTTCTCTTGTGAGGCCTAGGTTGATGTGTTCTCCATGGCAATTGTAGTAGGATTGATGTGTTCTCCTATGAGGCCTAGATTGATGTGTTCTCCATGGTGATTGTAGCAGGATTGATGTGTTCTCCTGTGAGGCCTGCATTGATGTATTCTCTATGGCGATTGTAGCAGGATTGATGTGTTCTCCTGTGAGGACAAGATTGATTAGTTCTCCTATTGAGGCATCCTACCCACGCAGTCTGGGACTCATGGGAAGTACCTCTCATCTGATCAATGAGTAGGGAAATGAAGTTAGGGATTGTAGTAGTACCGATGGATGCATCATTGTATCTACTATACTCCCTATGCTAGAATGACCTCCATTGATCTGGGATAAATGATACTGGTCTGGGACTAGTGGTAGGAGTGGACATTCTATGACACTGACTTCGGGTCGGATGTTACTAGTCTAGGACCAGTGGCATGCACTCTGAGACTGACTCTGAGTCGGTGGAGGATGTTACTGGTCTAGGACTAGTGGTAGGAGTTGTACTCACTATGACGCTGACGTCAGGTTCGTTGAGACTGATTTGGGACCAGTGGTACATACTCTGAGACTGACTTTGAGTTAGTATGATACATCCTCGATCATTTCTTCTTCTTCATAATTTGAGCAAAAGTAGAGTAGTATAGAGCAGAAAAAGAAAAAGTAGCACAGGAAGAATAGAGAAAAGAAGGGCAAGGGTTAGGCTATACAGGGTTGTGCATTTGATGGATGAATAGTAGTGACTGACAGAGAGATTGCAGATGAAGTTCTCCCTAGTTGAGAGGGAGTGTTAAAATTGGAAACTAGGGCTAAACTTCATGTGGGTCATATTATTCGTGGATGATAATATGTTCATTAGATTCCTCTCATTGAGAGGTGTAGGATTGACCTAAAGATCATCTGATTCTGATAATTATTCATGGAAATATGAATTTATTTTGATTATGAAATTATTATCAAGCTGAACAACAACTCATGTAGGCTCAGAAGCCCAACAGTTGCATCTATTCAAACATCAACAATTGTGTATAAATACAGGAGGACTTTTCCTCATTTTCACTCACTCATCTCATCACATCTCTCTCTCTCTACTATGCAGAAAAGAGTCTCTTCTCTACTGCGCAGAAAAGGGTCTCTCTCTCACACATGTGAAGCCAGAAGCTGCTGAAACTGAAGCTGCAACTGCAGATCAAAACTTTAACCAGCATGGACCATCAAACCTCCTCTTCTAATCTATGTTGTAGGTTCATCTAAACCTCCTCTGAAGGCTGAAATTTTTGGCGGTGGAATCAAGTCGATCTGACGGACGGTTTGTGAGACATTGACTACCTTAGTTTGAAGGAAGCTACTGAAACTGAAGCTGCAATTGCAGAAGTGAAGTTTGACCTACATGGACCAGAATATATCCTCATCTAAACTATGCTATAGATTCATCTGAACCTCCTCTATGGCTGCAACTTTTGGTGGTGGAATCAAGCCGATCCGACGATCGGTTTGTGAGATATCAACTGCCCTAGTTTTGATGATGAAGTTGCTAATGCTGATGCTGCTGATCTAGGGTTTACTACTGTTGATATAATTCAAATTTATTTTACTATTTCTCTCTGTTGAATTATTGAAGATAAAAGAAGATTTGATCAAGTGGTTTCCCCACACGTTTTGGGGTTTGTCCTTGACTAGCTGCCACATCTTGTGTCTTTTGTCTTGGTTTGTTTTCTGTCGATCATTAATTTTCTATCTGCACATTACTTCATGTACATGTGATTGCTAATCTGTGGAATATAATAAGAAAAGATCTAAACTATTATAAGCATAGAACATACTGTAACTTCACAATAATCCCTTAGGGTTTTAGTATTAATCTGTTAGTCTTATTATTCCTTTGGGTTTATAATATCAATCCCCTGGGTTTATTATTCCCTTAGGTTTATAATGTTAATGATGGTCAACCATTTTCAATCATAGCTAACCATGGTCAACCATGGTTGAATGTCGCATTTTGACAAATATTTTCTCACCGTGAAAATAAACCATGTTTATTTTAGTGTTTGTAATATTTATATTTGGGTTTACCAATGTTGGCTTTCTAAGATTAGTCACTTGGGTTTAATATTATTCCCTTGGATTCATAATCCCTTGGGTTCATAATATCAATCCCTTGGGTTTATTATTAACTTGGTTTATAATATCAATCATGGTCAACCAGAACCAACCATGGTGAACTGTGGTCCATCATTGTCCGATCTTACATTATGAAACAAATTGTCTCCACTTATGGTTTCTATACCTTGCTTTTTTAATATTAGCCCCTTGAGTTTAATATTGTTCCCTTAGGTTCATAATCCCTTGGGTTTATTGTTACTTTGGGTTTATAATATTAATCACTTGGGTTTATTATTATGTTGTCAACCATGGTCCAACATGGAATTGTGATAAGGATTGTCTCAATATGAAAATCAATGAAGGACAATCATGTTTATTTTAGTATTTATAATATTTATCTTAGGGTTTATATACATTGGGTCTATAATATCAATCCCTTGGGTTTAATACTAATACCTTGGGTTCATAATCCCTCGGGGGTTTTATTATTAATCCCTTGGGTTTATTATTCCTTTGGGTTTATAATATAAATCCCTTGGGTTTATAATATCAATCATGGTCAAGCATTGACAATCATTGCTAGCCATGGTTAGTCATGGTTGAATGTCACATTGTGACAAAGATTGTCTCACCATAAAAATAAATCATGTTTATTTTAGTGTTTCTAATATTTATATCATGGTTTAACAATGTTGGGTTTATAATATTAGTCCCTTGGGTTTAATATTATTTCCTTAGGTTCATAATCCCTTGGGGTTTTAGTATTAATCCTTTAGGTTTATTATTAACTTGGGCTTATAATATCAATCTTGCTCACCTTTATTAATCTCTTGTGTTTGTAATATCAATCCCTTGTGCTTCTTGATCCATTAGGTTTTTAATATTTATCCCTTGGTTTCACTAATTCTTTGGGTTTATTAGTTTCTTAGGTTTATAATATTAATAATTCCTTTGGTTTATTATTCCTTTTATTTTAAAATATTAATTCTTAGGCTTTATTAATTCAACCATGTTTATTTTAGTATTTTTAATATTTATCTTAGATTTTGTATACCTTGGTTTTATAATATTAGTTCCTTTTGTTTAATATTATTCCCTCGGGTAGTAATAGTAATAATATTATTATTATTATTTTATATTATTAATTATAGATCATGGCCTTATTTTTTTAAATCATGTGTTGCAGTTTATATTGTAAAAGTGATGATGTGTTTTCCATCACTTGTTGAAGCAAAAATGATATTTTGGCCTTGTTTTCATAGCTGGGGTATTCTTTCCATTTTGATGTAAACTTGGCCACAAAGTATGTGTTATAAACTCGTGGAAAGTATGGGATGATTGGGTCATTAGTTGGTCATTTAAATTAAGTATGTCATTTCCACAAATGTACTACAGGTTTGTAGAGGATGCAAGTGTTTTCTCATCGCTTATGGCTCCGAAGGACAAACGTGAAGGAGAAGGAAGAGTGACATGTCAGGAAACTTATGTTGCAGATAGTGTACATGATGGTTGTAGATTATGTTCATGCTTTTGGAGGACCAAAAGCTCTTCAGTGGGGAGGATTGATCCAAGTGGCCCAGACACATGTAGAAGTCCAAGAGGGCTCATAAATGGTCAAAATTCAAAGTGGTCATATTGCTCAGATCGAAGTGCTCATCACCCTGATTCCAATGGTGTGAATGACACTTGAATATGAGATCGTAAGGAGAAGTTATATATGGTCAAAGTTGGGTAGTGGGCTAGGTTTAACTGTCCTACAAATTTACCACCAACAAGCATGGAACCTAGCACCTAAAGAGCAGACAGATTTGTTGGATACGTAATTTGTCTAATAACCTTTATATTAGACAAAATAAAAAAGGGCCAATTATTAATAAAAATATAAAAAATATATTTATTAGGAAAAACTAGGTGGTGGGCCATGACCCCTGCCACATCCAATGGACCCTACAACCACACCATACATATGTAAACAACAATACAGTGTTGGTTGGGCCGCCCACAGGCGGACCCGACACTCACCCATCCACATCCTCCTCCAAGTGTGTTAATTCCAAGGGCGGCAGGGCTTGAACCCAGCCAACCAGTATGGCTGACCAGCCTCCTAGGCACCCCCACAACGATGACAACCCCAACATTAACCCAACGATACTAAAATATGCCATATAACCGTGTGCCCAGGGTTATCTACCAACCACAAAAAGATTACATTATTTCAAAAAAGGTTATAACAACGACCATATAAAGGAGGGGCAAGATTTGATCCCCCAACTTCTCCTCAAGCAACCTAATCATTCCATCAATGTGCCAACTATCCAGATGTTGGAAAATCTGCCATTCGAGTACTACTTAAACCTTGCAATTTACAAGAGCAGGGAGAGGAGCCAACGCGAAAACTGAAAATATTAACATTTTATTACAGGGCAGCAGAACCATGATTTGCATGCCATAGGTGGAACCATGATGGAATGCATTTCGAGATAGATTCTCATAGAATATTCCTTGATGCCTGAAGATTCAGAGGTAAATTTTCATTTTATCAGAATGATATGAAGTTTACAATCATTTTAACTGGAATTTCGTAAGGAACACAATGGTGAAATCAGAATCACCATCCAAGCAACATATTTTAAAATGCCCACCAGAGAAAAACCTTTGAAGAATCTTGAGGGAATCTTCCAGATTCCTTGGAGGCTGAAATTTTCCAGAGTCAAAATGCAGCCAACTTTATACTCAAAAGTCTTAGAATTTCACAAGGATCATGATGGTGAAACCATATTTGAGATCTAAGTTGTAGATCTCTAGTTAGCCCAAAGAATGAAATCTTTGGAGAATCACGGGGAATCTAAAGATTCCTAGAAGCCTAGATTTTGACGGTGTCAAAATTCGACAAATGGATAGTCGATTTTACAGCTATGGATGACATATATTCAGTGGTGTAGTCATTTTTTGTAGTTTATCCTTCCATTTTTCGGCCAACTTCAGAGGTGAAGGTACATAAATCAGTCATGTAATATTTCCCTTCATAATTGTTGAGATGATGTATTATGTATTAAGATCCTTGCCTGATGTTATGTTGTGGGATCACTTTGCCACATTATGTGAGATCTATTTAGCATTCCATGCTATGTATTATTGTTGAGATCCTTGTGTAACTATGTTGAAGGGATACTCATTTCCACATTATGCGAGATCATGTTATGTTGTCTTGCTGAGAGGAAGCCTTCTTGAATGAGAATTCCTATAAGAAGAATGTCTCATGGAGAGACAAACCACTCTTGTTTGAGGGTGTATTTCCTTGACATGACAAAGAGTCTTCCATGTACATCATCATCCTTTACAATGTTATATGAAGTGGCCTCCACCATCTTGACACCAGGTTTAGAGATGTAGTCCACACTCGACGAACTCCATTATCAACGTCTTGCATTTCATGTTGTTGATTCTTGTCAGGTTCCCTGTTCTTTACAACATGTATATATGTTCATTTATGCTCTTTTAAATTAAATTCTAACAACATCACAAAAGTAAAAGATCTTGGTTAATTCTAGAAGCTAAAGGAACTTGGATTAGAAAAACTTGTAGATGCACATCGAGATGGGGGATGATGGAAGGTATAGTGGGATTGGGATTGGTACAGTCACCTTTCATAGGGATTCAAGATCCCCCCCGGGCTCAAGGATGTCATGGTCGTTTTGGGCCCAAAGAAAAATGTCATCTCCATTGGAGTTTTGGAAGACCGTTGGTATGATGTGATCTTTAGAAAAGGAAATGAATTATTAAGACACATAGCCATGGGATAGGTGAAGCAGATCGGGGTTCGAGTGAAGAGCCTTTACAAGCTAGATGTTGAATATTGTGTTGTATTAAGCACTAAGGTGAAGAATGAGTAGAGTGACGATGTCGATGAACTATGAAATAGAGGACTTGGCCATTTGAATTATGACGCAATGAATATTTTACAACAGATAACTAGAGACGTTCCCAAAGGTGAACTTGAGCAAAAATATGTGTGTAAAGGATGTAATTTGTTGAAAAATATGAAGGAGAAGATGTTGTAAATGCGAAGGACTTCTTTGAAGGGGTATTTTGAGAACTTACCATAGTTGAGAAAATCTGAGTAACACACTCCATAGGTTGACATATTGGGCAAGTGTACAAGAAACCCTAAAGGGTTCAACACCATAGCAAAAAATAAAAAATAAAAAACCCTTGCCATAACTATAGATAAGAAATCATAACAATACTTGGCATATGCCAGAGCCAAATATAAATGAAGAAGAGAAACCTTCGAGGATTTTGTAGTTTACCTATCTGTCGATGGATGAAGAGCCAACAATAAGTTAGCCAAACCCCTTGATGACACATAGAAACCCTAGCAACAACACCATTTGTCATGAGAAATTAGAATCATGTTGCAACCATCCATCGAAGGCTAAATAGAAAAGGAAAGACTGGAAGAAACACTCTGGAAGGAAACAACAATAACTAAGCAATTCTTCTAGCAAAAAAGTTGAGGAAATAACCCTCAGGCATGTAAAAGAAAAACTATTAGTTTTCTCGAAAAGTTGTAGAGCTCGATTGGGCACCCAAACCATGAATTCAAGCATGGTCCAACATTACATTTTGACAAGGATTGTCTCAATATGGAAATGAACCATGGGCAACCATTTTTATTTTAGGGTTTATATACCCTGGGTTTATAATTTCAATCCCTTGGGTTAATAATATAAATCAATTTGGTTTATTAATCTAAGGGTTCATATTCCATGGGTTTTATATATTTAATTTATAAAAAATATTACATTTTTTTAATTTTTTAATCTTTTAATTATTTAATTAACTAATATTAATTAATAATAGTAATAATTTTAAGTAATAATAGTAATAATGTTAAGTAGTGTTGAGTAATCATAATAATAGTCATAAGCCTTTGATGAATATCAACCACATTTACTAATATGGTTGTGCTAGTTTTAAGATATTTGTGTAGCAATTTTTTATTCTTAAGTTTTGAAGGAGCTAAATAACATATTTACTATCAGTTGCTTCCCATATATTTACCAGCAGGTAAATTTCACTATTATTTATGTTTTATTCAACACTTATGTGGAGTAAAACTGTAAATGTGTAGACTTACTAGTCGTTACTACCCACCAAAGTTTATGCAAGAAATTAGTTTATCCACTTCACATATCAATTTATTAGTTCCTATCAAAGAAAGAGGTAGGATTCCATTTTTCTTTTAAGAACTATAAATTTAGCTAACATTGAGCAATGTAGATTATCATTTTTCATGAAATTTTTACCATGACATGAGTTTTAGCTTGAGTGGCAAGGACTAAACTATCCTAAAACGCTTTTTGCATAAAATAAACTAATATCCTTTATATTTTATAGAAAAAATTCAATTCTACACTTTTCTCCTGGAGATGTGATATTATCTAATTCCAAATCTCACCGACATGTGAGTTGATTTTGTGAGAGCAAAGAGACATTTACTGAATATTTTTATAACATAATGCTTTTTACTTAAAAAATTAGTCCTAATAGCACCAAATTTTAGCACATGGATATCCTCGAATTTATAGTGGGATGATGATGATTTAATGACATAAATAGGAATCAAAGAAAATAATATTGGAATTTTCAAATATATGTTCATGTCCTACCAAAAGCTCTAAACTTTTCTTTTAGAAAATCGACCTTTGTCATTCTAGTATGATCATTGATTAGGAGCATGAAAAATCATTAATCTCTTCGATATTGAGTTCTTGTAGGTCTATAAAGATCTATATGAGTAAGTTATAAAGGACCTAATGTTCAATACTCCTTTTCATTAAACTAAACTTGTGAGTTCTTTCCAAATGACATGACTTCTTGTTAATTTATGGTATGTTCTATGCTTATAGAAATTTTCTTCTCTTTCTTATTATTATTCACAGATTAGCAATCACATGTGCATAATTAAAGTGAAGATAGAACATTATACGATCAATAGAAAACAAGCCAAGACAAGAGACACAAGATGCGGCAGCTAGCCAAGGACAAAACCTAATATGGGGAAACCCTTTGATCAAATCTTCTTTTATCTTCAATAATTTAGCAGAGAGAAATAGTACAAAAACTTGATTTATATCAGCAGTAGCAAACCCTAGATCAACAACATTAGTATTAGCGGCTTCATCATCAAAAATAAGGCAGTCGATATCTTGCAAATCGACCGTTGGATCGGCTTGATTCCTTCACCAAAAAATGCAGCCATCTGAGGAGATCTAGGTACACCTATAACACAGTTCAGAGGAGGAGGTCTGATGGTCAACACTGGTCAAACTTTGGATCTCCAGTTGCAGCTTCAGGTTTTGCACCTTCCTTCCACACGCGTGAGAGAAGAGTCACCTACTACATAGGAGAGAAGAGCCTCTTTACTGCGCTGGAGAGAGAGAGATGTGATGAGTTGAGTGAGTCCAAATGTGGAAAATTACTCCTGTATTTATACACATCTAATGATAATTGAATAGATGCGACTGTTGGGCTTCTGAGCCTACATGAGTTGTTGGTAGGCTTGATAATTATTCCATAATAAAACTAAATTCATATCTCCATAAATACTTATCAGAATCAAATGATCTTTAGATCAATCCTACACCCCTCAATGAGAGGAATCTAATAAAAATATTATCAGACATGAATAAGATGACCCACATGGATTTTGGCCTTAGTTTCCAAATTTAACACTCCCTCTCAACTAGGGAGAACTCCATCTGCAATCTATCTGTCGGTCGCTACTATTTATCCATCAAATGCACTACCTTGTACAACTTAACCCTTGCCCTGCTCTACTCTATTTTTCCTATTTGCTTTGTCTTGTTCTTCCCTATACTGATCTGTACTATTCTGCTCTGTTCTGTTCTGCCCTGTACTGATCTGCACTGCTCTCCTTTGTTCTTTTCTACTCTGCTTTTGTCCGAATTATGAAGAAGAAGAAATGATCGAGGATGCATCATACTGACTCAAAGTCAATCTCAAAGTATGTACCACTAGTCCCAGACTAGTCTCAACCAATCCAAAGTCAGCATCATAGTGATTACAACTCCTACCACTAGTCCCAGACTAGTATCATCCTCCACTGACTCAAAGTCAGTCTCAGAGTGCGTACCACTAGTCCCACACTAGTCTCAACTGACCCGAAGTCGGCGTTATAGTAGGTACCACTCCTACCACTAGTCCCAAACCAGTATCATTGATCCCAGATCAATGAAGGTCATCCTAGCATAGGGAGTATGGTAGATACAGTGATGCATCCATTGGTACTACTATGGTCCCTAACTCCATTTCCCTAGACATTGATTAGATGAGAGGTATTTCACATGAGTCCCTGACTGCATGGGTAGGATGCCTTGACAGGAGAACTTAATCAATCTCGTCCTCACAGGATAACTAATCATCCTACTAAAATAGTCATGGAGAACCCATAATCCAAACCTCACAAGAGAACTAATCATCCTGCTACATTTTTTGATGGAGAACACATAATCTAGACCTCACAAGAGAACTAATCATCTTGCTACATAGTCACCATAGGGTGATACAAGGAAAGTTTTGATTCTTTTACCCTATGGTCATATGTCACTCCAAGAAGTACCCCGCACCCGCCCTGGAGCTACAAGAGCTCCATACATCATACAAGACCCTCATCAGAGGGTTTCTAAATGACAGTAAGTCATTCTCGGAAAGTAAAAATTTTGACCTTTCCTAGGGGCTTTGTCAGAATATCGGTGACTTGTTCATCTGTACCGATATGTTGGAGCCTTATAGCTCCCTGCTACACCATATCTTGAATATAGTGGTACCTGATATTAATATGCTTGGAGTGATCATGAAATATGGGATTATCTGACAAACGAATCCCACTCTGGTTGTCACATCGATCATGGTGGTATCTAGTGTAAATCCAAACAACTCACTGAAGAGCTTCCGCAACCAGCCTGCCTCACAGGAGGCCATGCTAGCAGAAATATAGTTTGCCTCGGCAGTGCTCAAAGCCACCGACTTCTCCTTCCTGCTAATCCAGGATATCGAAGCAGATCCCAAGAAGAAACAACACCAAGAAGTGCTCTTACGATCCATCACACTGCTTTCCGAATCAGCATCTGTGTATTTAAGTAGTCTCACATCTCTAACAATGTATATTAGCCCATATGTAATTGTGCCATGAAGATATCTTAACAGATTCTTGGCACTAATCCAATGTATGTGATGAGGTTCAACCATATGTTGACTGCAAAGCATATATCTTGATGGGAGTTCACTAAGAACATTAATGCTCCTATGAGTTACCGATACTCGGTAGCATTTCATAAAATGGGTCCAGCAACACTACTACTTAACTTCTTGAAGTCAAGCTCCATCGGGGTAGTTACAGGCTTGCAGTCTACCATACCAAATATTTCCAATACCTTCACCACATATTTTCCTTGAGATAGGAAAATTTCCCTTGGCTTCTACCAGACTTCAAGTCCTAGGAAATAGTGCATTAGTCCTAGGTCCTTCATTTCAAATTCAGAAGCCAACTCCCTCTTATATTTTTGAATGAGAGGATCTGCACCTATTAGGAAGAGGTCATCCACATAAAACACTGGTATGAGAGGTTTTTCATCTTCAACCTTAAAGTGGAGGTTAGGGTCGGCTTCACTCCTAGTGAATCCCAACTTCATCAAGTAGTTGTCGATCTTGTCATACCATGCTCGGGGTGCTTGCTTTAGCCCATAGAGAGCCTTCTTCAACCTGAATACATGATATTTTCGATCATAAATCTCAAATCCTTCAGGGTGATCCACGTAGACATTTTCTTTGATCGAGCCATGCAAGAATGCGGTCTTGACATCCATCTGATGTAGGTGCGACCCTTGTGAAGCCGCAAGGGCTATGATCGAGCGAATGGTGGTATATCTGGAAACAGGTGAAAATATCTCGTCATAGTCTACACCTTCCTTCTAGGAGAAGGCATGAGTGACAAAATGAGCTTTATATTTTTCTGTACTTCCATCTTTTGCACGCTTTATCTTGTGAAGCCATTTAGAAGTGACAGCTGTCTTGTCCTGGGGTCTGGGAACTACGTCCCAAACATCATTCTTCATAATAGACTCATATTCTTCGGTCAAAGCATCCTTCCATACTTGATGCTTGATGACATCTAAGAATGATGAAGGCACATTTTGTATGATTGTTTTCATGATGGTCATGTATCCTTGATACCTGTTGGGTTTCTTACTTTCACAAAAGGTTCCTCGGGGTGAAGTGTGTCCTTCAGCATCATCAAGTATTCCCCCTAAGCCAAGAGGGCCTATTCCTAGAAGAGGAAGGCTCAGGTGGATCAATAGGATCCATGGGGTCTTCCACATTAGGCATTGTTTCATCATTCTTTTCTTTCGGTTCCCTGATGTTGGCTTCTTGAGAGCTCCTCAAACTCAGAAGATTTTCCACCTTGTTGAGGGCCATATCTTCGTCAAAGGTGACATCATGACTAATCATGACTTCCCTTTGACCGGCTACATAGATTCTATAGCCCTTATTATTTTCACCATAGCCCACGAAGATTCCTTTCTTTCCATATGCACCTAATTTATTCCTTTTCTCTTTCGGCACAAGAAAATATACAGGGTTTCCAAAATTTTTAAAATGAGATACGTCAAGTTTCTTATCGGTGAACATTTCTTCAGGAGTCTTGGAACCCAATGCTTGATGAGGGCATCAGTTTTGTACACATATGGCGATGTTTGCAGCTTCGGCCCATAGAAACTTCAGAAGTCTTTGATCATGGAGCATGGCACAAATAGCTTCCACAGTCGTACGGCTCTTTGTTTCCACCACACCATTCTGTTCAGGAGCATATGGTGTAGTATTCTCCCTCTTTATGCCAACCTCTTTACAAAAGTCATGAAACTCGTTAGATTCATATTCAGTCCCATTATCAGTCATTAATATATTAATCTTCTTTTCGGTTTGATTCTTGATCAAGGCTTTGAAATGTCGAAACCAAGAGAACACTTCATCCTTCTTTTTCAAGAAGTATATCCAAGTCTTTCGAGAATAGTCATTTGTAAAATTAAGGTAATATAAATATCCTCCCAAGGAGTTCACAGGCATGATACCAGATATGTCTGAGTGAACCAGTTGTAATATATCAGAGGTCTTGCTTTGGCTTGAGGGGAATGGTCCCCTTTTGAGCTTTCCTTTGGCACATCCCGGACATACACCTTCTTTCTCTACTCGGAATTCAGGCATCCCTGTTACCATTTGTCTTACATCAGGTAGAGCTTTATAATGAATATGGGAAAACCTTCGATGCCAAAGTTCAGACTGAATAGTTGTGTCACAAGACATGACACCTAGCGGACTTTCACCAGCTTGTTATAATGAATCAACTTGAAACCCAAGAGTGAAGGCATCTTTAACATTATTTCTCCATACACGTACCTTGCCATTGCTGAGATGGACACCAGATTATTCTTGAGGTCAGGTACATATAATACATCATGTAATTGGGTTGTATTTCCTTGATTCAATTTAAGAGAGACATTGCCTACACCTTTCACGGGATATTTCATATTATCTCCAAGGGTAATTTCCAAGTTAGTTTCCTTCTCTATTAGATTATGGAGAACTTCTTTGTAACCAGTGAAGTGCCTTGAGGCACCACTGTCAATGAGCCAAATTCCCATTGAGTATGAAGGAGCAGAGGTAGATAGAGCAGGTGGTAAATAATATTCATATTGCTTATTTTCAACAATGTTGGATTCATACCTGGAATTTTTAGCCTTTTTAATGGTTGTCTTCTTCCTTGATTACTAGCACTCCTTTTTCCTTTGCTATTAGATTTCCCATTCCTTTGATTTCCATGAGAGGAATTTTGATCATCATCTCGGTGTGAGATCTTTCGATCAGGGCACTCCTTCACATAGTGACCTGGTTTATCACAAATGTAACATCATCCCTTTCTTCCACCCTTAGGTCCAGCCTTTCTTTTTGATTTAGTCCCGGAATTATTTATTTTCTTAACATGAGAAGAAAAGGAAGTAGGAGGACCTTTAGGCATGGGCATTTCTTTCTGTTCTACCCTTGATTTTTCTTGAATGCATCTACCCATTAATTCCTTGAATCCCAGAATTACATTATTGTTTAGAAGAGTAGTCCTGAACATGTACCATTTGGATGGTAATACTACAAGAGTTGTGAGTGCCATTTCCCTATCAGTAATAGTCTCCCCAATAGATAGGAGATCGTTCCTAATCTCGGTGATCTTTAAGAAGTATGTTGGCATACTCTCATCTTTTCCCTTCTTAATTTCCTTTAGCTTATTTCTAAGAAACAGAACTTGATTTGCATCATTAACTTTAAATAAACTCACTAGTCTATTGTAGATTTCCTTGGACATGTTCAGATTGGAGATGTAGACCACCAAGCGCTTGTCGATAGAGTCCAAGATGATCTTCTCTATTTTGACTTCACCGGTTTTCCATTTTTTCCCCACAGCAGTGGGTGCATTTGATGGAGGCTCAACAATATTGCCTCTCACATGGTCCAATACTCCTTGATATTCTAAGGTTAGATCGATGGACATCTTCCATTTGTGATAGTCAGATTTCTCACAGAGCTTTTCTTCGGCGGGGAAGAGTGTTGAGGACCCCATAGTTCTTTTAGGATAGCCTTTCCAATCTTCTCTTCGGTGACTGCTCTTGCTCTTGCTCAGGCTTTGTCTTCACCTTAGCTTTGATACCATGCTAATTTATGGTATGTTCTATCCTAGAGAAATTTACTTCTCTTTCTTATTATTATTGACAGATTAGCAATCACATGTGCATAAGTAAAGTGTAGATAGAACATTAAACGATCAACAGAAAACAAGCCAAGACAAGATACACAAGATGTGGTGGCTAGCCAAGGAAAAACCCAAATATGGGGAAACCCTTTGATCAAATCTTCTCTTATCTTCAATAATTTAGCAGAGAGAAATAGTACAAAAATCTGATTTATATCAGCAGTAGCAAATCCTAGATCAACAGCATCAACATTAGCAGCTTCATCATAGAAACTAGGGTAGTCGATATCTCATAAACCGACCGTCGAATCGGCTTGATTCCTTCACCAAAAAATGTGGCCTTCAGAGGAGATCCAGGTAAACCTATAGTGCAATTAAGAGGAGGAGGTATGATGGTCAACACTGGTCAAACTTTGGATCTATAGTTGAGGCTTTAGTTTTTGCACCTTCCTTCCACTTGTGAGAGAAGAGTCACCTACTACGCAGGGGAGAAGAGCTTCTTTACTGCGCTGGAGAGAGAGAGAGAGAGATATGTGATGAGTTGAGTGTGTCCAAATGAGGAAAATTCCTCTTGTATTTATACACATCTGATGATAATTGAATAGATGCGACTGTTGGGCTTTTGAGCCTACATGAGTTGTTGGTAGGCTTGATAATTATTCCATAAGCAAAATAAATTCATATCTCCATAAATACTTATCGGAATCGGATGATCTTTAGATCAATCCTACACCTCTCAATGAGAGGAATCTAATAAAAATATTATCAGCCATGAATAAGATGAACCACATGGAGTTTGGCCCTAGTTGCCAAATTTAACACTTGTAGGTAATAATTTGGTTTTGAAATTTAGGGAATATCTCATACATCATCCTTTCTCTTTAGCTTGAAAAGATGAGAAAATTTGAGATGACCTAGTCTCCTATGCCATAACTATCTCTCATCCAATTTTCACATGAAACAACTTTCTTTTCCTCCATCAAGTACATATACATTGCTTGAGGTTCCAATTTCCTTCATGGCAGATTTACTTGAATCTATGTGCTTTGCTACACAACTATATGAATGAAATATGACCTCCCATCCTTTGCAACACATTTAAGGCTTAACATATTATGTTTAAGACCATCAACATATAGTACATTATGAGATTTGGTCATTCCCTTGTCTAAAGTGATTGTCCCTTTTCCCATTATTCTTGTTGGAGCATTATTTCCAAAGGTAATGTTTCCTTATCTATTTTTATTTATAGATAGAAACATTCTCTTACCTACAAATATATTCTTTGAGAACTCACTATCAATGTATCTTTGGTTTCCTTGGTTTTTAGTATATAACACGAATCCACACTTTTCTTGTCTTTCTTGCTCATTTTTCCAAATCTTTGTGCATTGTTATTGCTTATTTTTCTTGAGAGACCTTATTAGAATTAAATTACATTCAATTTCTTTGTGACCATATTTATTTCATTTGTAATGTTCAACATGACCCAATAAAGGAAAAAATGAATTGTGACCACCTTCATAAGAACTTCTACATTTTTTTCCTTCATAGTTATCATTGGGATCTTATAAGATCCTCTACTTCTGTTTCTACTATAGTCATTTCTTACGTAGGCTCTACAATCTATTTCCTTGTGACCCAGATTATTGCATAAAAATAAATGGATATAAAGGAAATTTTGATACTTGGATATGACGAGCCTTCTTGGTGGATTAAGTATTTGAATTCATTTATATGTATTTGTTAGGCTTTACTTCCTTGTCAAGTGTTTCTTTCTTCATTTGAGGATTACAGCTTTGCTAGTCCTCTCCTTATTTCCTACTTCCATATAAATTGTTAATGGAATCATGTCATCTTCTATCTCTAGCTCCATCTCTAACTTTTTTTGCATTGTTGCTTGATCATTTTACAAATTGACATAGCTTTTAGATTTTTCTTTTTTTGGTGTCTCTCAACTTGATTCTCATTTGAGGATATCATTATCTTGTTTAAAAGAAATACATAATCTAATAAAAGGGGATCTCAGGTGGCTAAGTAAATTATCTAGGATCTCAAAACCTCCTCCAAACTTCAGTTAATCATTTACCTCTTCAAGATCATTTCTAAAGGAAATAATGTTATCTTCTACTTTCTCAGAATGTCCTTCCTTTTCTTCCAACTATATTGTCACAACTTCTTTCATTCCCCTTGCTTCTTCTAATTGAGTTATAAGGATATAAACCATTTTCTCTATTTCTTCATGATCCTTATATTCATACCCCTGCAATATGTCCTTCTTAATTTTGTTTATTACTGATAATTTCTTTCTAAGACAACAAAGAGCTCACGTTGAAAATCTTTGTTACCTTCAATTTCCACCTCTACATTTGTCTTTTCTTCTTAGTTATCGTTATTTTGTTGATCAACACTTTGAGAATTAATGACTAGAAAATAATCTTTATAAACATTTCCTTCATATTTTTATATGGACATCTAGAAGTAAAATGAACTCCATTACCATAATTCAAATAGAGTTCAATATTACATTTTCCTTTGCTCATTCCTTTGGAGATATATTGCACTACATCTGATTTCTTTTTCTGATTTCCCAAGGCTTGAGTAGGAATTATTTTTTATCATCACTATATGCATATTCATAAACATCTTCTGACAAATTTTTATCTTCCTTGGAATATAAACTTTTGTTCTTAAGGGATCTTCCCTTTCATGAAATTTTTCTATATTTCTATATTCTTTTTCATCATCACCATCTTTTTCTTTTTCATATGGACATTTTGATGCCGCAATTACCTATTCTACCACACTTAAAACATGTGAATGGTAGACTACCTTTATATTTTCCATATCCTCTTTTCATCTTTTTCATGAATTGAGCTTCTTCTTCATATAGTTATTGTTGAAGTGATGATGGTCCTTGTGTCCCTTTGTTTTATTTAATTCTTTGAAGGATACATCCTTTAGTCTAGACTCCTATTTTCTTGTACTCATCTTATATTTAGTGATTATTGCATGTAGTTCCCCATATTTAAGTTTTCAAGATATTACATTTCCTCAATAGTAAAAACCCTCTTATTAAACCCAATTGAAGAGATATTAAGGCATTTTAAACAACTATTGTGTCTTTAATATTTCAACCTGATCCTTTAATAATGTTGAAAACTTCATTTAATCAAAGCAAAAAATATTCAATGTCTTCTTATTCATTCATATTTAGAATTTAAAATTGTATTTAGGAGCTTCAAGTTTATAATTTTCTACCTTATCATCTCCTTCATACATACCTTGACGCTTGTCGAAAGTTTCTTTAGGAAAGTCACAGTGCACTTCTTTGAAAAAAAATGATTTATCAAGACCATTCAAAAAAGACATTTGTTTATTTTCAATTATTTTCATAAGCATTCTTCTCATTTTCATATATTACAACCATATATCATTGATGAAAAAAATCAACACCAAGGGGCATTATATGTGCCTTCAATCTTATATTCTAGAAAGAATAATTTCATCCATCTGATAGTGGAACTCTAATTATTTAAGATCCATCTTGATTAACCCTAGCCCCTTTCACATCTACCTTCCAGTAGTTAGACTACTTATGAAGGAACCTTCTCTAATACCAATTGTCAAAATTGACAATTATTACGAGCGGAGGTTTCAATTAGTATAATGAATCATTCTACTTTTTTAAAGCCAAAAAACATCATAAAACATCAATATCATAAATTGAACAAGTAACACAAGATATACCAAAAACCCTTATGGGAGAAAATAAAAAAAATTATTTATATGAAAGATCTTGTAAGCACCAAGCTACTATTAAATCAGTTTATAAGAATGATTGTACTATTACATCAATCCCTTCTACTACTTTATAGGAAACAACATACAGGAGATTGAAATCCCCTCTACTACTTTGCAAGCACCAACCTGTAGGAGACACTAACCTCACTTCTCGTTTGTAGGCACAAAACTATAGGAGACACCAATCCCCTCTAATGTAAATATTTGTAGGAATTAACCTATATAAGACACCAATCCCCACTATTGCAAATATTTTTAGGAACCAACCTACTTTCTTGCTTCTTCAGAATTTTTACTAGTTTCTTTTACTTTCACCAAGTCTTCTTGCTTATTTTTTCTTCACCATTTTTGTTAATTATTCCACCTTCAATAGGTCTACCCCCTGCTTCGTCCTTCACCAAGTCTACTTCTTCCAAAACTTGCTTATTTTAGCTTCTTCCCATGAACAAAGTTGTTCACCATTCCACATCCAATTTTGTAAAAAGGGTTTTGAAATTCCTATTCGCGGTACCTAGAGATTTATTTTCTATCTCATTCATATTTTATAGTATGAAAAATCTTAGAAAGAAAGTTATAGTAAAAATGACAAGTTGGCATGTTTAAGAACATTTCAAGAGAATCGAAGAACACTATGTTCCTTAAATCATATCTATGAAATTATAACAAAATAAGTTCTAAAACTTATACCACATGTACCTTAACATCACTCCTATGTCTCCTCCAAATTTTTCATCCTGAAACACCATAGATAGAAAGATATAGTGAAAATACCAAGATCACTTGTTTGAACAAGATTTAACAAGCATTCAATAAACCTGACTTCCTTAGACCATATATCCGAAATTAAAGAAAATCAAGATAAATTAGTCAGTTACGACTACCTCTCATGGAAATGGTCATACGTTTGAATGACTTACTTAACGCAGTTGAATCCCAAAAAATGATATCTAATATAATGCACTGCGTAAATTCCCCATACTTAAATTCAAAAAGAGTCAAGGGATCTCTACTTGAATGGTTCATGAGGCACAATACTTGCTAAGGTTTTGCAAATGGGGTAGCAAGCTAAGTGGGCTTGATTGTGGGGAAAAACTCCACAGTTAAGCGCGCTTGAGCCAGAGGAGTTCTGGGATGGGTGACCTCCTGGGAAGTCCTGGTTACCGGGTGCAAGCCCCGGAAGTGATGATTGATGCTATGTGATTCGTTCTCCACATTTCACTAGTTTCAATCCCACTTCTTCACCCCTGTGAGCATCACCCGATGCAATGAGTGCTAAGTGAACTATTCAAAAATCATGAGAAATTAGTCAGTTACGACTACCTCTCATGGAAATGGTCATACGTTTGAATGACTTACTTAACGCAGTTGAATCCCAAAAAATGATATCTAATATAATGCACTGCGTAAATTCCCCATACTTAAATTCAAAAAGAGTCAAGGGATCTCTACTTGAATGGTTCATGAGGCACAATACTTGCTAAGGTTTTGCAAATGGGGTAGCAAGCTAAGTGGGCTTGATTGTGGGGAAAAACTCCACAGTTAAGCGCGCTTGAGCCAGAGGAGTTCTGGGATGGGTGACCTCCTGGGAAGTCCTGGTTACCGGGTGCAAGCCCCGGAAGTGATGATTGATGCTATGTGATTCGTTCTCCACATTTCACTAGTTTCAATCCCACTTCTTCACCCCTGTGAGCATCACCCGATGCAATGAGTGCTAAGTGAACTATTCAAAAATCATGAGAAATTAGTCAGTTACGACTACCTCTCATGGAAATGGTCATACGTTTGAATGACTTACTTAACGCAGTTGAATCCCAAAAAATGATATCTAAGATATAAGACTTGAACCAAAATGAGGTGAATATCTTCTATCTATATTATCTAATTTTCATGTTCTAAAACATCCGAAAAGAAGATTTATAAAGAAAATATTGAGCCGACATGCTTGAAGCTAATTTCAAGAGCGTTTAGAAAGTCTAATTTTTGGGCATATCTCTCAAATTATAGTGAACCAATGTTAGATATTTTTACCATAGGTACAATAGAATATTATCTATAGCTCCTCAAAAGTTCATGATGTGAAACATCATAGATGAAAATAGATAGTGAAAATTCCAAGATGACTCATTTAAACCATATATCACTTTTTTTCTTCCAACTTTAAACTCCAAGAATCACCAAAAATATTATTCCTTGGGTTTTCTTACAACTTTAAATATGTTATTTAATTGATTTATGTTGAAATTACCTCATATTCCTATTATTTGTAGTTTTTTTATGTTCACTATTTGGAGGACTTATAAAACTAGCTGAGTAATCTTGCTTATACTTTGGTTGGGCCATCTTGACAAAATATTTCATATCTCCTCATTCCTATGGAATCATAAGGAGTGCCATATACCATTGGAAATTTCTCAAGTTATTATTTTCAACCATTTATCCTATGCTCTCATTTGAGCTAGGCATTGGACTTAAGATCCCTTCAAATATAGGTTATCTAGTTGGGTCATCAAAAGTACAAAATCAATATTTCCAACATTTTTCATTTTCCATTCTTTATCATAGACATAAGTTGTGCCCCCCATATCTCACATTATTGAATATATTTCCAACACATTTAATCATAAAACAATGCATCATTCAAATCAAAGAGTTGAACACAAGATATATGCGGATATCCATTAGGGGGAAACCAATTTTTTTTCTTCTATATATGATTTAAAGAAAGTAAAAACATATACGAGACACGAATCCCCTTATATTTTCAAGCACGAACTTTCTAGAGGAAATAACCTGCTTGGATTTGCAAGTATGAAATTATTAGAGACATCAATCCCCTCATATCTGTAGGTACCAGCTTAATGTAGCCACCAAGCCCCTACGAATATGCTGATCCAATTTTTTCTATCCTCTCAATATTTGTTTCATCATATTTAGTGATTAGATCATGAGCCATATTCTTTAATTATAACAAATAGTTTAATTATGACATCATTCATGTCAGTTGTTTTACAACATCAATATTTTCCGTATAATTTAATAGCAATCTTCTCTCATGCTACACACCACAACATTGTATTCTATGTACTCCTTACAATCTCTGGTCTCATAATTCTTAGGTTCACACACTTTATTCATGCATGTTAGCTTAAATATCCCGCCATGCTATCTTTGTGGTTTCTTTTCGTCTCTTACACGATCACATCTCTACAAATCTCATGTCTCTTCACACAACTTACACATTCAGTTAACCTTTTTTTTCTCTCCACATGCACATTCATCTCTTGTGCATGTACTTCCCTCACTCACACATTTCGATGGCATATTTTCTTTGATCACCACTACCATGCTCACTATCCTTTGATATCTTATTTCTATTTATATATTTTCATGCTCCATTTGGTTTTATCTTCATACATTTTTGTGCCTAGGTGGTTTCTTTACTTTTAATGCCACAAAAACATTTATTGTAGCTAAAACCTTGATGGAACTATAAATTTTTAGATTCATCAAATTTGTCAATGACCTCTTCAACATTTATTGTTGTAAAACCAATGGAGTAACAACTTTCGACCAACACTACTTTGTTGTGGAACCTAGAGAAACTAGAACTCTTCTAGCTAAAATGCACAAAGATTGAGTTTTAGAAACTGATAAACAACTAACATCTAATCATCCCGTTAATTTGAGAATTTTCCCTTTTGGAAAATTTACTACCTTTTCATTTCAATATCTAATGGTCCAATTTCATGAGACTCGATGTGGTACCTATAAGTGTTCTGGTTGTTGTTGCTTCATGATCTTTTCCCATGAATGATACATGTGTCAGTATTCATTAACACATACATGATTTAACAAGAATGGTCCTACCAATTATTGTCCTGATATCAAGATCGATTCCCATGATTCTTCTATGTCATGTTACCATGGATTGATTACTGACCTTACACTTGACATCATCACTACCACCTGCCTTCTTTCACCCCTCTTTGTGTGGAGCAAAGGAACATATTCTTACCTCCACCCAAACTTTTCCTCTGCATAGACTTTGCTTCTCCACAAGCATTTTCTGCTCATATACATTTCTTCCACACAAGATTTTCTTTTACAGAAAATTTCCTTCCCCACAAGATTTTCTTCTACACAAACTTTCCTTTCGCACGCGCATTCCTTACACACAAGCTTTGTTTCCACACAAAATTTTCTTCCACGTGAGATATCCTTCCACACAAGCTTTTCTTCTTTATAAAACTTTATTCCTTATGCCATTCTAGCCTTGACAACCTTAACATCAATGACAACACTATAAACATCATATTTTTGTCTTTTTCTATGCTTTTAATCTATCAATTTTATTGTCTTTTTTTCAATCTCTTCTTCTTGTTGTTCTATAATAATAAGAGAATGTTTGTGTAAGACATTTCCTAACCTCAAGTGGATGTTATCAATATAAATAATTCCATAATTTGGAAGTGTTCCTTCTTTTGTATTATACACAAGTTTTCCCACTTTAGCTTTGGGAGCTTCCATTGGTTGGGATGGTAATTGTGTAGGTCTAGCTTGAGGTTGGTTGAAAGGAAACTAAATTTATTTAGGTTGGGTTATTTGTGGTACCAAAAATTATTGTTAGACATAGGGATATTGAAGTTGTTGGAGCTACTAGAAAATAGGGTTGTTGTTGGTACGACTTTTGAGGATGGAATGGTTGGTAAGGATGATAAGGTTGTATTTTATAAGACTAGTAGGAATTATATGGAGGTTGGTTTACATAATCCTATCATCACCAAACTTGTTGATAAGGTTGGTTTGGAGGCTGTTGAGGAGGCCAAGTCTGCAATGGTATAGGATAAGTATATGAATTTTGTACAGGTTATTGATGTTAAGGAAATTGTAGAGTTGAGTCTTGAGACATACATGTAGGTTAGGCTTCCAAGGCCTTCTTGTTGATGCAATGTAATAGAGTGACATTGTTTCTTGACCTTATGTGTTGTAGGTTGTCTTTATCTCTAATGTGGTTGGAAACTTCTCCATGGCATGTTTGTCTACACAAATTCCACAAACCTCAATATTATCCAAAGGAAATTCACATAAAGGATGTTTATTTCTATTTTTAGCTAAAAATATAGAAAATGGATCACTTAGTTCTTACCTTTCTTTAGATTTTAGCGCATCCACTTGAGAGCGAAATATTTAAGATGTCAATTTTTAATTTTTCTAATAGATTTCAAATGTTTTCCCTTGTAACCCTTCTTGAGGCTAACTTAATCACCTTAGAGAGGGCATCACAGTGTCCCTTAACTAATTTAACTCCTCCTCTAGAATATTTCTTACATAACGCAGCAATTTGATCATAAGGTAATCAAGAGATATCACCTTTCCCTGAAATATTAAGGACATCTACATATTCATCCCAAATTTCTTTTAAGAGCATTGTTTGTCTAAATTTAGGACTTAGATTACTCTATTTTGAATTTTATAAATTAGATGTAAATCTCTCTATGTAATATTCCAAACTTTCATCTTCTACTGGACTCATTCTAATTATATCTTCTCAGGAGTTCCAAGATCAACAATAAGATTGATATTTTCTCTGGAATGTTTTTCCTATATCATCCCAATATAGTATGATTGGTTCTCCTAATCTCGCCAACCATTTTAATGTAGAACCTTTTAAACTAGTATAAAATGAATGTTTTTTTAAGAATCACTTGTGTATCCATATGTATGATATAAAATTTCAAATTAAAACAAGAAGCACCAAAGGCTTTCCTAAGCATTACATAGAATATTTGAAGAGTATAAGGAGGAATGTTCTTCATTCTGACATCAGCTCCCAAGATTTTAGGTGCATGTAAAATATGAAACCAAAAGGAATTTTCATCCTCTTGGTCTTCTTATTCTTAAACTTGATCTCTTATTCCTCTTATATTTGATCCTTTGTGACCATGGTCTTACTTATCTTGTATTTCACTTTCTGCTTCAATTCTTTATCTTTTATTCTTTTCCTTTAAGCTTCAAGTACTTCTCATATATGTTCATGTATTTCTTGTCCTTCTCTTTCCTTGCTTTCCCATTCTCTATATACATGTGCCATTTTTACTTTAAACAAATTTGACAATTTTTTAGTCCAAAAAAAATCACCTTCTAATGGTTTACTAGTCAATTTTTGGTTTCTTTTCTCTATATGGTCATAGTTCTTCAAAGGCTAGTTGAGAGATTGGTTCACTACTTTTTCCTTTATGGATTATTTTCTCTTCAAGAAATCATTGTGGGAATACTTTTCTTATTTTTTCTACTGAAGGAGTTCCTTGTTGTATTTTGTTTCACTTAGTTTCATCTACCAACAACACTTTTCTTTCCACGAGCATCAACCTTTTTCCTTCAAAATATGTTTTCTATATTTTCTCAATTGATATTATTTCAATAGTTGGTGTGATTTGTTCTTCTAACTCATTTTTAGCTTTAGCTATTCTTGGTACCATCAAGACTTGATTAGCAGTGTGTGTTTTTTTAAATTTTTTTCTATATATATATTCCTACCTCTTTGATCTCCAAGTCTATTCATAAATAAACATAATTAACTAAACATAATTTAAGCAGACATATATAAAAATGACTTGAGATTGCAAAGACTCAACTGAAGCGAATGTGTTATGAAACCAGCTCAAGAAAAGATAGAAAAGATAGATCAACGCCTTAGAATTCAGCCTCTTCGAGGGGGAAACCTCCTTTACATTACATAAATGAACAATTCTTGGATGATACAAATGAAAATACCTCCTTTCTATATATAGGAGTCTAAGGGGTTATAACATAATCAGAGCCGACATAACAATAATAACGTAAGGGCACAATAATAACAATAGTGGGCTTCTATGGGGCACAATAGTAACAATATGGGCACTACATGGGTACATCAATATAATAAGTGGGTTATACTAATAACAATAAGGGGTTACACTAGTAGTATAGGGGTCTAACATGCCACTCTCCTTCAAAAAGCGTTGTCCTCAACGCTTGAGTAGTTCTTGATGCTTCTGTATAAAATTCTTGTCCTCCCATGTGGAATATTCAATGGGTAAGTTCTTCCACTTGATGAGATACTCTGAAATTGATCGATTTCGTAGCTGTTGGGTTCTTGTTTCTGTGACTGCTCCAGGTTCCAATATGATTTTTCCTTCCTCTTCAATTTCTGGCAATATTGCTTGAATTGGGACCTTTTGCAACTTTTGAATAAGTGGCCATACTTCTTCATCCTTCTTCCATTCATCTCTTGCTTCGTTTATCCAATTTGGTTGGATAATATAAATAGCACAAAACAATGCTTCCACATCCTCATCCTTGAAGAGTCTTCCCATTCGGTAAGGTCACCATTTTTTAAGTGCATGTAGTATTGCCAACATTTCCTTCTCATAAATAGCTTGCTTGAGATGTAGCAGTAAAAATACCCAATCACCTACATCAAAACATTTTTCACTACGATGTTGATCTACCTGTTGTTTCATTTGATTTTGCACCGAAGTGGCGTTATCCTTTAAAAGTTGGAGAACTTGTTGTTGATGCTCGATGTGATCTTTCTCCGCTTGAACCTTTTTATTCTTGATATGCCCTTCTATCTTTTGAGGATTGGTAATTTCTTCCAGTCCTTTACAAGATATGGTCGGATTCATTTCTTGATGCTCGATGTGATCTTTCACTTCTTAAACATTTTTCTTCTTGATGTGTCCTTCTATCTTGATAGTTTGAGGAGTGGTAATTTTGTCCATTGAATTACAATATATGGTTGGATTCATTTCTTCCTTCTCGATGTGATATTTCACTTCTTGCACCTTTTTCTTCTTGATATGTCCTTCTATCTTGAGAGTTTGAGGAGTGGTAATTCTTGCCAATGCTTTACAAGATATGGTCTTATTCATTTCTTCTTTCTTTGGGGTGGGGTCCTGGCGTATATCTTCTTCTTTTGATGTTTCTTGATCCTTTTCTTCCTCCTCTTCATATTCTATGTAAAATAATTTCTTCTCAACACACTTATGACCTTTAGTGCATTTGCTATCACAATTGTAACAAAGCCCTTTTTCTCTTTTTTCGTCCAATTGTTGTGGTGTAACCCTTGTAGGTTGTGGAAGGCTAGGAGAAACAACACGTCCATCTTTATAGTTGTGAGGGGTATGCTTCCTGGTTTCCATAATTTTTCTTTCCAATATGTCACAAAGCCCTTTTACTCTTTCCAATTGTTCTGGTGTTGCTCTAAAGAAGGCGTTGCTCTTTGTATCCTCATAATGTGCTATCATTTCCTCCATGAAAATTGACCATGTAACAAGTTGTTTACGAGAACAAAGCCCTTCGTACCATAAAAATTGATCTGGTTCTAAATATGAAGATGCAATACATACCTTTTGTAACAGTTGTACACCATGTAGATCAAAATATTGCTCCATTTGAAGTATCCAATTTACCGGATCCTTGCCATCAAACTTCCTCATCTTGCTTTTTCTTGATTTTAGGAGCTCGACCTTGAAACGACTATAACTTTGTACTTTCAGATCTTTAAGTTCTAAAATTGCGACCTGTAGTAGCCCTCCATGTCCTCTTTCCAATGCCACCAGTCTTATCCAAATTGGACTCTCGAAGAAAGAGTTATGCACAATCTCCTGCCATGACCTGATTGTAGACTAGTTCAGTAGAGCAAACTTGTATGAAGTGCCACGTGTCACTGTTTCAACCTTTGACTCTGAAAAATATATACAAGAAAACTACAGTCCATCCTCTTTCTGTACCTTCATACGAAATTTCAATCCGATCCCCAGAGAGAAAGTTATGACGATTTTCCCCATGTCACCTGTTTTGAATGTAATTCAGGAGTCTGCAAAAAGACCAACTTTCTCAGATCATATCTCCGCAAATATCGCGTGAAAAACTCTGAAATTCCGAACCAAAGTTCAGCGCGATTTCTTCTCAAATGGGTTTTTTTTGCGACTTTTGAAACATCACAGAAAAAAAGTTATAGCGAAAATGCCACGATGACCTGTTTGGAGCAGCGAAACCCTAGAATCCAAAGCTCTGATACCAAATGTTATGAAACCAGCTCAAGAAAAGATAGAAAAGATAGATCAACGCCTTAGAATTCAGCCTCTTCGAGGGGGCAACCTCCTTTACATTACATAAATGAACAATTCTTGGATGATACAAATGAAAAGACCTCCTTTCTATATATAGGAGTCTAAGGGGTTATAACATAATCAGAGCTGACATAACAATAATAACGTAAGGGCACAATAACAACAATAGTGGGCTTCTATGGGGCACAATAGTAACAATATGGGCACTACATGGGTACATCAATATAATAAGTGGGTTATACTAATAACAATAAGGGGTTATACTAGTAGTATAGGGGCCTAACAGAATGTGTCAGTTTTTATCTCTCATTTTACTGGCTTCACTACTCAGGTCTTAATTATTTATTGTGAAATGAAAACTTTAAATAAAATTATAGATCAAACTCAAAATTCACTTCCCCAACAATGACACAAAAAATGTTAGACTAGTCTAGGGCATATATTAAGACATAAAATTTATATCAATTCCAGTAATTATAGACTTAGAATCACACTACAATATGTAAAGAAATTATACTAGATTGATTTTCACTTATGAAAATGGCATGTTAGATTATCATTGAGTGCCATTAGCTAAATCCTAGTTAATTTCTATAAAATATAAAATGAAAATAAACAAGAATGAAGAAAAACCTTCAAATTAAACTAATTCAATCACACTTATTTGAAAAATAAACACAGATATGCCCAAAACCAATTAAATTACTAAGCATTCATCGATGTCCTAGATGTTGTAACCTTTCTTTTTTCTGAAGATTACAATGGTTGACTCCTGAGCTTGTACAATGTCATGTATTGTTGATTTTGAGAATATTACACACACTAAAATGAAATACCTTGAAAGGAAATTTCAGAAGAAATTAAAACAATCATAGAATAAAATGAGTGTGAGAGACTTCCATGCATTAAGGTATTTCCAAATCCGATCATCACTCTTAATCTTTTAGAACATCCAACATTAGGCTCATCTTTATATTTGATGCCTAATATATGAAATCATAATAAAATATACAATATCATGATAAGCTAAGATGTCACAAGATAGTGCTATTTTGATGAATCAAGCATGCATTAGGATTTTTTAGGGAGAAAAAGAGAGGGTCAACCCTAATCTTCTATCAAGTTCAACAATAAGTTAATTTCATGCACATCACTTATCCTATAATACATTTTCTCATTAAAAGTGAATGTTAAGGACAACAATAATCCACATTAGTATGGACAACAAACTAAATGAGTATAAATAATCAAGAAAATGAACTTTAATATCAAGGTTAAAAAGCTAAGTATGAACATTTTTAAGCCTATAAAAAGAGAAATATGTGTATGTAAAAATACGACTTTAGAAATTACATAACAAATACATGCCAACATTAAATTAATAAGAAAATATATACCATAACACACCTATACAATAAAATAGCTAGATGCACAAGTTTACTACAGGTTCCCACAACTTTCAAGCAAGCACAATTATTCAATACAAGGAGCTATGACAATTCAGAAAGATTCATTGGTTATTGATAAAGAAGCAAATAGATATAGAGCACAATTCTTAGAAGTTTGATACTAAGGCTCTTAAAATAGATTTATGAAATATACAAACTTGTGTTAAGTCTTCACACACTTTGGTGATATTATATAAATTTTGTGTTCTTGAAATTTGATTTAAACTCTAAGAAACTACAAATTTGATTTTATTTCAAAACAAAGAGATTTACCACAAAAATGGCTGCATTGATGGAGCTTTGATTAGGCATGTGTGATCTAATTCTTGAGAAGTGAATAGGTTTACATCCATATATTGGTTCTAAGGAACAAAATCTATGTCATGGATTTTTCTTTAATTGTCTTACATATATGCAAATTAACAAACATTTGAAAAACATTTGAGGTAATATTTTTAGTTAGGTTTTCTTTAATGCACAATTTTTTTTATCAAAAATTCATAACTTAAAAGAGGATGGCCTTGGATACTTTTTCAAAATAAAGATAAAAGAAGAAAAATGAGATATAAGTTGATTATATTAATCCAAAATTATAATTTAGGTAAAGCAAAAGTAACCATAACAAATGCATCTAATAACTACTATACTAAAGTAACCATAAAAATTGTATCTAACAACTACTATTCTATATAGTGTACATATCTCACCATGACCTCTGGTCCTCCTCCTCTAGTTGTACCTTCTAGTTTTTATCCATCCTAGAACTAACATAAGTAAAGAAAGACACAGTGTCATCATTTTGAAAAGATGCATAGCCAACTACCCTATACATTCACCAATTATCTATCCCTCTCCCTATTTATGTCGTTAAGTTAGTAGAGCTTCCAATTTGTTACAACATTTTGGAAAGATGCATAGCCAACTACTCTATACATTCATCAATTATTTATCCCTCTCCCTATTTATGTGGTTAAGTTTGTAGAGCTTCCAATTTGTCACAAATAGTTTTGATCATAGTTACTGAGTCCAAATTCAAGTTCGAATTTGATTCGGTATGGAAAAAATTAGATTGCTTAAAATTGAATACTAAAAAAAAATAGAATTATACTTTTTAAATCTCATAGTTTAACATTTTGAATAACATGTTGTGAGGGATTTTTTGTCCATATAATCAACTATATCATAGATTATGTCATGTAATTTTCAATATAAACAAAATTTCTATACAAATTCAACATTACAATGTACCATATAAGTTTCACATTATTATATATTTTATATTTAAAATAAAATCATATATTAAATATGTGCAAACATTTTTTCAAAATATAAATGAGTGATTGATAATTAATTAAACCAAACCAAATTCTAATTTATAATAATTACTGATATCTTTAATTTAATTTGTAATAATTAAATATAAAAATCTAAGTCTGATAATTTTATACTTGATAAAAAAAATACCTTTAAAAAAATGATAAATTAAAAAATAATAAAATTTTACATGATAAATTTTTATGTAAATTTGATATTTGATACTTCTCACACTTATTTACACATTATTAATATATAGATTAAAAGTAACACATATATTGATACTCTGAATTACACATGTTGATTGTCTAGTTAAACTAGACTATAGCTTAGGCTATACATTTTAAGCCATAAGGTGTATGTTGTAGATCTGGGTTACTTTATATGTCACTATGAATCCATTGAAAGGTTGGCGAGCAATTTACGCTGCAAAATTTCATTCAACCTGTGTTGTGTTTCCATTGTATATGTTGTAGCTCTGGGTTACTTTATATGTCACTATGAATCCGTTAAAAGCTTCGGGAGCAATTTACGCTGCAAAATTTCATTGAAACCTGCGTTGTGTTTACTGTGCTATCCCGTACCGAACTCCGAATCAACTTATTATTCAACGAACCAAATCGAATGATTGAATTTTCGATTTTTTTCCGGCAGTACCGCCGAATTTGGTAACTACGAATCAACGTATTTGATACATTGTTATTGTTGTATCAAATTCTTTGAAGTTATTGATGAAAAACTGTTGCAAAAAAATCGTTATTTTTATTTACTCCAACTGAGATGGATTAATTGCCTTAAAACTCAAAGCAGAGCACGAATTTTTATTTAACACTATGAGAATGGATTAATAGCTGTATGTAAATGAGTTTCACGATTGGATTGGGATCAAAATAAGTTCTCTATGAGCATATGCAACACTAGTTTTTGAATGTTCTTTTTACCATATTGTAAGGTCATTTTTGTGTGCTTCATCTTCCTAGCACCAGCTTCCCACAAACAACGTCATAAATGAAAAGGAAGTTACAAATTTCTTTTGTCTAATACAACAGACGCATCTCCATTTGTAACATGACAAATAATCATGCCTTTGTTGGTCCTACTTGTACTGGATTCTGAGCCCCTCTTTCTCTTCTTTATTCGATGGTATCCGTAGTACACAATTCGTTCTTGTGAGCTGTCAAAGATTTTGGGCTGCTGCTACTCCTGCTGAGTCATCAGAGAATGTATTCTGTGGTGGTAATTCAAAAGAGTTTTAGGTACAAAACAATTTTAAGGTCTTGCCTTCCAATGAAGGACTGCACAAAACAGTGATTCAATTAATTTTTTATCAAAGTGAGGGATGGTACAAACCAGTGATTCAAAATTTTTGATCAAGGTTTTAAGCCTTCGACATTTTCATATTTTCATTTTTCCAGAAGATATTGAGTTTCATAAATTTATTCCACACTAAATCTTTAATCATAACTATAAAACTTAATGGAGAGAAGATCTACCTTTGAAATTAAAAGTTAAGTCATAGGGAAAAAATACAACAAAATATGATATATGATTATGCTGGGGTGATGTCATTTTCAACTATACAATATAAAATATTAGAAAAATTAGTAACACATTAAGAATAAATAAACAGAGTCCCTAATATAAATCATATAAATTATTGTATAGCAATTTGTTTTCTATTGTTTTATTGTGCCAAGAGATGCTCTATAACCGAGTATTTTTGTTTTGCACGTCAGCATAACTCTTCCAACTCAACTTAGAAATTATGTTCTCACAAAAATTGCATAAATAATTATAAGATACATTAATGCTAAATTATTAATGGTTGATGGACAAATCATCTTATAGTCTTGCTTTGGTATTAACTAACAAATTGAGATATGATGTGGATAATTAAATTGCTTGCTCAAAAAGAACAACTTACATAAATTTTGGTGAGTAGAAATCACTAATAAGTCTACACATTTACAATTTTGGTCCTACATAAGTACTAAAAACACATAAATAATGGTTGGAAGCAACACCTATAAGTATATTTTTTACATCTTATCCCTATCCATTTTTTTATGCAAAGAGTAAATTCTATTTTCAAATCCATACCCATAAATTATAGCATAAAATATGTAACACAATTATCCATATAGCATTAAGTTGTGCAAAGGTTGCATTAAGACCTTCAACTTATGGTCCAATCAAATGTTTGAAAATTATTTTTTTAATAATATTTACAAATAATATTTTTTTTCAAAGTTAAACATTATAATTTGCAATGGTCAATGCTAAACTAATAGTGTTTAATAGAGAAACCAATTGTTAGAGTCTTGCCTTGGCAGGGATTAATAATGATTACATAACCATATTTAAAAACTTAATGCTTATAATAAACTTAGCCTCCTTACCAGGCCTTCTTTGCACCACTCATGCTCCAGTCACTTACCCAATCACCAAAGCACTCTGGCTTTACCTCACTCAACTTTGAAGCTCTCATAACATGTTAAAAATGGAAGACAAATACTTTATTTATTAAATTTGAGCAGCTCTCAGGTGAGGGCTTCACCTAGAGACTCCCTACACTACCCATTCACCATTAATCACTATGAATAAACAGTTTACAAATAAATATAAAAATTAAAACAGCCACTTAAAAAATAAAAACAAATTCCTAATATAAATCTCACAAATAACTAATAAACTCACCCTCTCTTAAAATACATTTTTCCATTAACTTTAACATTATATTCATCATTAACTTTAACATTATATTCATCCGAAAAGGCCATCCCTGCTGAAACAAAAACAATCATGGGCCATTCGAAACGAAGAATGGAAACAAAGTAAAACAAAAGGACCGAATAGTGTAGAAGGAAAAAGCTAGTTCATGTTAAAAATAAATTATATCTCGGCTGATAATGGTCAATGTGGATTTAGACAGGATTCATTCTATTCATTCAGTGACGTGTAGGTACGGCCATGAACAACCACGTGAGAGCCCAGTGTTCGTGTCTCCTGAGTCCCACTAATGATCACCTGGTTTCACTTAAGCTGAAGAAATTCCCCTTATTCAACCTACAGTAAAAACTTTCATGACCTCGATGCCACTTCCTCTCGATGACGTTACTTGATGTGAAAATTTGCATGACGTTCAATGCCACTTTTCAAAGGATCATTTGATGATAGTTCTTTCAACGGTTGCTGTTGATTAAAAATAATATTTTAATGTGGTTCATTGACCCTCGAAATCGATGACCGACGGCATATTTATGGGATCACTTCCTGCCAGAGTCTAGCCTCTAGAATTTTGGGAGAATTGAAGAGTAAACTCTTAATTATTAATAAATTTTACATATATTGCTCATATAATTTTTTTTATGATTAAGTTGAGTTTAAGCTTTTAGTTTATTAGATTAAAAAAACAAACCTTCTAATACTTCTTTAAAATATTCATTTTAAATCTATAAATAAAAATTAATTCATCACTATTATTTAAAAATATATATATATATATATATATTCACTTTGGTTTAATAACTTTTAATTATGGATAATGAATTGCTTATTGACAAGCTTATTAGCCCATAAAAACAATTTTATATCATATTTTAAATATAAAATAAAATAAAAAAGTTACCCCAAATAAAAAGGTATTATATCATACTTTCAAATAATTTTTAAAGATAAAATAAAATGTTCCCTATTAAAATGGAGAACAACACCTAGAATTTGAGCATGCAACAAACAACACCTAGAGAGGGAATAATTTTTTTTGGTAATTTTAATTCGATGATTTGCATTTTCATATAGAATATGGGCTCCATGAATAACATAGTTGGGGAAGATATCAAATTTTACATGAAATTATGTTATTTAGATTAAAGAGGAATTAGTGTAAGTCTAGTGTGATTTAATAACTTTGTGTTATTTTAGTTTGAGAAGTATCGAATTTCACATAAAACCATGTTATTTAGATTAAAGAGGAATTAGTGTAAGCTTAGTGTGATTTAGTAACTTTTTGTTATTGTTAAAATGGTCTTTTATCTTATATAATTTATATTTTACATATAAATATTGAGATGTTATATATTATCTAGAAGTTTAATATAAATTTAGAAAATAATTTTGTAAATCAATTTAATAGGAAAAAAATAAAAACAAAAAGCAATGGTTGAAAATAAAATTAAGGATTAAATATTAATGTGAAATTCACATACCTGAAATGAAATAGTTAATAAATTAGTTTGTTATTTATATTATTAACCGAATCTTTAAAATAAAAATAAAAAGTATACATTATATCCACATCAATTTTTTTTTGTGGAAATAAAAATATATCAAGTTCCATGTTTTCCAAACTATCTTTTTAATTACTATATAAAAACAAGGCAAGTTGCGAGGTAGCAAGTCCCTGCATTGAGTGGGGTAATTACTCAAGCAAATGTTCTATGGGGGCAAGGTTTCTCGCCTTAACTATGAAAGTGTGCGGTGTTGGTTTCAGGCAATGCCTGTTTTCCATGGCACAGTTGGCCTTGCCAGGAAATATAAGTTTGGGGCTAGGAGTGCGACATCTATAGCATTTCTTGGAACTGGAAAACTAGTATTTGGGTTGATTATAGGAAGCAAACTGGTGAAAATACTAAATCAATTCCCAATTTCATTTGTGGGTGTGTTCATGCTCTTTTCTTGTATTGAGATTGCTATGGCTTGTGGGGACATGAATTCTTTTCTAGTATTGAGCTTTCTATGACTTGTAGGGACATGAATTCTATGTTATGACTCGTAGGGACATGAATTCTTTTATGGTATTGAGCATGCTATAGCTTGTAGGGACATGAATTCTAAGCTGGACTTATTTGGCATGCTCATGTGCACTGTTGTTTCACTCACTGGATCCAGTGCTACCCTGGGATTTGCTTTCGGTATTGTTTTGTATGTGATTCTCAGATTCAGAGAGAAGGTTTCAGGTTGCATAAACATATTTATAACATATTGTTAAAGAAAGGAAAACTTTCTCGCGAAACCTAAACAAAAAGTCTTGTATCTGGTACAAGAAAACTTGCATATGCTTCATATCGATTGCTCCTTTATGTTAGATATTCCATCATTTTATGCTTCCCATGAAGTTATACATATGCCAAACATTTACCTCACCTATGTTGCTTTATAGTTCGACCTCAAGTCAGATGGATCTGCATCTTTATCGAACATATATACCAACTCTGGCATTAGACGTTGTTGTTTTGAAGTTAATCTGTTCACTCCTTTCCTAACAAGATAGGTATCTAACTTTATCAATTTGCTCTTGCCATGATGCTACTCTTGGGCAGGGACTAGTTGTGTTCTACGTTAGAATGAGAAAGAAATTTTACTCTTGCAGGTTGGTTTTCTTTCGACCACCATTGCACAACAAGTTTTGAGCAGTGTTGTGAGACCTGGTTAAGACCCCTGAGACTTTCTATGCTTCTCTAGCTCAATCCTGAAATGGGTAATCAGTATAAGCTTGGCCTGAAACTTGACTAAAAGTGGAAATTGCCAAAACCCATTGAACCCTTCTCAAACTTGTTAGAGTTTCTGAGTCATATGCCAAGTCTTTAAGCGAACAATGACACTCATGCTTAATTCTATCACTGAGCTAATAGTTACAGTCTTCCTGAGTTTTGAACCAAATCTTGGGACCCTTTTGTTTTGACTAAATAAACTAGGCTGCTTAAGGAGAAGGATAGGATTAGAAGTCTAGACAAGTGGAGTGGCATCTTCAGTAGGATCCACTAAATATTAGATACCACTAGATTACTATTAGTGGATGGTGAGCATAATGCTCATGTGGCATGGGATCTTTGAGTCTCGCATAAATGTACCCATCAAATAGAAACTTGATGCACTAAGAGAATATGGATGGAATCCTGTCCATGTAATGTATCCACGCCTAGTCAAATATTTGAAGATGATTGGATTATTAAGAACATCCATTCCAATCCAGTGTAAGGTCCTAATGTGATTAGTCACAGAATAGTTCCCATTGACATTCTCTTCTTGGATTTCTATCCACAACAAGTACTCGTGGTCACTGACATGTAATCATAAGTGTAGTAGAGAGAAAAAGGGGCTTGGCATCAAACTAGACTCAAGCTAGAATCACAATTGGCATTCTAGGACCTCTCCACACAGATAGAAGAGCGAATTCCCCACCCCCCCATATTGCTATGCTGCAATGCCTGTGCACGCAATTCAGCCTTGATAAGCTCAGAATCATAAATTGTTGAGGGTGGGGTGAAACAAAGCCACTGCACAGTGTTTGCTTTCTAAACACTCTCCAGTCGGTGATGCTCTCCACCATCTTCCATCTTAACACGCCGGGCAGCAGGTTTCACCACCCGAGACCTACTAAGTACTGTCCCATTAAGTTTTAAGTCTTAAAGCATCGGATACAGTTGTAATACAACTAGAAGGAAAATATTTTAATCTCAACACCTCGTAGAACTTTGGTAACTAGCATAGAGTCTACAATAGTGCTGGAATGTAACATTGGGAGATGTTTTTGAGGGTTTTAGTGATCTTGTTGAAGAGCAATGGTGCTTTGAATCTAGAGATGCATATGAGAATATAAAACTAAAATTTGCAACCTAAAACTATATATTACACTGAGATTTTTTCTATCTATACAATTTTGAGAGGTCTGGATGTAACTATAAAATTTGGATAGATTTCAATTTTTTTTTGTTAATATGAGAAAACTACTAGGTTTCAAACTCACAGGTTGTTGCTAACGAGATTCATCATCCCATCACACCCATAGAACTTGGCTAAGAAAATAGTGGTGTTTACTTGTGACAGTGTGGTGCTTATCCGTTAGAGGTAAGGTCTCAGAATGCAGGATTCGTTGCAATCTTTTGGTAGGACTCGATAGCAATTGCAACTCATCCTCATTATATCTTCTCATATGACAAACGGGCAGAGCATGAATAAGAATATTGCATTCACAATATGTGCACTCAAGGTTTGGCAATCTGATATATAAAAAGGGTAAAAACATTTCATGTATTCCTATTTTATAAATTATTCTTTTGTTATCCGATTTTTCATGGTAATCTTGGGAGATTTTTTAACCAAGGTTTTAAGCCAAATACTTAAAACAGAATGCAAATGTTAATGCATGAACAACTATTTTGAATAAAAATATGTATCATCGCTTAAAAATATGATAGAACTACCACTGAGGTATGTTAGAACTCCCACTGATTTATTTGATCGTATTGAATGGCGAAGAAAATCGAAGTTTCGATACTGTCACATGTACGGATACTCTATTAACCTGAATTGTAAGGTCTTAGTGACAACAGAAATTCAACTTACATTCAACAGGAATGACAATTTTGATTCTAAAGGGGAAGGGAGGGAAAGCATCTTCTCCTTCCAAAGGAGGTAGGAATATGCTTAGATTCTCAAAGTTCAAAGCCTGAAGAAGATACCTAGGATGACAGGTATGTTTTAAATCACCAAGGGAGGGTCTTTAAGCATGTATGCTATCCCAAAGTCTTGGACTCTGAATTGGAGGTTGCAGCAGAGAACTTGGTGGATGGTGTGGAACTGGGTTTGCCATGAGATCTTGCATCACCGTCTAAGGAAGGAAGCCCAAATTTGTTACATCGTCATCCGAGGAAGGAAGCCCAGAATCTGTTAGCAAGAAACAGAAGCAAAATGAAGCAAAAGAAGGGACAAGCTATAACAAGAAACAACATAATCCACCTGTCTTTTTTTCAAACTACATTTCCATGTGACTGTGAAACACTTCTCGGCAGGAAATCCATGACTAAGGAGGTAGAGCATGTGTTTTGGGAACTTCACATTGATGGTTGACAAAGGTATCGAATCACAGCTCAAAATTGAGAAAACTAATTCAACAACACGACATTGTGCTTTCAAAGAGAAAGATGCAACACGACATTGTGCTTTCAAAGAGAAAGATGTAACTTATGAAGCCAAAAATTTGAGCTAATACGATAATCACCAGGAGATATCAGGCCACAATCAACAAGAAAGTCATCAAAAGGCAAAAGCCAATGCACAGTTTTGATACCAGACTTCAAAATACCACTGCCAAGATAAAAAAGAACCTGCTGTAGGTTAGGATCAGTCATTGTAAATATATATCAATCCACTGATCAGTCACAGACAACTTAAAATTAATCACTGAAATCAAGAGATTAGATACTTGTATGAGTTTTCTCATTATTATGTGTGACAAATTTAGTGCACTCAAGATTGTTATTATGATTTTTAAGTGTGGCTAGGTTCTGCAATAATGATACAGACTTTACAAAACAAATATCTGCCTCAAGAAAAGCAGAAATCTACCTATGATTGATGGCATGTTTCACTTCTGGAAGTGTTATAAATAGCAAGCTAGATCTCATGCATGGCCAACAAGTGGACTTGATCATTATGGAACAATACTCTAGTATCTCCATCAACTAGTGATGGTCTTGATGCCTACAACTAAATACATTTTGAATTTTGCTTATCCCATCCATCTATACCCCATACACAAAGTTGCACACAGAGATTGATCTGAGAAATTACTTATTTCAACGAGTGACTCAAATGAAAATAAGAAAACATAATGTGGACATTGTATATCTAAATTGTTGAATCCTCCATTCCAATAGAAATTATATTATTATCTTGAGGATGGAAAGCAAGAAAATATGCTGCCGGTGGGGATGGCATAACTGTTGTCATGACATGCAAAGAAGTAGGTGTCAATGGCCTGAAAATCTCTCATGATGCTAATTAAAATAAAATGAATTTCAAACACAAAACTGCTTTATATCAAAGGAGATGTTCAAAGCCTCAAGAAGGAACTAGAGTTTAAATGCATGCTTTAACAAGACCATGGCAACCTATATGGATGAATATATTATTAAATATGTGATAAATGTGAAATCATACACAACAAAATTATAATTTAAACAAAGTAAGATGAAGCAAATAGACCCAACAATCAAGATAATAGATGCTTGTTTACACTAGACAAAATTGTTTCACCTTAAATGTCGTCATGTTGAATAGGGACACCTTCCCACCAGAAGCGGACATAACATAAGAATCATTCTTTGACAAGGCTATTCATGAGAGCCGCTTTGCAATTGCTTTTACTGACCTATTGGGCTAGAGTCCTATTCATGATAGAGATTAAATCTCAGACTTGAAATATGAAAATTGAATTTTAGTCCAAAAAAGCAAGCAATATGCATATTTCTATTTCCATATATAAAAGAACCTATATTCTATGCAAATATGTTCTTAAAATCCATTTGTACAAAAAAAACCCAACCCAATATGTTATGTGATGAAATCCAATAACAAATCTTTTTCAATCTGTTTATGACCTTAGTGCCTTCCGTGGGTTATTAAGTTGAATATAGCAAAAATGGGACTTAGCGGGATGATTCTTTAGATCACTCAAATCAACATGCTCTGTTTCATGCAGGTCCCTATTCTTCATTGCTGCAGCGATGGGTGTGTATCCCTCTAATCTCATAGTAGATAGAGCATGGGAAAATGGATGCTGGAGTTGGAGCTTCATTGGGAGCTGAATCTGGCAAGATGGATCAGGAGCTGGGAGATGAACCGAGGGTTGGGATAAATCAACTGAAGCTAGTTGTGAGGCTGGTCTAATAAAAGAACTCGGGATGGCTGACTAGATGGCTGGATGGATGGAGAGCTTTATTGGTGGATGGATCGAAAGCTGGAGATTCATAGCGAGTAGATTAAGTTCCATATGAGAAGAGAAAACTGGTTAACCACTCACTTAATATAAGCACTATATGACATTGTCAAATGAGCACACACATATCTTCTTGTACTCTTGCTATTGGATGTTGCTCTTGCAGTCACATTTGTTGTGATCACGAATTAATTAAAATAATTTTGTAATGGAGACAAAGTACACTGCATTCTTGTGATAATGATGACTGTCAAGCCCTTGACCGTATCCTAATCGATGGGCCACTACAAACTCAAATGCAACCTAGCACTCTGATAACCCGATTCTACAAATGGCCTTTCATGCATTGAGATCATAATCCTCTCGATATATAATGGAGAGAAATTGAATGAATTTGGTAGAGACATATCTCACGAATTAGTTTTATCAGTCAATCTACCTAGAAGTTTATAACTTTGGGTGAACGAATTTGCTACAGATATATTTGGTAAATTAGTATTGTTAGTCATTTTACCAAGAAGCTTATAGATTGCGCTTGGCCAGATGGGTAGCAGCGTTGATACAAACACAAATGGAGGTTCAAAAGGAAAAATCATATCAATGTGGATTATTTTTAAACATTCAGATGCTACAGATGTTTTCATGATGTTGCTAGGCATCTTGGGTTCCACTGGGGAAGGAACTTTGATACCTATTGGCAATTTTGTTATCATGAGTTCGTTACTAAATATTCTTGGAAATGATCCTCATCTGCAAAATCCTCATTCTGTGCCTAAAATAGATAAGCCTATAACTGTAAAGCTATAATAGGTGTCGGGTGTAGTTATAACGGACGAATGCCTATCCACGTGTAATTGATTAGTAACTAGTTAGTTTATAATGTCTGTCAATGAATGATAGGGAACTACTTTATTGGAGCTTCTGTCTCCACATTCTCCCCATTAGGCAAAGTCAAGTTCTCCCCAGGGTGAGAGAGAAAGGATACTATTGAAATAAAGGAACGAAAGGCTTGCCATTGCCTAGCACGATTATGCTCATCGAGCCACAAGTAAGTAGGCGACATTCAGATTCACTCCCAGCCTCCCCTTCCTCCATCTATCTAGACTTTCTGTATTAGTCGGGGAGGCATCCATACTATTGGGATTCATATTGACAGGGCTAAGCATACATCTAGAATTCTTGTTACTAACCACCAACTTTTATAGCAAGCAGCCAACAGTGCATAGGCCAAGTAACACCCAAATCAAACATGCATCCCATTGAAGCAGAATGATAGACTAGTACATAAATAAAATCAGTGAAGCAAGAGCAATAAGAAAACGGTATAGATTAGCAGAGCAAAATAAAATGTTACGTTCTAGAATGATTACAAAATAAGAAGAAATTTGAAAACCACTACAATAGAACACCAATTGAGAAAATGTACCATGTTTTCGAACAGGTCAACAATATATGCAACATAAGTTGCAGAGACATGGACTCCACCATGGAATGAACATGGCCAAGGAATGAACAAGGCCAAGGTATGAATGAACAAGATCGAGGTTAAGGAGGGCACGAGGCTGAGGAATGAACAAGACTAAGGTTAAGGATGGCAGAGTTTTGATAAATGGAACGATAAGACATATGGACTTCATGGTAGGTCCCACATAACATTTTGTGTAGGATGATTAATATGATATGTCATAGTTGTAATTTATAAAATGTGCATTTGCATGCACTACACGTGCCTCCTGCATCACCGAGAGGTGTAGCCAGAGAATGATTTCCTTGAAGAAACTCAATTGCCAAACACAAACACATAGTTTTTCAGTGGATGGAATGGGAAATATAACCGGGTTCACCACTAGAGGTATAACTAAAGAACTAGTGCCTTCAGAGAAACTCAGCAACCAAACACAATATTTCACTAGAGTTGCTTTCCTTTTCTTTTCTGCGGCAGAAGATTCATTCTAGTTGGCTATAGAGGATCACCATGGGGGCTTTAAGGAGGAAGAAGACGCACTTGCCTTTCTTCGTGCCATTCTAGCTACGACTACAGGTGGAATTTGGCCTCAAGCTTTCAAAATTGTTGATCATTTGAGCTTCCTGGATTCGTACATGTAGTCACAAGAGCATATTTGATAGTGGAGACTGTTACAGCTCCGATACCAGTTCTGTACATGTTGGTGGGGGCGGGTTTTCAGATCAAATCTGTACGTTTTGGTGTAAGATATGCAAAATCTAATTGCAGATCTGGATTCTATGTTAAAAAATACCCGATTTCAAAAAAGAAACCGGTCGAATCGGAGTCCGGATGAAGGAGATATCGCTGATTTAAAAATCACTGGAGTTGTAGACAATTTTTCGGGGTAGCGAATTCGCAGCACAGATCTAGATGTCTTGGTGCAAGATCTACAAAATCTAATTGAAGATCTGGGTTCTTGGTGAAAAAATACCCAATTTCGAAAAAAAAAATCAGTTGAATTGGAGTCCGGATGAGGGAGATATCACTGATTTAAAATCAACGCTTTTTTGCAGAAATTTTGATGATGGCGGGAGAGTTGCAGCGCAAATCTGAAATTCTAGTGCCTGGATCGGGATTTCTATTACATGGGCAGATGCAGAATGATTGTTCCATTTCCAAAAAAAGGTCATAATAGGGATTTTAAGCAATATTGACGGAATTGTGGCGATTTCAAATTTTCGCCAAGTAAGTGACTTTTTTTCAAAACCTTCTTCATGGCGGTTCTATATTTTACAGGAAAAGATATTGGTCCTACTATTGAAGAATACATAAAAGAATACAAGAGGTTATGAAAAAACAATTGGAAATGGTTTGTAGTGCAATTATTTAGAGATGATGCAGCCACATGGTGGGGATTACTTAACCAAAAGAAGTGTTACAATGTGCCTGATGAATAATTTGAAAATTTCCTTTTAGACCGATGGTCTCATACTAGAAAACAAGATAAGCAGAAACATGTGGGGTTATTTCCTACTGGTATATCTTCAGTGCAGGTTCATGGATTGATTCAGAAAGAGAAAATCATTGTGTCTATAAATCCTAGTTGCAAGCAAAATTTTATAAGTGTTAATTTGGCAAAAAGATTGCAAGTTCCAGTGAAACACATTGAAACTGCACAGATTGATAATGAGGATGTTCAAGTTTATAAAGATTTTAAGATTTCTATGGACAAGTGTGTATTGCATTCTAATTTTTATGCTTGAGATATGGCTAATGTGGATGTTGTTTCGGGATACCCTTGGATAGAAGAGGTGGGTACTATCAATATTAATGTGCAGAAGAAATTTCTGAAGCTCTGGTATAAAAAGAAGAAAATTACATTACAGGATATTTCCATCAATAAACAGGGAAAGTCCACGAAGGCTGAAGCAGAAGATGTTCTAGGGACTGACATATCAGATGATGAGCCATTGATGGTCGATAACCAAACACAAACATCAAACCAGGTACCAGAAAAACAGGTAGAGTCCAAAGAGGTTGAAGCAGAAAATGTTACATCGAATGAGGACTTAGTGGTTGAGGTAATATTGGAAGATAAGAAACAACAACAGACACCACAACATGTACTAGATACCAATCAGGCTCCATTAGGTGGTGAATTAAAGAAAGATGCACCATTATCATATCACCAACCACATCACCCAGTAAGAAAACAACCAACAAGATGGCAATAAATTAGCTACAAGGACAACAACCCCTGCATGGCATATAGAGAGGGGCGAAGATCCACCTACTATACATCAACACAGAAGAGCTACGAGGATCAATTTCCATCTCAGGCGAGCGAGACACCAGCTAGGTCGAGGGTTCACGTTTCTCTTGGATGGCTAGATGCACGTGCATGGTACCAGTGGACTACTCTTTTGAGTAGATCTTATTCTTTGTGTTCTTCTCATGTTTCGGGGACGAAACATGCTAAGGGGGGTGGAATGTTATATACCTAGGGGGGATAATATGGGGTACAAAGGGAGGTACCCAAGGTAATAATGTAATAATGGGATGGGCCATAGTAATAAATAAGGTGGTTAACCCATATCATGTAAAGGACCACAAGTAGTTAGTAATAATGTAATGGGCCCATGGTATTAGTTCGATGGTATGAGGGAACCATGGTAATGACCCATGGTATTGTATGTATGAGGCCTATATAGAGGCTAGAGACTCCACATGGAGAGATTTCAAGGAATATTGTCAAGGATTATTGTATGAACAGGCATATGGCTTGTGGAGTGTTCTCCTTCCTTAAGGAGTGAATGTATGGTGTTGCCCTACCTTAAGGATTTAATATCAATAAAGAATCATTTCTAGCTATATTCATATCTTGTTATTTCTGGTGTTATCTACAGTTATTGGGTATATTGGTATCATTTCTTATATTTCATATCAGATCTATAACATGTGGTATCAGAGCTATAACAGAGACACTCCATTTAGGGTTGACAGATCTCAATAATGCAGCAATTTTCTTTAGTGCGGCAGAAGATTCATTCTGGTTAGCTATAGAGGATCATTGTGGGGAATTTAAGGAGGAAGAAGACATGCCTACCTTTCTTGGTGCCATTCCAACTATGACTATAGGTGGAATTTAGCCTCAAGCTTTCAAAATTGTTGATCATTTGAGCTTCCTGTTACATGTAGTCACAAGAGTAGATTTGATAGTTGAGATGCTCCATTTAGGGTTGAGAGGTCTCAATAAGGCTAACAAATTCTGGCTAACAAATTCTAGGCTTCCTTCCTTGGACGACAATGTAACAGATTTTGGGCTTCCTTCCTCGGACGACTAACAAATTCTAGGCTTCCTTCCTCGGACAATGATGTAATAGATTTGGGCTTACTTCCTCAAACGATGATGCAAGATCTCATGGCAAACCCAATTCCACACCACCCACCATGTTCTCTGCTACAACTTCCGATTCAAAGCCCAAGACTTTGGGTCACAGTACAGTCATGAAGAAGACTAGAAATGTGTTAAGTCCAAGCAACTTCTGACTCAGAGCTCAGTTCAATCATGAAGAAGACCAGGGACATGTTAACGCCAAGCAGAGTCAAGACAGGATGGAGACCAAGCTGTCGGCAAGTTCGAAAGAAGAAGATATCTGAAGATTCATATCAAAGAGCTGTTGGCCCATCAGAAAGACCCTTTCATCCTCTAGAAACCCGAGAATGGTGGGTGAGTTTCCGGAGTTTCCTTCCAAAATCATAGGTCTAGATTATAAGTCATAGCAAGGTAGGTGAAGTTGTTTGCAGTTTGTAGCAATTGTTGACATAGTTTATTGTGTTGCTTCATAGCTCTCCCTATTGTGCTACTTCGCAGCTCTCTTCTGCCCTGGAACCTAGGTTACTGGTTAAAAAGGAAGGCTCTGCAGGCAAGTAAAGTCAGTTGGTCTCATGAAAACTACAATTTTGACACGAAGGGCAATTTTGACATGCCAGGACAGGCATGGTGCGAATTTCAACTTATACTAATACCCTTATGGGCTAGCATTATAAGCTAGTATTTAATGTTATTGACTAATGTAAACATTAGTTCACCTATTTCAAAATGCCAAGCAACCAGTTTCAAAATGCGTCAAAATGCCGAGAAAACAAGTAAATATATGATATAGTTTTGCCTCCCCACCTCAGGAAGAGGCCAAATAAGACTGTGAAATAGAATGCAGTGTAAAATATGTGAAATATGCAGTGTCAACCTAAAAAATTTGCTTAAAAATAATTGATCTAATACTAACTTCCAAATGTTGATTACTATAATCCCATGCCATCGCCATGGTAGAAACTAATAAAACTATATCAAGCTCCCTTTTTCCCTAAATACTTTTAATTATATTACATCTTCATAGTTATAAATCATTATACATTCCTCACACCTTTTACTTCCATCTCTATTTAAATGTTTTCCCACATTATTTCTTATCGATGTCCATATTCTCCTTGATTGTTTTAATTAAGATGTCGAAATAAAATTATATCAAATTCCATGTTCTCTTAATTTTTCCAACTATTTTACATCTTCAACGATCACAAACAATTATTCGAAACCTCAACTTTTCATTCCCCTTAACTTTCTACTTCTATATCTATTTGAAGATGTTCGACTCTTAAATAATACTCCCAACTTTGTCTCTTTATAAATAAAATGAAAGGCTCTAGAGCCTTAACGCTCCGACAAGCAATGTGATAAGTTTATTGTAGTCATATCGATGCGATTATACTCATAGTCGTGCATACTTTCAAGACTTAAAAGTTTGCAGGACAGAGGTCACCCTTCATTCCTTGTAAATCAATTTATCAGAGAACATATTCGCTAAATCTATAACACTATATTTTCTAAATCTATGATGGTAACATATACATTAATTAAAACAAATCCTATAGCACTATTTTATCATGTTATGTTTTTTCGAAATGCAAGATACATGGATTAAGCAAAACAAGTTTAAGCCTGAGACATTGATTTTTCTGGACTTTTTTACGATCTATATTGGTAATTTTGCGTTTTCTATTATATTATGTCGTTCTCTCATTAAATTATAATTTTCCATTCTTGTAAAATATAATATTTTTTCAATATTTAGAAATCACAATTAAAAATTAAAAGTATATAGTAATATTGTTTTTTATTAATATTTATTAATATCAAATTAGTTTATCAATTTTAAAAAAAAATTGAAATTATTTATAATTTAATTCCTATCTATAAAATATTAAAATAAATTTTTTAAGATCACCATAACTATGTTGAAATAAAAAGCTAAAAAAAATCATAATGTAACATACCATTTAAAATTGAAAACTAATCTTAGTATATATGGGGCATTTTAAGAGAAATCACTTTCCACACATTTAATTTCACTATAGTGCTCATGAAAATTAGTTCATATTTTAGCAATGCTTCTTTTTTCTTTACCCTTATTTAGAGACATATTTTGGACCTTGTAAATTAAGATTGATCATCACTTTAATTTTTTATTTTTTGTTTCTAACTTTTATAACACCACATTGTCTCCATATATTTGAAGTAATGATATTTTTTCATATGCTTATCTTACAAAACAATATCTCCCTTTATTATCCAATAGTATAACTAAAACTAACATCATTATGCCATTTTATCTTAATTCATATTTGGTTTTGGCTGGAATTAGAAACAATTTTTATAAAATATTTTATCTTTCGTATTATTTTACTTATTCTTGCCCATTAGATGTTTGGTCTTTGTTCTCAATATAAGAAAGAGGAGTTGTCTTGATGAGTATAGGATAAGCAATATATATTCCTAAATTTTAAGATTATAAACTAAAAAATTATTTTGGACAACTACCTCAAGGTATTGCATCTACAAACTTTGTGTCTATATATAATACTATATCCATATATAATACTATATCCAAAAGAAGAGAAAAATTACAATATGAAGGAGATCTGATAATCACCCTATGAGTGACCTCAGTGAATATTTATTAAACAAAAGGTATTACAGACCCATGTGTTGGTGTGTGTTCTGTGTTATTGAAACAACGGATTGATCAAATTGCCAATACACAGAAAATAAATGGAAAGATAGTAGAGAAATATAGTAAGCAACACAAAGACACAATCAATTTTTTAATAAGGAGTTCACCCTATTCTCCAGTGCTACATCTCTGGTCCAACTTCAGTGGTGGCCTGGTTTTATTGTGTCTTTCAGCAGAGAAATTACAATGCAGGGACTCAATATGAGTTCTCCTGAAGCAGATTTTGCTTCGCAGGGTGGTTCTTGGATTCCCCAAGCCAGTTGGAGTACACAGACTCTTGTTCTTCCTACTAGCTCTGTGACCCTCCATCTACAGTGGAAAGAGCCAACTGTGATGCTCAATCCGGACAGATTCCTCTATGGGAAGGCTTGATTCTTCAAGCTCTCTGGTGCTCGATGTTGTGTGTGGTCAGCTCAGCCCCTTGTCTCCTCTGCTTGGCTTTACTGCTCTCTATGGTCAGTCCTCCTCTCAGGGTTCACTGTTCACGGTCTCTCTTGGTCGCTTGGACTCTTCGCTCTCTGGTGCTCGATGCTATCTCTGTTCATGGCTTTAGCCATTCGGCCTATTCGGTTCCTCTCGCCCCTGCGTTGATTCGCCTGTCGCCTGTGTGCTTGGAATTCCCTGTTCGACGTTAACGTGAATGGTCGAGAAGTAGCCACATGTCCTCACTGGAACTGTGCCAGCCTGCTCTTCGATTCGTTACGTTCTCCACTGTGGCAGTCAATGGATTCCAAATCCTCTTAAATCACAGCTTAATCCCTTGTCAATTCTGCTCTGTCTATCGGATGCAATCTCAGCTGTCCAATCTGGGCTCCTCCAGATCCAACTTCATTCGCACGTCGAGCATGGTTGACTTTCTCGACTGATAACGCGTGATCACGACGGTTTTTCTCTCACCTCTAGTGCCACGCGTCGATCGCTGAGTGTGATCGCTCCACTTTCTCCAAAACCGCTTACCGTTCAAGGGTGCCCTGATCAAACCACCAGTTTCTAGGTTGTGGGTCCCACCTTCATATGATGGCGCTTTACATTTCTCTGCCCACGGTCCTCTGGCTCCCAACGTGACCGAGTGCTTAAGGCTCCTCCTTTTTGGCCCTGTTTGCCAAGTGCTTAAGGCTCCTCCTAACGCGCATCGAAAATCAACTCCTTTTCCTGATTCGGGGCTCCCAGGGGCTATTTTGACCTCCTCCGCAGTCTCCATAGGCCTCAATCAGTGCGCTTTGACCGAGGTCTTCGTCGTTCCATGCCGGCTTCCATGGCCACTGGTTCAGGGTGTTTTCGATTTTTGTTTTAGATTCATCAAGGATTTGTCTTGTCCCGATATAGTCATGGTCTTATGACAGTCGTTTATGGATCTGATTCGGATCACGACCTCCCAACTGAAAAGCTTTTGGACCACCAAAATTTGGTTTTCTTCAAGCATCGACTAAGTGAGGAAAATACTGTCTCACTTGTCCAATCTCAATCCACTTCGCACTGCTCGGCTTCAAACCTTTAAGCCCAATTCTGAGGTATTCCACCTATCCATTGCGCATTGTCCTTACCTGCCTATCTAGCACTGTATCTTCTTGCAACTCATTAAGATATTTAGGTAGTAGGTCATCAACAGAAGGCAATTGACTCTGCTCTTCAGGGTCCTCAAACATTGAAGGTTCAAACAACCTCAAGCAATCTGTGTTCATGACTGAGTAGATCTGCATGTAAGCTGGCAGATCAAGGAGAAAAGCATTCTCACCAATCTTCTCAAGTATCCTGAAGGGTCCATACCTGATACGTTTTAGCTTCTTGCCTTCACCTTGCATCCTGTCCTTGCTGATATATAGCCAGACTTGGTCTCCAACTTGAAAACTATGCTCCATTCGATGCTTATCATGCCTAGCCTTGTACTTGGCCTAGCTCTTTTCCAGCTGTTCCTGTACTGCCTGGTGGATCTCCTGGATATGTTCAATGAACCTAGTTGCTTTGTCCACATCACTATGTCCATCAACCATGGTATCTTTACCAAAGACAAAATCCAAGAGAGACCTTGGTATGAAACCAAAACAGTTCTGAAAAGGAGATCTCTGGGTAGAAGAGTGTTTGGCTCTATTGTAAGCATGTTGCACATAACACAAGTGTTCATCCCAAAGCTTAGGATGTTTGCTACAATATCCTCTCAGTAACTGGATCACTATCCTGTTAACTACTTCTGTCTGTCCATCTGTTTGCGGATGAAAAGCTGTGCTTTTCTTTAATTTGGTGTCCATTAGTTCCCACAAACTGGACCAAAACTTTCCCACAAATCGGGTGTCTCGATCAGATATAATGGAAGTGGGTAATCCAAAATGAACCCATACATGTTCAAAGAATAATTTCGCAGTTTCTTCAGCTGTAATCTGTTTACTACAGGGTATCAAAAAACACATTTTGCTGAACCTATCCACAAAAACATATAGATAATCATGACCTTTCCTAGATTTAGGAAGTTCTCCAACAAAATCCATGGAAATGCTTTCCCAAGGGTGAGAAGGAACTGGAAATGGAGTGTACAAGCCTAGTTTTCTGTTGTTGGGCTTGCTTTTAGCACACATAGCACACCCCTTTACATATCTAGAAACTGTCTCACTCATTCTTGGCCAATAATTGCAGTTGTGCAACTGTTTTACTTACCATGAAGTGACCTGATATCAGAGAAGTGTGTGATTCCCTAATTATCTTTGCTCTCTCAGTTTGTGGAATTCAGAGTTTCCCACAATGATATAAGAGTCAGTCCTTCACATGATAGTCCAATTCTTCTACTCTTTTGCCTTGACTCAAAGTTTCATATACATCTTTAAAGTCCATATCCTGAGCATACTGTTCTATGTAGCTTTCATGTAGCATATAATTATGCTTAAGTATGGTAGATGCATTTATAATGGGTCTAGATAACATGTCTAAAACCTTGTTATGTATGCCTTTTTTATATCTGATGACTAAATGAAACTGTTGTAGAAAACACATCCATCTGTAATGTCTTGATTGTTGCAACTTAGTTTGGGAGTGTAGATATTGAAGTGGCTGATGATCAGTATATATTACTGTTTCCTTTCCCATTAAGTAATGTTTCCACCTTTTCACACTATGAACTAATGCATACAATTCTTTGTCATATGTAGGATAGTTAACTACTGCAGGATTAAAAGTCTCAGAATGATAACATATGGGTTTACCGTGCTGTGTCAACACTACTCCCATGGCATAGTCATTGGCATTAGTTTGGATCTCAAATGATATTTGTAGATCTTGCAGTGCTAGTACAGGTGTTGTACTAATTTTTTCTTTCAAGGTGTCGAAGGCTTTCTGCTGTTTGCCTCCCCACTGAAACACCTTGTTCAATCCTGTCAAAGCATGTAAGGGAGCTGCAATTGAGGAGAAATTTGAAATGAACTTCCTCCAATACTGTGCTACTCCTAAGAAGCTTCTCACTTTTGTAGCAGACTTGGGTTTAGGCCAGTTTACAATGACTGCCACTTTAGTGGGATCTATTTTCAATTCACCTCCCCCTATTATATGACCCAAATAATTTACAAAGGTTTTGTCAAATTCACATTTGGAGAGTTTAACATAAAGTTTTTCTCTTTTCAAAACATCTAATGTCTGCTTAACATGCTTTAAATGTTCTTCCCACATTTTACTAAAAATCAGAATGTCATCCAGATACACAATAACAAAATCATCAAGAAAAGGTCTGAGTATCCACTGTGAAAATCCAGCTTGGTGAAATAAACAACTTCCTTCAATTGATCTAAAAGATCATCTATGCGAGGAAGGGGATAACGATTTTTTATTGTTATTTTATTCAGTGCTCAATAATGTAAATTCTCCACGAGCCATCTTTCTTTCTCACCAAAATGATTGGTGACCCACATGGTAATGTGCTAGGGCTGATGAAACCTTTTTTGAGCAACTCCTACACCTGCTTATTGATTTCAGCATTCTCTAAAGAAAATAACCTTGTATACTTGCGGCTGCAATGATTACTTCATCTCCCGAGTCTAACCCCAAATCCTTCTGAATAGCTGCAGCATTCTTCTTCTTCTTTCCCTCAGACTTCTTAGGTCTCAGCTTTGGATGTAGAATCCAACAGTGCTCATCATCATGCCCCTCCTTTTTACAGTGGGTGCATGAGGCTTTGCCTTTCTGTGCAGTGTTAGCCTTCCTTTCCTTCCACTTCTGCTTTCTTTTCTCCTTGCTTTTGCTTACCGTGGGTTGGGATGGTCCCCCAACTTCTGGATTTCCATTCTTTCCTCTAGCTTCCAGATGAGTAGCTTGTACAGATACCTCATCTATACTAGTGGGATTAAGTATGAGGATGGTATGCCTCATGTAGCTGTGTAGACCACCAATGTACTTCAAAAGAGTTTCTTGTGAGTCTAATGAAATACCCAACATCAATGCTCTCTTTTTGAACTCTTGAGTATACCCTTGTACACTTTGCCCTTTCAACTTCCAAAGAGTTTTCCAGCTCATCATGGCTTGTTCCATGTAGGCCAATGGATAGAACTGATTTTTTATTGCAGTAACAAATTCACTCCAGACAGAGATGGTCTTACCATGCTTCCTCATATCAGCTTGGGTTCTTCCTTCCCACCAAACCAAGGCAGTGCCCCCTAGGCGAAGGCTTGCGAGCTGAATCTTGCTCTTGTCTGAGTCTATATTTTGTACTTTGCAATACACATCAATTTGTCTTATCCAATTGTCTAACTTTTCAGCATTCAACTCTCCATCGTATATATGCAAATCAAATTTAACATCTAACTTAATCAAAGATGCTTTCTTATTACGCACAGGGCTACTAGGAGGTGTAGGGAAGCTTTCTTCTTTCCCCTTTCCTTTCTAGTGGTCATGGGAATGAGATTCATCTTCTTCTTTATCTTGCTTAGAGCCTGATGAATCTTCACCCTTATGCTTTCTAAAGTCCCTATACATTTCTTCCACCATGGACTTTATAGCTAGGAAACTTTCTATGAATTGAGAGTCTGGCCCTACAGAACCTTCTTCTGCCATTGTCTTTCGAGAATAGACTCTCCCAATTTCAGGATTAGTTCCCACCAATTCTCCTTCTCCTAATTTGAGCTTTGATCTAGTGAGGATTCACAGCATAGAGCTCTGATACAACTTGATATGATAATCACCCTATGAGTGACCTTAGTGAAGATTTATTAAACAAAAGGTATTACAGACCCATGTGCTGGTGTGTGTTTTGTGTTATTGAAACAACAGATCGATTAGATTCTAAATACACAGAAAATAAATGGAAAGACAGCAGAGAATACAGTAAGCAACACAAAGACACAAGCAATTTTTTAATAAGGAGTTCACCTTATTCTCCAGGGCTACGTCTCCGGTCTAGCTTCAGTGGTGGCCTGGTTTTATTATGTCTTTCAACATAGAAATTACAATGTAGGAACTCAAAATGAGTTCTCCTGAAGTAGATTTTGCTTGGTAGGGTGGTTCTTGGATTCCCCAAGCCACTTGGAGTACACAGACTCTTGTTCTTCCTACCAGCTTTGTGACCCTCGGTCTCTAGTGGAAAGATCCAACTGTGATGCTCAATCCGCACAGATTCCTCTATGGGAAGGCTTGATTCTTCAAGATCTCTAGTGCTCGATGCTGCCTATGGTCATCTCGACCCTCTGTCTCCTCTTCTTGGCTTTACTTCTCTCTGTGCTGAGTCCTCCTCTCATGGTTCACTGTTCACGATCTCTCTTGGTCGCTTGGACTCTTCGCTCTTTGGTGCTCGATGCTGTCTCTATTCATGGCTTTAGCCATTCGTCCTCCACGCCTATTTGGTTCCTCTCCCACCTGCGTTGATTCGCCTGTCGCCTGTGTGCTTGGAATTCCCTATTCAACGTCAGAATGAATGCTCGAGAAGTAGCCACGTGTCCTCACTTGAACTGCGCCAGCCTGCTCATCGATTCATTGCTTTCTCCACCGTGGTGGTCAATGGATTCCAAATCCTCTTAAATCGCGGCCTAATCCCCTATCAATTCTGCTTTGTCTATCGGACGCAATCTCAGTCATCCGATCTGGGCTCCTCCAGATCCAACGTCATTCGCACGTCAAGTGCGGTTGACTTGCTCGACCGATAACCTGCGATCACGGCAGTTTTTCTCTCACCTCTACTGCCACGCGTCGATCGCTGAGTGTGATCGCTCCGCTTTCTCCAAAACTGCTTACCGTTCAAGGGCGCCCCGATCAAACCGCTGGTTTCCAGGCTGTGGGTCCCACCTTTGTACGATGGTGCTTTACGTCTCTCCGCCCACAGTCCTTTGGCTCCCAACGTGACCGAGTGCTTAAGGCTCCTCCTTTTCGGCCCTGTTTGCCCAGCGATGTGCGCTAACGTGCATAAAAAATCAGCGCCTTTTCCTGATCCAGGGCTCCCAGGGGCTATTTTGACCTCTTGCGCAGTCTCCATGGGCCTCGGTCAACGCGCTTTGATCGAGGTCCTCGTTGTTCCACGCCAGCTGCCATGGCCACTAGGTCAGGGTGTTTTCGGTTGCTGTTTTGGATTCTTCAAGGATTTGTCTCGTCCCGATATAGTCATGGTCTTATGACAGTCGTTTATGGATCTGATTCGGATCAGAAGCATATAATAACCTTTTTACTTTTTATTTATCTTTTTCTCGCTATTATAGTTATAATTGAACTTAAATTCTAATAACAATCATTTTTTTCCTATTATCCTATATTTTAATGCTACTCCAACCAAAATGATCTCCTATAATATAAGTAAAATTTCAACATTAAAATTGAATTATTATATTAATAACTTCTTATAATAATATATATATTTTTATCATTTATATTTGTTTTTCTGATTATCCTATATTTTAATACTACATCAACAATAATAGTATATTTAAAAGAAGAAAAAAATTACAATATCTTTAAGCATATAAGAACATTTTTACTTTTTATTTATCTTTTTCTCAATATTATAATTATAATTGCACTTAAATTCTAATAACAATAGTTTTTTTCTTATTATCATATATTTTAATGTTAATTCAACTAAAAAGATATCCTACCGTATAAATAAAATTTCAACATTAAAATTAAATTAAATTATTATATTATTAACCCTTTTATAATACTAATTTTATTGTTTATCATGTGTATATAAATACAAGTTAATAAATTTAATACTTATCAAGGAATTTAGACTTCTGTGATCCATAACATTGTTTAGATAGTCTTCGGCAAAATCACATAACCAATCTTTTGTAGATGAACCACACTGGCTGGTTCGAAACGCGTCGACAAAAGATTGGTTATGTGATTTTGCCGAAGACTATCTAAACAATTTAATACTTCTTTTATAGATAAAAAAAATATATAAATATTTACCGTGTCTAAATTAGACTTATTTACGAAAGTAGACTGGTTTTGATCCTCCCCATTGAAAAAGACTCGTATCCTTTTCGGTTTATAGTAAAATTGAAATTACTTTTTTATAATAATAATTTTATTGTTTTATCATGTATATATAAATATAAATTAATAAATATAATACTTCTTTTATAGATAAAAAAAATTATAAATATTTACGGTGTCTAGATTCGACTTATTTACAAAGTAGCCTGGTTTTGATCCTCCCCAATGAAAGAGACTCGTATCCTTTTCGGTTTATAGTAAAATTGAAATTACCTTTTTATATTAATAATTTTATGTTTTATCATGTATATATAAATATAAATTAATAAATTTAATACTTCTTTTATTGATAAAAAAAAAAATTATAAATATTTACGGTGTCTAGATTCGACTTATTTACAAAGTAGCCTGTTTTGATCCTCCCAAATGAAAAAGACTCGTACCCTTTTAGTTCCCACAGCACAAAATTCCACCATTTTAGTATCCCCGAATTTGCAGCGAAATGATGCTGATTTGATGGCATTAGTATGAATCGAAGAAAAATATTGAAATTTTCAAACATATGTTCGACCACGGTTGGACCTTAAAATCTCTTTTCTTTCTTGCTTTATTATTTTTTCTAGAACTATTAATGACACCTCATTTTGATGAGTGATATTGATATCTAAACATAAAATTTATAATCCATTTTTGACATTTCTATTTTTTTATTAACAATCAAATACATCTGGAAAAAGTTGATGTGGAATTTCCGGTAGATTGTTCATTTATGATTGGAATATATTGTTTTATTAATGACACTTCATTTTGATGAGTGATATTGATATCTAAACATAAAATTTATAATCAATTTTTGACATTTCTATTTTTAGTCCCTGCCATCTGGCATCCGGCAGGGACTATAGTAACCGTTCGGAGGGGAGATAGCATTAATTCGCAGGGTTTTTTAGTGGTATTATTACTTATATTCTAAAGTTTGCCATCTCCCATCTGTTCGCCATCTTATTTGGTCTCTTCCCGAGGCGGAAGAGGCCGGACCATATCTTAAACCGATACTTACCCACAATCAAGTGGCCCTGACGGTGTGCGGTTTAGTTTTAATGCTGACATTAATTCCTTAATGTTTAATGTTAAGTGTTCAATTCGTTGTCTGCTAACTTGCTTGTTCTTTCGCTGCTAACGTGCTTGTTCTTTCGCAGGTGTCGGCCGTATGGTCAATGTTTGCATGGCGGGAGGTGTCCGCTTATCGGCTCGTTTGCATGGCGGGAGGTGTCCGCTTATCGGCTCGGCGGTTTTGTTCGAAGAACTAATCACTAGCATCAAGATCTGATATACAATCAGTCTGTTATTTTTGTAACTCTAAGTCGTTCAGTGGCGGATGCAAACTGGGCGTTGTCTAAATTTTATGCAGATTGCACAAACTTTGGCGGAATATGGCAGAGAAAATCTACCCTCTTTCCTTTGGATCCAGCTGGGAATGCACCTGGTGGTTCGTGACTGCAAAAACCCTAGGGTGGAATGCCTGTTGGTTGCCGAATTTCAGCAAGAAACGTGCAAGGAAAACCCCTGGGTGGAATGCCTGTTGGTTGCCGAATTTCAGCAAGAAACGTGCAAGGAAAATATTTTGCAGAGAGAGCCCTCACTAGGGTTTCCTGGTTGTGCAATGGGGTTTGGCCGGAGCTGGTTACTACTGATCTGTTATTGCAGGGCGGAGGTCAGTCTTTGCTTCTCTCCTACGACTATTGTTGGATATGGGTCTGGATATGGAACTATCCGAAGGTGAGCTATAGGGTATGGGTATTTATCTTAAGCTGCTGGACCTCCCGCGGCAGGTAGCCTTACCAAGTCTGACATTCAGGTAAGTGGCGAAAATTAAATCCAGTGAACAGGATGATTCAGGGCATTTCACTGGCCTCGCTTCGTTCAGGAGCCGAATTAACTAAGACCGGAGCCAAATTAAGAGATGCTGGTCTCGAGCAGGGTTGGGCTGGCTCCTCATCACGCTACTGTTGGGCTTGCTATTCGTAAGGCTTCGTGTTGGGCTTGCTCCTCGTAAGGCTGGTGAAGCGCTTGAAATCCGACTATCTGTTGATGCGAGCTAAATTAATGCTTTGTTCAAGTAACAGATCTGGTTGCCCTGGTCCCCGGCTCCAGATTCACCACCATCACTTACAGCATATCCAGGCGCAGATAGAGATCACAGATTGACCCTTTATCGATTGATTCGGGATATGGGAGAGATCACATCCAGCGTTCTAACTGCAGTTCTTGCCTCTTGAGGTACATTCATCTCAGTTTTCAAACTGTTTATAAATAGCTATCAAATGTCAATACAATCGATTTATCGCAGCACAGACCTAAGCTTATAACTCCCTCCTGCAGCAGGGTTTACTGGGCTGGTGAGACGTGGTGAGACATGAGACACGGTCAGGGCTACTCCCGGTCCATCCTTTGTGAAAAGCTGTGTGTTTGGCAGCTGAGTTTCTGTGAAGGCACTTGGTCTTTCGTTAAACCTCTGGTGGTGAAGCAGTAGGACACGCGTAGCACATGCAAATTCTATATATTACTGTTAACCATCATTTTATTTGTATGTAACCATTGTCGACATAACATAGAAATCATCCTACACAAAAAGCTATGTGGGACCTACCATGGCTCTAAGGGATTGTTCTTCGGAGTGGTTCTTTCTATTAACCTTTTCACATAATCATTAATTTCTTGAATTGGCAACTGTCTTCAATAGTCTTCATTCTTTCGTGTCTTTTTGGCTGTGTATTCTTTTCACCTCTAGTTGTCGCTGTGCATTGAACACACATCTATGGAATTTAAAGAATTTACATATCTAGATTGGCTCTGAGCTACATGGTATGGTTGCATCTTCCAGCATTCTTTTTGCAAGATGAGGATACTGATGGGCTGGACTGCTCCGTAAGTATGTTGTAGAACCTGCACGCATGTGGTGGCCAAGCAGAGTGGTCCAGGTGACCCTGTCCCGGTATAATAAAAATGTCAATATTTCTTGGGAATGTTTTAAGTAAATCATAGTGGTGTTAATGGATCTACTACTTGATAAGTGGTTAAATTTAATAATTTCTCGTTGTGAAATTCAGAAAAATAGTTCTTACGAAATTCTGAAAACAAATTTAGCCAGTCCACTTATTGAGTTACTTTTCATTTAATTATACTGTGAGAATTGGTAATGGAGAAGGTTCTGTGTTTGACATGCAGGGTACTGCATGAGAAAGACCATGGAAAGGGGATGTCTCGTAACACCTTCTTCTTCATGGCCATGACCTGCAGCTTTTGCTACTATGTATTCCATGGTTATCTATTCTCAACCCTGACCAGTGTATCGTGGGTGTGCTGGATTTGGCCTCACTCTGTCACAGCACAGCAGATTGGCTCCGGCATGAATGGCCTCGGACTAGGTGCCTTTGGTTTCGATTGGAGCAGCATCGCAGACTTCTTGTTCAGTCCTCTTATTTCTCCATTCTTTGCCATTATGAATGTCATGGTTGGTTATGTCTTCGTAGTATACTTTGCAGTCCCTCTTGCTTATTGGGGCACTAACATGTACAATGCAAAGGCTTTTCCTATTTTCAGCTCCGATTTGTTCACAGCCCAAGGTCAAAACTATAATATTTCACAGATTGTGAACAATAAATTTGAGCTGGATCTCGCTGCTTACAATCAGAATGGTCAAATACATATGAGATTGTTTTTTGCTCTGACTTGTGGGTTTGGATTTGCAACCATTGCTTTTACAATTACCCATGTCGCTCTATTCTATGGGAAGTAAGTTCTGATTTTTGTATTGACTTGACTTCCATTACTGCTTTCTTGCAAGATCATCAATTATGGATGTTAGTTTAAATGACATGCGTTGTTATGGTGCAGGGAAATATGGCAGCGTGCTGTAGCAGCATCCAAAAACAATCGGCCTGATATCCATACTAAATTGATGCGCAAATACCCTGACATCCCACAATGGTGGTTCTACACTCTCTTGTTTGGGACTGTTGCTGTTGCCTTTGCACTCTGTAAATATACATTAATTATGACTTCAGAATTATTATTCTAGAACTATTTATTTCAAATTTTATTCTTTTATGAATTTCTCTCTCGGGCCATTTGTGCCAGACTAGGTATATAGGTGGGCAGACCACATCAGTAGTAGAACCCTGGTGAATGACGTAACACTCTGTCATCCTCACGAGTGAGCCAATGCCTCATTGGCTGGATGGGCATGATATTGATTGAGATTTACTCATAGTTCTCTTTCGAAAGTTTCTGAAAGGACCTAATAAGGACCGAAAAAAGGTAAAATTCAAGTTTGAACTTTGCAAAAACATGATTTTATCATTGTGTCTGTATTGGTCTTTGTACATTGTTTATTAGACAGCTTTGTGTAACTTCTACACTTCTTCTTGTTGCAGTTTGATAGGAGGTTTCAGCTGTTGGGTTATGCAGGTGTGGTTTTATTGAATGTGACAATGTGGAGCTGCTATGTCAGCAGTCTTAAGGCTCTAACTTCGTTGCAAGCTACAGTTGTGAACTTTGCTACCAATTTTTTGGTTTCGGGATTAACTGGCCTCTTTCTCTTCAAGGAATCATTATGCATAATCGTATTTTTCAAGGCCAATAAGTTTTATATTCCCAGTAGGGTCAGTGGAACTTCAAAACAAGTGACCAGAAATTAAAACACAAAGATTGATTCTGCCACCAGTTAACTCTGAATTTCTCACAGTGGTTTGTAGGTGCCTTTCTAATTGTTTTCGGTACTCTCATCCTCAGCAAATCAAGCACTACACCAGAGCATACTTTGCATGCTGCCAGGAGTAAGCTGGAATGAATGTCATCGTTAATGGAAGTTTGTGATTTTGAGAAAAAAAAGCTGCGTACTGAATATCTTCTCAGGGAGTTGCATGTTGATGGAGCAAGATGTGAAAACTAAATTCAAGTTTCTGTTTCTGTTGGGATACAACATTTTTGAAAAATACAAATTGCAAAATTGTATTGATTATCACTCTATGGACTATACTTGGGTCAAATTTTGGGAAGGTCACGAGTGTTCTGATTGGTGAAATTGATGCCTGGAATTTAATTTAATGAGGAAGTGCTGTATTTTCAGCATGGTTTCATTGAATTGTAGGCTCTGCGAGGGAGTCGAGGAACAAATACCAAAAGCATTATGATCACCTTTCTGTGTTTGTTACTTGTTACTAACCATGCTTTAAAGTTTATTCCATAAGTAGTGGGTACTTAGCTTCTCCATCGCTTGTACTTAGCTTACTTACTGTGATGTGCTTTGATTACAGATATGCCATTGTTTATTAGACAGCTTTGTGTAACTTCTACACTTCTTCGCCATTGTTTATTAGACAGCTTTGTGTAACTTCTACACTTCTTCTTGTTGAACTTCCAGGTTTTTTTAAATCCCCTGGTTTCATTTTTTATCTTAATAGTAATAACAAGGTGACTATATTCATTGTTAGTTTTGTAATATGTATAAAATGATTGCATTGATTCAGAAAGTCCCATAATGGTATAAGTTATCACATATACATGTTTTGTTTTGTTTTTTATCTTCAATACAAGCCTTCAAAAGGGCTAGACCATAAAGAGTGGATTCCCGCTTAGCTACCTGGTCTGTGGGACAGTAATTACCAAAAACACTGAAAAGTTGTATTCGATTTCATCCCTTTGAAACTCATTGCATATAGGTGGGCAGACCACATCAGTAGTAGAACCCTGGTGAATGACGTAACAATCTGTCATCCTCACGAGTGAGCCAATGCCTCATTGGCTGGATGGGCATGATATTGATTGAGATTTACTCATAGTTCTCTTTCGAAAGTTTCTGAAAGGACCTAATAAGGATCGAAAAATGGTAAAATTCAAGCTTGAACTTTGCAAAAACATGATTTCATCATTGTGTCTGTATTGGTCTTTGTACATTGTTTATTAGACAGCTTTGTGTAACTTCTACACTTCTTCTTGTTGCAAAAGAAAAGAGGGCTTCTCCATGCAACCCTGCTTCTCCATGCAACCCTGCTTTTCCATAGACATTAAGAAGAGCATTGTATGTGATTCTACCCGGGGGACATCCCTCTGCCTTCATCTCTTTGAAAATATTGGATGCTTCTTCACACAGCTCTCCTCTGCCACAAGCAGCTATAATGGTATTGTAGGTGCATTCATCAGGTTTAATTCCCCGAGTTTTCATCTGCTCAAAAAGTGATACAACTTTGTTCCAAGAATTACCCATCTTGTCGTATACATCAAGCATTACATTGTAGGTGACAATATTTGGTTCACATCCACCTTCCTCCATTCTCTTGAACAGAGAGATCGCTTCTCTGTACATACGATTCCGGGAATAAGTAGAAATTAAAGAGGTATAGGTATAGGCATTCATCGGATAACCTTCTAGGGGAAGATTATGAAACAAGTCAGTTGCTTTAGAGCATTGAGCCTCTATGCCTAAAATCCTGATCATGACTGCAATTGTTTGTGCATTTGGCTTGTGATCCTCGTGGTTTCTTATCAATTCAAATACATCTAGGGCCTTCTTCCATTCTCTAAATTCACATAGTCCCTTTAAGATTGCCAGAAGATCCCCTTCTTGTATTAGGGCTGAATCTAGAATTTCACCCAAACTCCCATCTTGTTGAAGAATTCAGTGTAAAAGAAACTCACCAGTTTCTGAGAGCTCTTTCCTCCATGACTGGCTTCCGAATGTGCCATTTCTGGAGTCGACAACGGCCTTACCTGAAGAAGCGCCCTCCTGGACACCAGGTTGTGGAGGCCCTTCTTCAAAACCCACATGAGCATTGGAACACAATTGAGAATGGAGAACTCCTTTTCCATCTTGCGCGTCTTCGACTACTGATGGAGGACTGGAGAGTGATTCAAGGATCAGATTTGCAAGGTCTTCTATTTAACTGCTGGTGTCATCTCAGCAGCTTTCACATTACTTTGTTCTAAAGCCGTAGCTTCAGCTGAATTTCATTTAACATAGCATGCAAAGATGAATCTTACAATGAGCATCAGCTGACTCGAATGCATGCTAATTGTTTTTGTGCAATATAGAGTTCTTGTTCCTTTTCTTGATCTGCTACAGCCATAAGTTGCTGCTTTTCTGATTCTACCCTGGCCTTGGTAACCTCAATTGCTTGCTAGGATACGATCATTTCATGGACCTTTTGATCTTTCTCTTTCAGCTCAAGATGTGCTTTCTGTAATTTGTCCCAAGCAATCTACAAAGGCAATGACCAATGTGTTTTCTTTCTCCTGATTACCTTTTAGATTTGCCCCAGCTCTCTCTATCTCTTTTGTTTGATCACTGATCCTATAAAGGAGGTCCTCCTTTAGAACATGCACATCTTCAAACTGTTCTTGAATTTGCCTTTTGAAACTGTTAAAAAGGGTATTTGCATTGAGTCTTTCAGCAGATAGATCCCTCTCAATACCTGCTAAAGACAAACAAAGAATAGCCTCAAGCTCGAAAACCGTTTGCTTTGTTCTAAAGCCAGTGCTAGCATGAGTTCATTAGGCCAGGACCATAGGCCAGTAGTGGCCATGTCTCCGGATCAACCAATGCATCTTCACAAACTCATGTGTTAACTTGATGCAGGGACTCGCTGCGTCGCAGCTGTCCTTGTTTTATTAACAATCAAATACATCTGGAAAAAGTTGATGTGGAATTTTCGGTAGATTGTTCATTTATGATTGGAATATATTATTTTTTAAATAGTTTTTTTAAATTTTAAACCATTTGTGTTGCTTCATTAAATTAGTTTTATTTATTTAATTAATTAATTATTAAACAAAAGAAATTTTATTCGGATATATAATGTTATATAAATTGGTCAAAACACAATAGAAACACCATCTCTAATTCAAAATGTTTATATTTTTTTTATATAATGTTATATCAATTTGTCAAAACAAAAACAAAAACATTACATTTACTTTCTAAATCTCTACATTTTTTTATTCAATATTGTAATTGAGTCAAGGGTCATTTTCTGAAGGCTATTTGTAAGTATGTCCATACTTAACTTAGAGTTGACACTTGTCCCTCTTAAAATAAAAATAAAATATTCTCTAAATAGAAAAGAAAAGAAATATTGGCTTAATAAGAAAGAAACAAAATGATATGTGAGTAAGATGTTTAAACCTTATACTTTTCAAAAGCTATTTTAGTGCCCAATATCAAAAAAATATTAAAATAAAATATTTTATGTTCTATAGAATAAAATATCCAATGTGGGTTATTAATAAAATATTTTAATATGAATTAATATTTACTCGTATACATAACAATATATTAATAGCAAAAGAAAACCATTTTAATGTAGGCTGATAGAATGACTCAATGGACATGTTATGTAATCTTTATAGCATTCAAAAATACAATTTAAATAATGAAAAATTACACATTGTTTTTTGCACTCTAAATTAAATTTGCACCTGAATAAATTTGATCTCTCTTGGCTCATGTTAGATCGATGCTTAAGATAGATCTATGTTGATTATTTTCAAAACAAAGAGATCAATTCTAATCCTCAAACCTATACAAAATTTTAAATAAAATATATAATTATTGATTATCACCTTTTTAAAATGAAGCGGGAAATGCTCAAAGTCTCGACCTTATGAATTCTCAACAAAAATGAGACCACTACACCAATCAAATGCAAGACCACCCATTAATACACGCTATGATATCTATTTGTGGAACACAAATCATGTCTCCATAATTTTTGCTTTAGTTTCATTTTCTTCATGGATGGATATAGATTAGCAAAAATAACAAAAGTTTCAAAAGATACATATTAGAAAGTTTATTAGCACAATGATATGTTTGATAAATGTACATAGGTGACAATCATATTAGTAAATATGGTTAATATATGTTAATGAATATATACTAACCACATTAATAATGCACATATTTAATATTAATAATAATATTAATTGTAGTGATTAGGTTTTAGTTTTAGTATATTATAATTATAATATATTAATATTATAGTGGGCTAAAGAAGGTATTGGGAGAGATATTATATTGGAGATATAATCATCATAACGAAATTATATTACTCATGCTTCTTTTAAAATAGGGTGCAATTATACTTAGTATGGTTCTTGGAGGGAGAATGGATACCTTAGTGGTTTCAGGGCCTATGAATTTGGAGTCTGCAATTTTGAGGAAAGAATTTATAGTAAATGTCAGAGAGTGACACTTGCTTTAGGTTGGTAAAAGAGATGGAGGAGGTGTCTGTCAAGGGTAACTGAAAACAGAAGGCAGTGGAGGTAATCATAATTCGACCGTCCCATCTAAAGATCTTTTCTCTTATGTAGCTGCTAATAGACTAGGGTTGCTTTGGATGTGGAAGATCATATATATGGAGGATGAGGTGGATTATTCCACCGACCCCTTTGAAAATGTTTCCATTTGGACCAAGCCGCCACCTTAGTCCTTAGAGTTGGAGCCTAGGGTAACACTTGGTAGTTTAGACACAAGGATTTATTCTTGTCTTCCAACATTGGAAACAATTTCAATTGTATTGGAAGGTTTTCCTCCCACATTTTTGGAGGTTTCATCTGTGCAAAATTTCAATATTTTTCAAGATTGGAGGAGTTGTCTTCTCTGTGGTTTCATTCCTAAGAATTTTTGGTAAGCTCTAATTTGCTTTGGTGTGTCACCTGGGAAACTTCAGCTGTAAGTTATTTCTAAGGATTTCCTAGCAATGCATGATAGGCTAGTGTTGTGGTGGGTGGTTTTCTATGTGTTGCCCTAGTTCCATGGGGTTTCTTCTGATGTAGGTGGTTTCAGGAATGAGAGTCCTCACTAGACATGTATGGGTTACTATGGGGAATATCCTATTGAATTGTTAATGGGTGGAGTTGAAAGCTCTAGAATAAATCCTCACTTCTATGGTTGTTTTCTTGGTTCCTTTGAGGAATAAGGACTAGGGTTTAGCTATTCTAAAAATTTCAATGGGGTTACCGAGTAGAGCATGCAAGGGTATATTTTAGAGGACTCCCAAATTCTAGCAAAGTAGGAGTGGAATTTTATGACAACAAGATAGGAAGGAGTGGACTATAGACTCCACAAGGGGGAATTCCTATTAAGCAACCTACCCCAAAGACCAAAAAGATGGTTTAAAAGAAGCATAAGAAATTCAAATGCACAAAGGTTGAATCTAATTTGGAGAACTTGACTCTCAAAGGAGGAGTGAAGTTTGAGGAGGTTATGGAAAAAGTTGAGTGGGTCTTGGTAGGTTGAGTATGGAGAAGGGAATTCTTTGTAGAGATGCTTCGAGAACGTGTTAAAAAAATATAGGAGAATGTCATCCCAAAGTTACCAATGGTCAGAACTCTTATGAGGGGCTCATTAGCATTAATATTTTAATATGCGAAGGATATCAATTTGATGTTGCATAAGACATTATGTATAGATTTGGCACCAGTTTGAATAAATAGGTGGAGTCCTCTATTTGATGCCAACAATGAAAATTTTGGGGTAGTGCCCTTCTCGATGAGAATCCTAGGATTTTCCATGCAGTTTTAGTTACATGACATCTTCCAAATAATCCAGGACAAGTTGAGGTCCTTTGTGGAAGTAGACAGATTCTTTAAGGAGACTAGAAGAATGGAAGTCCCATCAATTTTAGTCAATTTGGATATTGGCGAGGGTTTGATTGTAGCCTAGAATATCACTTATCTAGGGTTGTCACATAAGAAAATTCTAGACTATGAGGGCATCCCTTTCAGGTGTTGTATATTTCATAAGGTGGGTCATGTACTAAACAACTCATTAGCAGAAATTTCAGCCTAAAATCGACCTCCTAAGGAAAAATAATAAAATAATAGTTAAAATAATAAAATAAGAGTTATGGATTTTGGAGAGGAAAGAATAAAACTAATTTTTTACTTGTATTTTTGGCTTATCTCCTTATTAGTTTACCCAAATTTCTAGTGTAGACACTCATTAGATGCATAATTAAATTCCAAATACAACGAGTACCCATTATGCATATTTTTTACAAGATCTGCATTAATAAGAAAATGAGGATACCTTAAAAAAGTGTGTTCAACATGCTTTTTTAATGTATCTTATTTTTTTTTTATCAATGTGGGTCTTCTCACAATTATGCATAATGGGTACTCATTGAATGTAGAATTTAATTCCGCATATAACGAGTGTCTACACTTGAAATTTGGGTAAAACTATAAGGAGATAAACTAAAACTACAAGTAAAAAAAGTTATTTTTCTTATTTTCCCTCCAAAAATATTCATTGCATGTACCTATTTTTTAATTTAAAGTATTTTTATAGGTTAACATATTATGACATGGAAATTATGTGAAAATTTCACAAGCACTTTTAGGCTGAAATTTCCTCTAATGATTTTTCACCCTATTATGGGAGGAAAGGAAGTAAGACTCACAGCTGGAGGACCCCAGTGAGAAATAAGGAGAAATATTTTGATGATTAGGAGTCAATTAATTCTCCTTTGAGTAAATCTTCAAGAGTAGTCTAATCTTAGTCTGATGGACAAAGACATGTGGTTGCAAAGTGACAGAATGCAAGCTCTTGCCTAGGTACCCCAGGATGCAGGTTCACCCTTTGTCTAATGCACCTATGACGGGAAGAGGAATTCCATTGTCTATGACCTTTCCAAAGTAGGTGTGTAGTAGTCACTAGTTTTATGGAAGATCTTGGATTAGATAGGCGATACATGTTACGAGTTCTACCACAAGAATATTACATAAGGCTTGCATATGGATTATGCAAATGATTGAGGACCACATCTCTCAACTCGTAGCTCTTTTTGATATGTTTCTCTAGATATTCTCTCCTCGATGACAAAAGGCTATTTCTATTATGGTTATGTTCATATGATTTATGTTGTTGAAACACTAATTCTGAACTAAAATTGGCTTCTCAGGCATGTTTTTTGTATTCATCTTTGATGGATGACTGTAATCTAGAAAAATAACACATTTTTAAATGTACTCCTATGCATATGGAAAATGTAATTTCAAATTTTTTTAATGAAAATTATTATATTTCCTTTGGGAAAAATATTATAATATTAATATTAATTAATATATAATGATAATATTAGTAATTGGTTTTAATATGGAGTATTATTATTGGGTTTTACTATGAGGTTTTAGTATTAGGGTTTTGGTATAGGGTTTTAATATTATGGTTTTAATATATGTAATGATAATTTAGGTGTTCGAATAAGTGAATAAGTTTCAATTATCACGGAACCTTATAATAAACCCTAATATTAAAACTAATATTATAAATCCAATATTATAATCCCAATATTAAACCACAATATTAAACCCAATACGATAAACTGTAATATTAAACCATAATACTATAAACCCAATATTAAAATCAATATTATTAAACGTCATATTAAACCCAATATAATAAACCCTAATATTAAAACCTAATTTTGTAATGTCACAATGTGATGTTGAATAAATTGCAATGTGACATAAAATTGTAGTAATGATTGTTAGATTGATTGTCCCATTGTGACAATATTTGTCACAATGTGATATTCAATAGATTTATGTACCATTCCAATGCCATAATATTAAACTAAATACTATAAAACCTATTTTTACAAACCAAATATTAGGGACCAATATTACAAACCCTAATATTAAACGTAATATTAAAAACTCAATATTGAAGTCAATATTATAAAACCTTATATTATAAACTCAATATTGTAAACATTAATATTAAACCAAATATTAATCTTAATATTATAAACCATAATATTAAACTCAATATTATAACCATTATATTAAACCCTCGCATCATAAAAGTTAATATTAAATTCAATATTATAAACCATAATATTAAATTCAATATCAATCACAATATTATAAACACAATGTTAAAATACCTAATATTAAAACTAATATAATAAACCCTAATATTTAAACTAATATTATAAGCCCAGTATTAAACCCAATATTATAAAGGCAATATTTAACCCTAATAATAAACCCAATATTATAGTTCCTAGTTTTGTAATGTTGCAATGTGACATTGAATACAATTTTGTACCATTCCATCATCACGATATTAAACTCTAATATTAAACAAAATATTATAAACCCTAATATTAAACCCAATATTATAAACCTAAATATTAAAACTTAATTTTGTAATTTCGCAATGTGGTGTTAAATATATTGCAATGTAATGTAACATTGTGATAGTGTTTGACATATTCACATTGTGACATTGGATATATTTTTGTACCATTCCATGCTCACAATATTAAATCCAATTTTGCAAACCATAATATTGAACCCAATACTATAAGATCATTATGATTAACTATTTAAACAATGAGCACCAATGTTGAGTTTGTTTGACTATGTTCACTAATGTGATTGACTATGTTTGATTATTAATATTAATCAATAATAATGTGAGAGGATTATGCTTGACCGAAGATGAGGAGTGTTGATTGTTAAGCATAGTCAAACATACTCGAAAACATCAATGAATGTGGTTGAACAATTTTGTAATGTCAAAATGTGACATTGAATAAATTGCCATGTAATGTAAGATTGAGACAATGTTTGTCACACTCTGATGTTAGATAGATTTATGTACCATTCAAACATCAAAACATGTTTGATTATTAAAACCCTAATATTAAAACCTAGTTTTAAAATGCAATATTAAAATCCTAATATTAAAACCCTATAGTAAAACCTCATACTAAAACCCTAATTGAAAACCCATTACTAAATGTGGTAAATACAGGGTTGAATAAGTTTGATCACAGTCAACAATTTAAACAATGACTATCAAGGTTGATTTTTTTTGGCTATATTGTCTAATGTGGTTGATTATGCTTGACTATTAATATTAATCAATAATAATGATAAGCGATTAAGTTCCACCAAAGTTAGACTATTAATTTTCAAATAATATTATTATTAGTCAACTTCATTAATACTAATATTGTTAATATTAAACAATTGTAATTCTTTATTATGACAAACCAAGGATGACCTTAGATGACTAAGGTTGACAATGCTTGACTTTGGTGAACCATGGTTGAGTATAATTGATTAGGATTGATTTATGTTGGATGGTGACGATTATGAGTGAATAAGGTTGACTAATGTTAAGTGTGGTAAACATAGGGTTTAAAATGTTAGATCATCATCAGTTATTTAAACAATGACTAAGAAGGTTGGCTTTGTTTTACTATGTTGACTAATGTGTTTGATTACGTATGACTATTAATATTAATCAATAATAATAATAGGCAATTATGTTTCATCAGTGATGAATAGTGTTGACTGTCAAACACAGTTAAACATAGTCGAATATTGTCACCACATTAGTAAACCAATATGTTCTAAACCATATTAATATTAATATTATTAAAAAAAATTAAACATTAACTATGGATGTTCATGGTTTGACTATGTCATCATGTTGACTCTAGTTATGTCAAGCATGATGTTTGTGGTTAACTATAAGCACCAAGGTTAGCTACATGGTTGACTATATGTTTGGTTAAAATATATGGCTTACCAAAGATGATGAAGGATGGCTATAGGTGACCAAGGTTGATTATTATTAACTATGGTAAACAAGTGAATGATTAATGATGACCATGGTTTGACTTTCTATACATTGACTTTAAATGTTTACTCTGTTTGACTATTATATCATGATGTCCCTTATATGTGTCTATGGTTAATTATAGCCATACTAAACATAATGCGTATCATTAATCATAGTTAAACATGATCAACATGTTAATTATGTTGGACCAAATTCTTCAATATTATGATGTGTTAAACATTAGATTAATATATTATTAACATGTAAATTTAAATATTAATGTATTATTATAATTTTATTAAAATTTAAATAATAACATTAAGTTTTTAATGTCTAATATAAATATTATTAAACTTTAATATTAATTATTCTTATTCCTATTAATATTAATATTAATAAATTATTAATAAAATTATAAAAACATTAATAGTAATATCAAACTAAACGTATTATTCGTAATATTAATATTAATATTATTTATTAAACATTCATATTAATATTAATAAAATTATTAATTTTAATTTCAATGTTAAAATTAAAATAATAAAACTTATTAATATTAATCTTAATATTAAAATTACTAAACATTAATACATTATTATTAATATTTAACATTATTATTATTAATATTTAACATTATTATTATTATTAAACATTAAATTTATTAAATTGTATATTTATTAATAATAACCTTAAAAATATTAATATTAATATTAACCTCAAACTAAATATTATAATTAAAACTATGGCTCAACCATGTTGATTATAATATTGAGTTTATAATTAACCGAATATTAAACCTATGGGTGAACAATGTTGGATTGTAATATTGAGTTTATAATTATATGAATGATATAATATTAGGGTTTACACTGAGATTTATAATATTAAGGATATAATATATTTAGGGTTTTAATGTTAATGGTTTTCACACAAAGAGTGAGTTGCCTAATTTTTATGTTTATTTTTACTTGTAAAATTTGTTTGTGGAAGATTGTTTTTTAAGTTGTTCAAAACATTATGGTTTATTGGACTATATAGAAATTCATAGAAAGAATAAATTGTAATGAGAAAGGATTTGAAGTCATTTCACTATAGCAAAGTCATATATTGTAAAAATATAGTCTTTTTTTGTTAATAAAATCTTGCATTTTAATTTTTTGATTTAATGATATTACATGTGTATTTTTTTTCTCTCGTTAAATCTATTAAAAAGATTAAAAAACTTTTATCTCACTCACTTGAAATAAGTGAAAAAGTTAATATTATAAATTTGTATTTTAAAATGAAATTACATTTATATTATGTTTAAATTACTAGAAGCTAGTTACTATCTCCTTAAATAAAACAAAAACATTTTCTAATAAAAACAATTTACATTGTTTAACTTTTGATTCTTTACCACTTACGTAAATATTTTATATATTTATTCAAAGTACAGCTACATAACAATCGTACTAAACAAACTTATTGAAGAATATATACCTATGGTGGTAAGAAAACAATCTCAATAAAAATAGAAGTCTTCGTTGAGTTTCATGATAATAAATGTCGCAACTTTTTGCAAATGGCTCCAAACATCAAAAACCTAATGAAGTGCATTCAATTTTAGCATTGATATACCGACGGTATAAATAACGAATCTTATAATTTCCCATGGTATTGTATATCTATACACATGTTTACACCTAACAGAAAAAAAGAAAAACAAAAGTTTTAAGATATCACCAATCATTGTCAATTAAAGAAATAAAGAAAAATATATCGCCTCATGTCCTATCCCTATCGGATTCGACCCAGCAACGACTAAACTTACCACTGACCATTTAGCTTCTTATTCTCGAATGGAAATTGGCTCACATGTTGGTAGATCTTTATCAACCCAGGAATCCACGAACAAGCTGACTAGAGGGATAACTGGAAAGCCCTTGGCAATTTAATATAATTATCATTTTAAATAAATAGAAACATGTGCATAGCTTCACACTTCACGTAAAATAATGAAAATAATGAATGACAGCGAGAAGGGCGATTTCGAATCACCTTCAAATATCCTAAACTATGAAAACTCGTTTAGGTCATTTTATTCCTGGCCGCATAATGTTCGTTCTAAGCATTAACCGTTTAATGCTTTGATACCTTGTGTTCATTCTAACTCATAACAAATAATTTTTTTGAGCACCTATATTATAATTTAAATGTGGCTAATGTCTATGTGATATTTTTTTTTTAGGAAATATTTTAAACTCATATTAATGATCTAAATTGCAAAACAACAAATCTCCACTAACACACGACCTATTTATCACCATCAAGGTAGCCATGTAGTTCTACAATATTATAAAATTGAATAGGGTAGGTATTACTAGTTATACAATAGAATCCTAATGGGTTTTAGTGATGGAAAAGCTATGAATGGCTATACTAATCAACTAGTCTGAAATTCCCGAAGCAGAAATTTGAGCGATCTTACTTAGCCGAGCAATACGGAACAAGCAATCGTAATGAGCGACGACGATATTTACCCATCAGAATTTATATTATACACTAAACTATTTACAAAAAAATTCTTTAATAGATATCAAAAGATTATAATGAAAATCGATTATGTGGGTGGTGTAGTTTTACTTAATAACGACGAAGCCGAGCAATAGAGATGGAGACGAGCAATATAGACCGAGCGAGCAATATTACTGATACGAGCAATATAGAGCGAGCGAGCAATGCTACTGAGCCGAGCAATAAAGACTGAACAATCATACTAAGACTAGGGAAATATACCATTTCGGTTGCTACGAAGATGGAGAAAGACTGTGTTTCAGAAGGGAGAACATCGTCTCTACTTCAGTCGCCACATTGGTAGGGGAAGGTGTTTCATGAATGCGAGAAACCGGGTGGACGAGCCCATTTCAGTACAATTTTCAGCTACATGGAGGGTGTTTTAGTAGGGTGCATGGACGAGAATGCAAATGGAACAACGTGTGTCATGAATTTTTATTTGAAAATGCAAAAACAAAAGAAAACTCACAAGAGGATGGCTGAAAAATAAATCTCAGCCATCTATTCCTCTATTTAATTATGAATATTCCCTTACCATCAAATCTCAATCCTACACTTAATTTTTCAACCAAATATATTTAAAAGTCCTCAATCCTAGACTTGATTTTGCAACTCAATATATTTAAAAGTCCTCAAGCTGTGATCCAAAATAAATATCTCTATCAATATAATTATTTTTTTCATTCAAAAATAAAATTTATTAAAATTTACAAAATACAACTTAAAAAATTTAGATGAAAAAATAAACCTCAACTCAGTTCGATGAACCCGGAGGCACCAATCACGGGAGCGTTGATGAAATAGTCGCTTCAGAGAAAATCGAATTGACAGATGAAACCGCAACACAGGTTGATGAACCCGGAGGCACCAATCACGGAAGCGTTGATAAGATAATCGGTTCAGAGAAAAACGATTTGACAGATGAAACCGCAACACAGTTTGATGAACCCGGAGGCACCAATCACGGGAGCGTGGATGAGATTATCGATTCAGAAGTGGGAGCATCACATGCGGCGGTAGACGAGGTAGACTGCAGAAGTAATGGCGAAAACAGTGACATAAAGGCAACCAGCTCGGTTACCAACCATCAGACCAGGAAAAAGGAAAGCGCCCATAATCACAGGTACGCTCCCAATACCATTTCATGTAGATATGATGTTAATAAACACTTTATTAGGAATGAAATTAATAACATAAGCATAGAAAGCAAATGTTCCAGCTCAGGTCACGAGAACACCATAGATAATGAGAACATAGAAAATTACCCTATGAGCTGTAGCATGAATAATAAAAAAGTAGTTAACATATCCTCTTATGAGCTGAAAATAGAAGAAATGGAGGTCCTTAACAAAGGTCTTAACTTTGCTTTAGCCCCTAACAAAATCCCCAATGAAGAGATCATTTGCAACCTTGAAGATGGAATTAAGTCTCTCAAGGATGATGACAAAGAACTCATCAGGCAAGAGGTCGCTGTTATCCTTAGAAAAGCCAAGCCACCTAGGAAAAACCTAAACCCTGATCAACTTAAAGCCCTAAAAAGCCTTAGAAATAATAAGGACATAGTCATTTTAAAAGCCGACAAAGGTGGCGCCACTGTCGTTATGGATTATGTAGATTACATAAGCAAAATGAAAGACCACCTATACAACAGTGGTAGCTACAAAAAGCTAGAAAAAAACCCCATCTCCAAAATCACAAACCTCGTAAAGAAAGCCATTAAAGAAACAAACCTTGATGATAAAATAAAAAAGAGATTGACACCTAACAGCGAAATCACCCCCAGGATCTATGGAGCCCCTAAAATTCATAAAAAAGATGTTCCCCTAAGACCCATAGTCAACACCATAGGGTCTCCCACTTATGAGTTAGCAAAATACGTCGCTAGCATTCTGTCCCCCCTTGTAGGTAAGACTAGCTCTTACATTAAAGACTCCAATCAATTTGTAAATCACATAAAAAACACCAAGCTAGAACCAGGAGACAAAATCGTGAGTTTTGACGTTGTCCAGCTCTTCACCAAAATTCCCCTAGATGATGCTATTCAGGTAGTCAAAGATGTGGCAGATCCCCAGACCGCAAAATTAGCCGAAATCTGTCTCCGCTCAACCTTCTTTTCCTTCCAGGGTGAAATATTTGAACAAACTTCAGGCGTTGCTATGGGATCACCTCTCTCTCCCATCGTGGCAAACCTTTTCATGGAAAAATTCGAGAAGAAGGCACTTGACTCATATCCACTAAAACCCAAATCCTGGGTTAGGTTTGTGGATGACACCAGTGTCAATTGGCCTCATGGCGAGGAAGAGCTAAGCAAGTTCCTAGATCACCTCAATAGCTTGTCTGAAGACATCAAATTCACCATGGAAGTTGAAGAAAATAATTGCATTCCTTTCTTAGACATCCTCCTCATTAGGAGGAAGGATGGTTCCATTGGTCACAAAGTTTTTAGAAAGAAAGCCCATACAGATAACTACCTGCATGCCGACTCTCATCACCACCCCGCCCAAAAAATGGGGGTACTACAAACCCTCTTCACTAGAGCTTATAGAATCTCTGATATAAACCATACTGATGAAGAAATTTCCTACCTTAAAAGAACCTTTGCCAACCTAGGGTACAGCAAGGAAAACATATACAAAGCCATTCAAAAAGCAAAAACTGATAACAATAAAAACAAAACTAAAGACAACCCTGCCTCCAATACCTGCCTTCCTTACATCCAAGGAGTCACTGACAAAATAGCCAAAATCCTCAATAAGAAAAACATAAAAACTGCTTTCAAACCCTTGTCTACCATAAAGCAAAGAATGAGATCTGTTAAGGATAACCAAGAACTACTTCAGCAAAAAGGAGTTTATATCATCAAATGTTCTTGTGGGGACCAATACATAGGAGAAACTGGTAGATCGGTTAGGATTAGACTCAAAGAGCATAGTGCAGACATTCGTAACGAAAGAACCAAGTCCTCAGCCCTAGCTGAGCATGTAGGTAGAACTAATCATCATATTTGCTTAGAAGACACCAAAGTCATTGCTAATGTAGAACACCATTTCAAGCGTAAAGTTAGGGAAGCTATTGAAATCATTAAACATCCTAGAAACCTTAATAGGGATGGTGGCATGGAAATTAGCAAAAATTGGAACCCCGTGCTAACCCCCGCTAATAATCTTAATAACAATGTTGTAAATTCCTAACCTGCCATCATAAATTTATAAGCAAATATAAAAGCAAATGTAAATTGTAATAGATATAATAAACAGGTATAAGAGAACAATTTTAGATATCTTAGTAAATAACATATATAATAATATAGATTAACAACTATCAATAAGCACGCATCCATTATAATAGGTAAATAATAGAAAAATTAATAAGTATATATAGTAGAGCATTAATAAATATCATAATAAATATCAATCATAATAGATAACAATAAGTATATATAGAGGAGCTATAGCTAATACCATAATAAATAACATTAATAACAATATAGATAATAAGGAGCATAATAATAAATATAGAATTAAAATAGCATTAACAATAACAAATATTAAATATAAACAAAAAAAGCATTAAATATTAAAATACTAATAAGAATAATACAAAATAGTCTTAAGAATTACAAAAAGAGATTTTAAAAACAAATTTATTATTTATAAATAGACATAATAAATAACTTACATAACAATAATAATAAAATCTCAATTTAATCAATGAAGAATAACATCATAAACATCAACAAGCATTAACCATAATTAATAAGCAAAAAAATTTAATTATGAGGCACATTAACAAAATAAGACAAAATATAATATTGTAATATAAATATAATAATTAAGCCATAAACCATTAATGGATGCTCAATAAACATTAAGCATCCAAACCATTAATGGTTGCTCATTAATCATTAGGCATCTAATAAGAAAGGTATAAAGAGCATTAATGGATACAATCAATAGAAGCATTAATAGCATTAATAATAATTAAATGATAAAGCTAACATTAACCTCATCAAATATAAAAGCAAATATAAATTATAATAGATATAATAAACATTTAAATATCCTAGTAAATAACCTATATAATAAGATAGATTAGTAACTATCAAAAAGCAAACATCCATTATAATAGATAAATAATAGATAAATTAATAAGTATATATAGTGGAACATTAATAAATATCATAATAAATATCAACTATAATAGATAACTACAAGTATATATAGAAGAGCTGTAACTAATAACATAGTAAATGTCATTAATAATAATACAGATAATAGGAGCTAAATAATATTATAGAATTAAAAAAACATTATCACATAACAAATAATAAATATAAACAAAAAGAGCATTAAATATCAAAATACTAATAAAAATAATACTAAATAATCTTAAAATTACCAAAAGAGATTTTAATAACAAACATATGATTTATAACAAGACATAATAAATAACTTTCATAACAATAATAATAAAATCACATTTTTATCAATTAGGAATAACATCATAAATATCAATAAACATAAACCATAATTAATGAGAAATAAAATTTTTAAAAATTTTAAGGCATAATGACATAATAAGACAAAATATAAAATTGTAATTTTTATAGAAAAATTAAAAATAAATTGCAAGGTAGGTATTAAAAATATGTATAATGTAAAATCATAAAGCTTATAATAAATAAAATTTGTATAATGTAAAATCATAAAGCTTAAAATAAATAAAATTATCAATAAGAAAAAGTGTCGGCCATTGGACTTCACATCCTGGGTTTCATATTTATACCTAAAAATCTCCTTCTTTTCTCCTCACAATTTGTCCTGATGATGAGTCTAGTTGCAGACTCGAAACGTCGACTACAAAACATGAACACTGTGGAAAATCCGAACTCCTTTCAAAAATCACACCACAGTAATTTGCAAACTAAAATAATATTATTATATAATTTAGATGAAGCAATCTGTTCTAGTCTGTCACAACTCCACGGTAAAAATACCAAATAAAAAAAAAATTTGATCACAACTCTAATACTTTATGACCAACCTTATACATATTCGATCATGAACATTACTATACACATGTATATATATTGGCTCTCAAATACCGATGCGCTATCATGGTTCGCATATACATATGTTCAACCTAATACACAAGGTTTTACTTTCTGGTTTATTACCATACGAATCCTGGGTGATCGGATAGGGTCAAAGGTTATCAATTGGCTTGCTGTTCCGATTAAACTCCGATGCCAGGTGTGACGGAAATGTAAATGCCTTCACCTACCTTGGCCAGGTGTCTAGCACCGTGCAAGGGCCATGTGAAGTCTCGGGGAGCACGCTGAGGTTTGCGCGCCATTCCTCCGCTTGGATGGACGGCGAGGATTTCCTGAACAGATCTAAGGGTTCACAAAAGTTCCAGGGTTTAGCGGGTTTTATATACCACAAGCCGCATGATTCGGGTTCATTTGCACCTGTTGGTTTTGCCGAATGCTCGTTCAGCTCAGCGACTCTTTGTCTCCATCGTATGCCAGGTCTTGCCCAGCCATTCCAGGTAATCTGACCGCCGATTTCAGAGTTTCGTTACAGCTGATGAACATTTATATACTCAATGTCTTGATTTCACAGGGTTTATGGTTTTCGGTTATTACATTCATGACTAACTTCCAGCGTTCGTTGTTTGCAGGGTTTTACCTCTCGGTCCTCCTGCCGCTCAAGGATAGATCATGCATCCGAAATACTCCCAGGTATTTATCCTCCACGAGTTGATGCAGAGCTTCGATTTGTTCAGATGTCTGAGGGTTTTTACTTGAGGGTTTACTTGTATCGTTTTTCCTTGGCCTGAGGGTTCCTCATGGCAACTCTTCTTGTTGTCTGAGAGTTCCTCTGTTCGGCCCCAAACCCTGATTGAGATTAGCGGTCGGCCTTGCCATGCCGAAACCCGCATCTAATCTGGTTATACAGTCTTATGATATATGTATTTTTTTGGTACCTCGCCCAGAATTTGTATATTTGGCTTCTATAGTTCACGGCCTCCTTTGCCGGAACCAGATGGACTCAATTTAAGTTGGAATATATGTTTATCTCAGTTCTCTTGCTGTTTAGGTATTATTTGTGATCTTTCAAAGTGTATCTGGATTCATGAAGAGGCCAGGGTTTGTTCCTCGGCTCTCTGGACATTTATGGACAGTCTGTTACTGTACCCTCCGGGGTTTCACTTATCACGCGGTTAATATATATATACTTCCTTCCTCCTTTGAGTATGATGGATATGTCTCCGTGTGGGTTAAATTACAGTAATAACTTGTTTTGTCTATATGCATATGAACTTGCTTTCCAAATGCACAGTGCCGTTTCATTAAAGTTATTATCTGGTTTATCTATGGCATGCCCATTTCGCTAGTCAATGCATGACTGCATATGGCGGTTAAGCGGCTGTCTACCACGGCGGTTCTGTGACACCATGTCACTGTTACTATGCTGATGATATTATTTGTTTGCACTCTGGGGTAATACAGTAATCGTCTTTTATCTGTTTCGTGTATAATGAGACTAAACCCTAGGTTTATAGCCCGATGGGTTCACTTTGGAACGGCTTTACCATATACTATGGACCGCACTTAATGTCTCAATATGCTTCTTGGCTGTTATAGAGCACGACCAATCTATGTGCCGTTCTATTGTTTCCATAATCATTATACTGTTATGTTTACTAATAACCCCTTCCACTGTTGCATAGTTTAATGCATTTTCTACTATGCACTCACGTCTTCTGCATAAAGTTATGGTCTTTCGGGACCATTGTAATGTTTCTATACAGATATGCATCGGCTTCCATACCGTAATGAGCATCAGTTTCTATACGATTAACATGCATTGCTTTCATACAGTTAGCATGCATCGTTCCTTACAGTTTATCATGCATCGTTCTTTTTACAGTTATCATGCAACATCTTATTTACAGTTATCATACTTCGATTCTTACAGTTAACATGCAAAGAATGTAGCAGATAATCTCTGTTTATGTCTGAATACCCAGTTCTAAGCACTCTTAGCAACTGTTTAAATATTATATGATCTAGTTAGCAACAGAATTCAAGTGCAGCTATACTCTCCATCCATACACCCAGCATACTAATACAGAAATATAATTCTAGTGAATAGCTCATACCTGGTCTGTTAGGCACAATTGTTAACGCTCCAGAAGTTCACCTGCAATTTACATGCTTTCTCTTATCCTCCCAACCATGAGATCCATCAATACGCTGGATTCTCCCCCCGAGTTGTCTTGCAGGCCTGCAGCCCTCAACAAGACTCATGCACTGTTGTGCTAGGGTTATCTGGTCCTTACCAGACTTAACCCTCCTTTTCTTTCTTTTCTGTCTTGCAATTTCTCTCCCCCTATCTGTCCCCACAGCCCAGGGGTTTTCCCTCCCAGGACTTTTCCTGGCTGAAGGGTTAGTTTCTTTTTCAGTTTTATAACTGTTTCTTTTTCTTTAAGAATCCTCCCTCAGGAGGCTGCCAGCATTTTTCCAAAAATATCTTCCATTTCATAAATAAAGTAATATCATTTAACAACAGTAATTAACAGTTCACATTAGTTTCTTACCATGGTAACTTTTCATAATTACATGTTTTACGGGGTCATCACATCTCCCCCCCCTGGGATTGGACATCGTCCCGATGTCTATTCCCATTAAATAAGTCCGGATAAACTTTCCTCATAAGCTCCTCGTCTTCCCAAGTAGCCTCCTCAGGCCCATAGTGCTGCCACAGCACTTTAATTTGGGTAATAACCCGTTTCCGCAGCCGCACTTCTCTCCGGTCGAGAATGCTCTGTGGTTCGACCAGAACCTCGCCTTCCGGTTCGACCTGCGGACAATCAATATCTTCAGTTAGTTTTCTGTTGAACATATCTGCGTATTCAAACAACGGGATTAATTCTTACCCGAACATCTTGCCATTTGATCACATGTTTAGGATCGTATACATATTTCTTTAGAACAGAAACGTGGAAAACGTTGTGAATTCTAATATGGCTGGGCAGGGCGAGTTGGTAAGCTACCGACCCCACTCTAGCCAAGATCTGAAAAGGTCCAAAGTATCGAGGAGCCAGCTTAGCACATCCGCTCCATTGCAATGTGCTTCTTCTGGTTTGGATCCTCACAAACACATGGTCCCCAACCTGATATTCTTTAAATCTCCTTTTTCTGTCCGCAAAACTTTTCTGCCTATCCTGCGCAGCCTTCAAATTGGCACGCACCCTTTTCACCATGTCTTCCATTTCTTTAAGCATTTCCGGACCCAAACTCAGCTTGTCCTCAGGTCCACCCCAACTTGAGGGTGTGCGGCATTTTCGCCCATACAGAACCTCAAAGGGGCTCAACTGTGTCGAGGTATGATATCCATTGTTATATGCGAATTCAACCAGGTGTAGATATTCTTCCCATTGGTTTGGTTTCAGCATCACATATGCCCTCAACATATCTTCCAGCACTTGATTTACTCGCTCGGTTTGACCATCGGTCTGCGGGTGATAGGCTGTGCTAAAGTTCAGCTTTGTTCCTAACTCAGCGAACAACGTCCTCCAAAAGGTGGATGTGAACTTTACATCCCGGTCTGAAATGATTACCTTCGGCAATCCATGCAGCCTGAACACATTCTGCATAAAAAGGTGAGCAATTTGCACCGCTTTATAAGTGGACTGCACGGGTATGAAATGTGCCGCCTTACTCAACTTATCAACCACCACCATGATGGAATCATTGTTTTTCTTCGTTCGTGGCAAACCGGTTATAAAATCCATGGAAATGGTTTCCCATTTCCATTCCGGAATAGGCAAAGGTTGTAATAGCCCGGCCGGATGCTGATGTTCTGCCTTAATCTGCTGGCACTCTAAACACTTTGCCAAATACTCAATCACTTGCTTCTTCATTCTGGGCCAGAAATATTCCTTCCTAAGTGCAGTGACCATCTTCTGGTACCCTGGATGGCCAGTGTAGTGGCTGGTATGAAACTCGTCCAAAATTAGGTTCTTAAGGTCACTCGAATCAGGTACATATAATTTTTTATTAAAATACAGCATGCCAGCACTGTCCAGTGTATATCCTTGCTGTAATTTTTCATTAACTGATTGTTGTACCTGCTGCTTTAATTGTTGGTATTCAGCATCCTGATTTGCTGCTGATTTAATCTGCTCAAACAGAGAGTTTCGCCACTTGCTGACTGAAAGTTCACACAAACACTGCACCTTTCGACTCAATGCATCAGCCACCTGGTTCTCTTTGCCTTTTAAGTGCTTAATCTCGAAATCAAATCCACTTAGGAAATCTGCCCAACGACCTTGTCTTGCATTCAAGGTAGGTTGACTGAAATAATTGGTCAAGCTGTGGTGATCTGTTAACAACAGAAATTTCCTCCCCAAGAGGTAATGTCGCCACATTTTCAGCGCATGAATAACAGCTGTTAATTCTAGATCGTAAGCAGAGTACTTCTGCTCATGATCTTTTAATTTTCTTGATTCATACGCAATTACTTTCCCTTCCTGCATTAATACTCCTCCCACACCCTCTTTACTTGCATCGGTACACACCACGTAATCCTTGTTAGGATCAGCTATACTCAAGATGGGTGCAGTGGTGAGTAAATGCTTCAACCGATCAAAACTCTGCTGACATTCCGCTGTCCACTTAAACACCTTCCCTTTTTTCTGCAAAGAAGTGATAGGGTAGGCTATCCTTGAGAAACCTTCCACAAATCTTCGGTAATAGCCAGCTAGTCCCATAAAGGATCTGATATCAGCTACATCCTTGGGTATGGGCCATTCCATAATAGTCTTTATTTTCTCAGGATCTACTGCAATTCCTTCTTTAGTAATCACATGGCCCAAATATTGAATTTCCTCCTTGAAAAAGTCACACTTACTAAACTTAGCATATAGCTGATGTTCCCGAAGAGTTTGCAACACCATCCTTAGGTGCTCTTTGTGTTCCTCATGGGAACGGGAATATATCAGAATATCATCAATGAATATCAGCACGAATTTGTCCAAAAACCGGTGAAACACGCTGTTCATCAAACACATAAAGGTGGCGGGTGCATTGGTCAAGCCAAAGGGCAGCACCACAAACTCGTAATGCCCGTAGCGTGTTCTGAAAGCGGTTTTGGCGATGTCCTCTTCTTTAATTCTGATCTGATGATAACCAGATCGCAAATCGATCTTGGAGAAAACCTTTGCTCCCTTCACCTGATCAAAGAGTTCATCAATCCGAGGCAAGGGGTATTTGTTCTTAATCGTGAGCTTGTTCAGCTGACGATAGTCTATACACATACGGAGAGTTCCATCTTTCTTTTTGACAAATAATACTGGAGCTCCCCACGGTGACACGCTGGGGCGGATATAATTCTTATCCAACAACTCTTGTAGTTGCATTTTTAATTCTGTCAACTCGGGTACGCTCATCCGGTACGGTGCCCGTGACACCGGGGCTGCCCCTGGTGTTAACTCTATAGTAAAATCTATATCTCTTTTTGGAGGCAGTCCTGGTACCTCTTCAGGAAAAACATCCACAAATTCCTGCACTACCGGAATGCTGTCTAATGCAGATATTTTGTCTTTCTGGTTTGCATAACCCACTTGAATAGCGTAAATCTGGCACTTCTTTCTGAGACATTTAGCTAGTTGAGAAGCAGTGATAGGTCGGATCTGTACAGGGTGTTTAATCCCCTGCAACTCTTGCTGCTGCCCCAAGTCATCCTTGTAATAGATGGTTTTGGTCTTACAGTTTACCAACGACCAATGTTTTTCCAGCCAATCCATACCAATCAGGATGTCGTAGGACCCCAATGGAAGTACATTCAGGTCTGCTGTAATTGGCTGCCCTGCTATGCTGAAAGGACAGTTATTAATTTTGGCTAAGACTCGTCTCTTAGCTCTTGTGGCTAGCTGTACCAGCCATGGGTTCCTAAACTTTTCAGCAGATAACTTACACTGTTCTACTATTTTTGGGCTAACATAACTTAAAGTAGCTCCTGGGTCAATAAGAACAGCTATAGAAAGATTTGAAATTTTACCTTCAAACTCCACCATGGTCGGCTGGTATTCCGCTTGACGGTCATCCAAGGCTGCGTTAATTCTTGGCATGTTGCGCGCCACTTCTCCAACAGTCGAGGCTTCTTGGATCTGAGATATTTGGTCCACTCCTTTACGCTGAGGGCAGTTCTTGACGTAGTGTGGTCCCCCACAACCCCAACATTGGACTGGAGGTCTGGTCATCCCCTCAAGGTCTGACTTGACAGGTGGTTCACTGATTCTGCTCTCACTTGGTTTAGTCTGAAAGGTACTCTTTGCTACATTTCTGCTCATCTGTCCCTTACCAGCACCCTTGCTGCCATTATTGCGACTCCCTTTATTATTATTACCAGCAATTCTGTTGCCCTTTCTTTCATTCCATCTTTTATTTGAAATGTCTCCTTTTTGTTTGTTTTGCTGGTAACAGATTCGTGCCTTACGAATCGCCTCATCCATTGTTCTGGGATTATCAAACTCAATGCGTTCCCTTATATAAGCAGGTAGACTGCTCACAAATCTCTGCACCTTGGCCTTCTCCTCTTTAATATAGGGCACGTAGCGAAGCAAGGAAGTGAAGCGATTAATAAACTCGTCCATAGACTGCTGCCCCAGTCGTAAATCATGGAACTCCCGTGCTTTCTCATCATAGAATCGCTCGGTTAAGTATCTCTCCTTGAAGTATTTTTGAAATTTTTCCCACATGATACTCTGCTCATTCACTCCTTTCACAATCTTGGTTTCTTCCCACCACAGAGTTGCCTTGCCTTGTAGCTGAAAGATGGCCAGCCGTGCCTTCAAATTCTGGTCATACTCGTACAACTGGAAATACTTGTTCATGTTAATTAACCATGCTTCTGCTGCTTCCTCCTGTTCCCCATCGAAATGTGGAGGTTTAATTTTCCGGAATTCCCCCTGCAATTCCATTTTCTGTCGTTTTGAGGTTTGTTGTTCCAGTACATTATCAGAATGATCCTCCTTTTCCTCTGAAATTTCAGGTGCAGTTGGGTAATTCCGCTCCCCAGTTGCTCTTTGCTGATCGGCACTGGGGTTGGCTACTGGTGGATTTTGTCTGTCCGACAAACTCTTCAGTATTCTTTCTTGTTCCACTGTTAATCGCGCGTTGTCTTCTCGCAAACGTGCCATCTCCCTTCTCAGTTCTTGAACAGTTTCTAATATCGCCAGATTGGTACTGCGTGTCTCTGCACCAAGCTGTACCCACAGCTCTGGATTTTCCCGAGGAATGCTGTCAGCTCCCTGCATTTCCTCCATCTTTATTGTTGACTATTAGCGAATTGTTGTTTCTGTATTTATTTCCTAATTAATAAACAGGAAAACAGTTAGCTGAATTAATTCTTCCTCATATATGTACTATATGATAATCTTCCATGCAGCTGGATCTTACTGCTCCAGAGGCCACAGTTTTGAAACTTGGCTCTGATACCACATTGTCACAACTCCACGGTAAAAATACCAAATAAAAAAAAAATTGATCACAACTCTAATACTTTATGACCAACCTTATACATATTCGATCATGAACATTACTATACACATGTATATATATTGAGTCTCAAATATCGATGCGCTATCATGGTTCGCATATACATAAGTTCAACCTAATACATAAGGTTTTACTTTCTGGTTTATTACCATACAAATCCTGGGTGATCGGATAGGGTCAAAGGTTATCAATTGGCTTGCTGTTCCGATTAAACTCCGATGCCAGGTGTGACGGAAATGTAAATGCCTTCACCTACCTTGGCCAGGTGTCTAGCACCGTGCAAGGGCCATGTGAAGTCTCGGGGAGCATGCTGAGGTTTGCGCGCCATTCCTCCGCTTGGATGGACGGCGAGGATTTCCTGAATAGATCTAAGGGTTCACAAAAGTTCCAGGGTTTAGCGGGTTTTATATACCACAAGCCGCATGATTCGGGTTCATTTGCACCTGTTGGTTTTGCCGAATGCTCGTTCAGCTCAGCGACTCTTTGTCTCCACCGTATGCCAGGTCTTGCCCATCCATTCCAGGTAATCTGACCGCCGATTTCAGAGTTCCGTTACAGCTCATGAACATTTATATACTCAATGTCTTGATTTCACAGGGTTTATGGTTTTCGGTTATTACATTCATGACTAACTTCCAGCGTTCGTTGTTTGCAGGGTTTTACCTCTCGGTCCTCCTGCCGCTCAAGGATAGATCATGCATCCGAAATACTCCCAGGTATTTATCCTCCACGAGTTGATGCAGAGCTTCGATTTGTTCAGATGTCTGAGGGTTTTTACTTGAGGGTTTACTTGTATCGTTTTTCCTTGGCCTGAGGGTTCCTCATGGCAACTCTTCTTGTTGTCTCAGGGTTCCTCTGTTCGGCCCCAAACCCTGATTGAGATTAGCGGTCGGCCTTGCCATGCCGAAACCCGCATCTAATCTGGTTATACAGTCTTATGATATATGTATTTTTTGGTACCTCGCCCAGAATTTGTATATTTGGCTTCTATAGTTCACGGCCTCCCTTGCCGGAACCAGATGGACTCGATTTAAGTTGGAATATATGTTTATCTCAGTTCTCTTGCTGTTTAGGTATTATTTGTGATCTTTCAAAGTGTATCTGGATTCATGAAGAGGCCAGGGTTTGTTCCTCGGCTCTCTGGACATTTATGGACAGACTGTTACTGTACCCTCCCGGGTTTCACCTATCACGCGGTTAATATATATATATATACTTCCTTCCTCCTTTGAGTATGATGGATATGTCTCCATGTGGGTTAAATTACAGTAATAACTTCTTTTGTCTATATGCATATGAATTTGCTTTCCAAATGCACAGTGCCATTTCATTAAAGTTATTATTTGGTTTATCTATGGCATGCCCATTTCGCTAGTCAATGCATGACTGCATATGGCGGTTAAGCGGCTGTCTACCACGGCGGTTCTGTGACACCATGTCACTGTTACTATGCTGATGATATTATTTGTTTGCACTCTGGGGTAATACAGTAATCGTCTTTTATCTGTTTCGTGTATAATGAGACTAAACCCTAGGTTTATAGCCCGATGGGTTCACTTTGGAACGGCTTTACCATATACTATGGACCGCACTTAATGTCTCAATATGCTTCTTGGCTGTTATAGAGCACGACCAATCTATGTGCCGTTCTATTGTTTCCATAATCATTATACTGTTATGTTTACTAATAACCCCTTCCACTATTGCATAGTTTAATGCATTTTCTACTATGCACTCACGTCTTCTACATAAAGTTATGGTCTTTCGGGACCATTGTAATGTTTCTATACAGATATGCATCGGCTTCCATACCGTAATGAGCATCAGTTTCTATACGATTAACATGCATTGCTTTCATACAGTTAGCATGCATCGTTCCTTACAGTTTATCATGCATCGTTCTTTTTACAGTTATCATGCAACATCTTATTTACAGTTATCATACTTCGATTCTTACAGTTAACATGCAAAGAATGTAGCAGATAATCTCTGTTTATGTCTGAATAGCCAGTTCTAAGCACTCTTAGCAACTGTTTAAATATTATATGATCTAGTTAGCAACAGAACTCAGGTGCAACTATACTCTCCATCCATACACCCAGCATACTAATACAGAAATATAATTCTGGTGAATAGCTCATACCTGGTCTGTTAGGCACAATAGTTAACGCTCCAGAAGTTCACCTGCAATTTACATGCTTGCTCTTATCCTCCCAACCATGAGATCCATCAATACGCTGGATTCTCCCCCCGAGCTGTCTTGCAGGCCTGCAGCCCTCAACAAGACTCATGCACTGTTGTGCTAGGGTTATCTGGTCCTTACCAGACTTAACCCTCCTTTTCTTTCTTTTTCTGTCTTGCAATTTCTCTCCCCCTGTCTGTCCCAACAGCCCAGGGGTTTTCCCTCCCAGGACTTTTCCTGGCTGAAGGGTTAGTTTCTTTTTCAGTTTTATAACTGTTTCTTTTTCTTTAAGAATCCTCCCTCAGGAGGCTGCCAGCATTTTTCCAAAAATATCTTCCATTTCATAAATAAAGTAATATCATTTAACAACAGTAATTAACAGTTCACATTAGTTTCTTACCATGGTAACTTTTCATAATTACATGTTTTACGGGGTCATCACATAGTCTCTTATGTTGGAAGGAACTTGTTTTTGTATAGTAATCTTAGTTTGTCTAGTCTATTATGTTGGAAGGAACTTGTTTTTGTTAGTGATCTTAGTTTGTTTTGTCAATATTGCCAGATGCAATGTTAATGCTTGTCCCTTATGTTACTACAACTCTAGCTTTTTGCATGAAACAATCAGAAATCTAAGGAATTTAGAGGATCTTGGTGAAATTTCCATTTCACAAATTTCTGCCTAAGGTAGTTTTTCCTATGTTTATCTTTATTCTAGTGGACATTCAGGAAGACCCATTGATATGAAGGGTTTCCAATATAATATCTCATGTAATATCAATAGAAATACACTGAATAAATTTACCGCAAAGAAAGAAGAAATTTACCACAAAGAAAAGTTTTGTATAATAACAGAGTAGATTTATCAATTTCCCAATTCTGCACAAAATATCTTAATTTGTCATTTTTATTAAATGATATATTTGGTTTCTCTTACAAATCTATAATTATTTTTTTTATCTTTATTAATTTACTTTATTTTATTGAATATAAATCCAATTTTAAAATTTAAAATGCATATATTTGAATAATAATAATAATAATTTTAATAAAAAAGAAGTATAACTTTTTATTAGAAAATAAATAACTTTTATTTAATTTTTTAATAGTTTTATTCAAATTTGTGGGGTTTAAAGAATTAGATTTCATATCTAATAAGTACTTATTATCCATACTTTTGATTAGAGTTATATATAGATAAAATGAAAATATGTAGAGTGGATTCTAATTGGATGCCAAATCTATTTCAACATCCAACAAATACCCAAACCAAACTTTAAATTTGAGTAAATATATAAAAAAAAGTTAGTGAAAAATACCAAACTTTAAATTTGAGTAAATATAAAAACAAAAAGTTAGTGAAAAATAAAATTAGAAATAGTAATTATTTTCTTTTCCTTCCAAAAATATTATTGTAATATAACATAATTGATTATTTTAGAATTAATTTTGTTAAACAATTTTATTTTAAAGCTATTTTTAACGGAAAATTATCTCAATAAAATATTAAACAATATAATATAAATTAATATGGTAAACATAAACAAATACAAATAAATTTTATATTTACCTTTTTTAAAATATAAATATTTAATTTCACTTCATACATCTTACCTATCAAGTTAATATAAATCAACTCATTATTTATTAATAATATTCGCAACGTCCATTTTCATGAATGCTTTCTTTTACGGTTTTAACTTTTTCACTAGAGATATTTGAGAAAAAGGTACCTATGTACGTTGTGTAATTATATAATGAAGAGTCTAAGAATTCCAATTGAATTAAAGAGTTATCTTTTATTTGCATGAAAATTATCCCATAAATAAATAATAGTAAGGAAATTTGTTAAGGTTCAATGTTGTGCATGGATTAGGTTTACATGTTTTTGTTTAAGGATTAGTTAATTAATTATATAAAATTATTTAATTTAATTTGTTATATAGTACTTTTAGAAATTTAAATATTTTTAATTAGCATTTTAAAAATGAGTAATATGATTTATCATGATGATTTTGTGGCCATAGAAATATGAAAAAATAACATTTTGTTAATTTAGCTAAAGGATATTCGAGACAGTAGTTTAATTGGTTAATTTAAAATTTGTTATAAGTTGCAAAATTTATTTGTGATCATATTTTTTTAAGTGTTGAAGTACTTTTTTTAGAAAATGTAAGTGTGGGTGTAAAATGTATTCACAAGTTTAAGAAGCTGTAACAATCTTGGTGAAAAATTCATGAAATAAATGTTAATAAAGGAAAAGTAATAATGATGAGACACTTATTCTAAGTTGAATGTTGGGCAAAATCCTAATGATGGGGATCAACTATGATTGATTAATGGCTAAGAAAATTGTCAAAGGAAATGACTAAGGCTTTGTAAATGAAAAATGACATTTTTGGCACATTGACGTATGAAAATAATGGAAATTAGGAGAAAAGGGAGACCAAAGGTCATAGGTTTCATGTGAGGGGAAAATTGAAGGAAAATAATGGAAAATGGAGAAAATAGAGGCCTCATTCATAAAAAGGCTTCTAAGGATTAGTTGATAACCATTTTGTCAGTTCAGTATTAGAGCTCTCTCATTATCCTCTCTCTCTCTCATACTCTTGGAGACTTAGAGTTTCCTTGGAGCACTCTAGGAGCGCCTGGCATACTTGAATTTTGGGAGTAAGAAGGAAAAGGAAGAGAGGGAGAGCCCAAGAGGACATCGAGATCAACACTACAGTGGGATTTTCTTGCAGGTACCGACTTGCATGTATGTTTTCCTCACTATTTTTGACATGCATGGCATATGCATGTGGTTTTCTGGTTGTGATCTATCACTAGCATGGAGGATGGCCCAGATTGACAATGGATTTCCTAGCCTTGCCATTTCCTGGATATACATGGAGATTGTGGGTTTATTTCCTTATTTTGTTTTGGTTGGTTCTCATGTTTCCTTAACTTGGGTTTAGTTACTAGTTCATGGAGCCTTACTTGGACAAACACTTAGGAAACCTGTAACAACTTGGGTTGAGTTACTATTCTCGTAGCCTTGGTTAGACAAACACTTTGGAGCCCTTGGTGGGTTGAGTTACTAGTCCTAGAGCCTTGGTTGGACAAATGCTCGAGATCTCGGTGACAGTTGTGGGTTGAGTTACTGGTCCTAGAGCCTTGGTTGGAAGAAATGCTCTAGAGCCCTCGATGGCTAGGATAGAGATCGATTTGATGATGGTTTTGTGATGTACGGCCATGAGGTGGAATGACTGTTTGATGAGTTGAGGTGGATGGCCTTTGGAAACCCTGTATGAGTTTTGATTGATGTGTTCTATGAGATGCCACATTCATGCTTGGAATATGGCACATGGGTGAATGGACAAAGAGATATTTGGCTCAACCATTCTACAGTCGGGTGGAACATGGAAGTCTCATCCCAGATTTGAATTTTGCATCATCAATATGAGGTTATTTGTCCTTGTATTTATACAAGTAATATAATAGATTGTATTTGGTTTATATGGTTGTGATTTCATGAGTATTTATGTTGCTATTATTCAGGTTATTTATATGTTTTATCAAAGTGGCTATGTATGGCTCTCATCATGCTTTTACTTGTAAATGAATGAATAATGTATCAAAGAACTAATGGATGAAATGGAAGTTGATGTGTTGAGGTATCAATGTTTCTAAGAGATTCTCATCTAGGTATGAGACAACTATGTTCAAATCCGTTATTTACACCTGTAGATCACATATTCATGATATGTTTAACGAAATGTTTGTCATGGCTAATAGAGATCCATTCAAGGTCTTGTTTAAATGAATTCTCTTGAACTATCATTTCCTTGTTAATTTACTGTTCTGGATGTATCATGCAATTTTGGGAAGTGACCTGGGCTCTAGGCCTAAAAATGTGGCTTAATTCCCAGGGCTGCTAGCACAAAAATGAGAAAAAGTCCCTCAACACTAGCTTGCAGGCCTATGAGAGCGTCTAGAGGTCCCCAGACACTAGCAGGCCCATAGCATGAGAGCGCCCAGAGGTCAACTTGTTCAAAAGTTCAGTGGGACTCAAGGGAAAACTACCTGAAGTGTTAGAGTATTTCCCGAGGATCCTAAGGCTAATATTGGATGTGTGTATGGTGTGTTTCTATTGGTTCCACTTCCTTAACATGACTTAAGAGGTTGAATCATATCATAGTGGCCTCACATCACATGTTTACCCCGAGTGGCCAGTTTCTTGGGTAGATGTGGGAAGGTGGTGTTATAGAATGGTATCAGAGGATGGTTCATCCCTCAGCCTAGACGAGCTCTGTGTTGGTCATGCAAGCATGTTAGTTGCATGTGTGCCTCTTACACTTGCATTCAATGTGCTTGTTGCATTTGCATAATGTTAATCATGGTTTTAGTGATGTATTCATGAGGAACTTGATGTTGTTATTGTGGAGTGCATCGTCATGAGTATATGGCTGGTTACATATTGTTAAATTTCACTTACATGTATCATTTTGTATGATTTGTTAGAATTCTTGTATGCTTGGTTGCATGTACCATTCTGGTAGGTTTGGTTGCAAGTATGGTTCGTTTATTCTTGATCACATGTTATTATGCATGTGTGTGTATGGTTTTGTGTTCATTATGCGTGTTCATGTTTACAAGTGGTCAAGTGTACAATCATATAGTGGTTGTTTTCATGTAGGAGATTGTGACGTGTGTTGTTGTTAGGTCATGCATGGATCACTAGACCTTAGATATAATGATGGTTACATGGTCGTATGTTTATGTATTATGTTTCTATATGTTGTCATGATTATGTTATACATGTATCACGTTGATTTGGTGATCTTGTAGACAAGGTATCCTCCCAGAGCTATACTAATGTACATTAGTTTATTGTGATTTGGTTTAGCGCGTGACATGACATACCTTGTAGGAAGAAATATCAAATGGCTAGTAAGATGGTTGACTACAAAGACTCTCCCTATGAATCAGAAGAGCGGTATGGTGTTGGGAACTCTTCCAATTTGGAAGTTACACTGAGAATCTTAAATGAACAAATAATGAGTTGTAAGGTAGACAATGATAGAATCATGTACGCATAAGGGAAACAAGCAGAATTAAACACAATGATACTTCAGAGTCTGTTAGATCTGCAGTGAAAGGGACCATGTCCAATCAGCTATGGGAAGGAGGATTCAACTAATGGGGCATATGGTAGTAGGTCATATGGTGGCCATAGGCTAGATAGTGATGACATGCTCAGAGATGGCAGATTGTTCGAAAATCCTGAGAGGAGAAGGGATAGACACGTGTACTATTCCATTTCTCATTCAGATAAGCACTATGATCATCATCATTATCATCCTTACAAGAGGAGTGATAGGGATACTTTCTAGATGAGTTTAAGAAAGAAAAACCACCTACTTTCTATGGAGAGATGAAGAAACCACAGGATGTAGAGGCATGGTTTCTTGGTATTAGGAAGTTATTCATGTTACATGATTACTCAAAGAATATGAAAGCGAGAGTAGATACATTCAGTCTCAAAGGTAAAGTAGACATTTGGTCGGATGATATAAACAAAACCAGATGTATTCATGAGGAATACTTGACTTGGAGTGAGTTTGAGTGGCTATTCAAGAAGAATTATTTATCGGAGAGGTACTTTTATGACAGGGCTAAATAATTCTATGAGCTAAATATGGGATCGTTGACAGATGAGGAGTACACTAGCAAGTTCATGCAGCTACTGAGGTATATACCTTATCTCACAGAGAAGAATGCTAAGATTCATAGGTTCATTAGTAGATTGCCAGTTGGATTTGAAGACAAGATTGATTTCGATGAGCCTAGATCATTGGAGGAGGCCATTCAAAAGCCAAGGCATTTCTATGAGAAATGGAAGTGCAGATATGAGACTAAGCTAGTCTGGAATGGAAATACAAAGAAGAAAGCAAAATGGGACAAGAAATGACCAAGACCTCATGGAACAGATAATAAAGAGAATGTTACACCATCTAAGAAGTTCAATGCACTAGATAGAGGATAAGAACATTGGATAAAAAATAGGCAGACCATCAGGCTTTTATCATTGAGATGGACTGTAATATTTGTGATCAAGCTATTTCTATTTTGAATGACCCTGGATCTAATTATATCTATGTTATTCCTGACTTGGTGGATAAGTGTGGTTTAAGTAAGGAATTGCATGCAAAATCTTGGTTAGTTCAGTTGGCTACCGATACCAAGAACTGACTTCATCATTGGGTAAGATCTTGTGCATTTGATTTTAATGGTGTGCCTATAGAAACACATTTGAATGTATTACCATTGGGATCATATAGTATGTTGTTTCTATAGGATAAAATGCACGGTGTATGGAGAATGGAGATACCCTCAAAGGTCTTCCCAGGACCTTTGGTAGACTGTAAGATTATATGCAACCGTCACAAAGTTACATGCATGTTCATAAACAATAACTAACTATAAAATTAGGACAAATGGATTACCTCAATCCGCTGTGTAGATTTGCTAGAGAGCACAATGCAGCTAGGTGGAAGTCCCTTGAGCCGGCTCCAGATCAAGTCCTACACATAGAAGAGACAAGCATAATCATAGGATACAACCTTGATAACTAATACGTGAATACATAAAAGAACATCTATTTACACATAACTAAGCTACTCATGTTAATAGGTATTGGACAAACAAGTTAATGAATGATAGTACCAACACCACAGAGTAGACTGTACAACTACAGTTCTATATTAATGTCAGAAGAGTGATGAGGGGGTCAATTTGTTGTATAACAGATCCCCCCTAAAGTGTGAGATCAGAGGCTACGACAATGGCCGAAACACTTTACTTAACTGTAATTTTCCTTCTTCAACAAAAAGAGAGAGACGATCAGAGCTTCGGGTGGTATAATAAACCAGATACAACACATATATATAAAACTACTAAAATCATGTCTTCAGTCAAGCATTCCCATGCTCAGTAGCTATGTCAGAGTGATTTTCTCATAAAAGAGATATGATGATGTTGGTCGCCAATAAGCACAATGCAGGATCTGGTGTCATAATAGGATTATTCTGATGAGCTATCTCCAAAAAGAAATATACGGAACTTGGGAGAGGAAGCAAGGCTGATTGATGTAAGCCTCTACCCAAGGTCTTGATTTCCGCTTCACCGAACAACATAGATCGATACACGTGAATATATGTGTTGATGTCAAACATGCATGAAATCATCTAATTACCTGTCAATAATGGAGAATGTTAACAGACGTGAGGAAGGCGGCCAATAATGGTGATGGTCTCCAAGATGCACAACAAAATATAACGAGTGCGAAATATGTTTTTATCGTCGAACACCTATAGAATCTCTTAACCAGGAGCTAGTAATGAGAACCCCTAATCAAACACAAGGTGACCTGCAACTAATTTCTGCAAGTACCAAGGCACTGAATATGTTTCTGGGTTGTCTTCCTAGATAGGGTGTTGAAGTCAATAGGAAGATACCTATCGAAAGGTAGGAAATAATGTGTCCTACATAAATCGACACGAAACGGGAGAAGAATGATTTGTTTTTTGAGGAATCTTTGAGCATTGGGTCTAAACAATAGAGGGCATGATGAAAGGATATGCTTGATGGGTTGATGGAGGAAACAAAATGTTAACCTTTGAACAATAGAAGGCACGACAATGGTTTTAACCATGCAGCACTAGACTCATGAACACCAAAGAGTGTTAGGATTCAAAGATGTAAGAACATAGGGATATTTAGTCTAAACTCATAGGATGGTAGGATTCATATTAAGAGGTCATCCAAAGGAAGGTTTATCTAAGGGAGTGCCATGTTCAAGGGAACGAATGCTGCCAAACCACGCTTTCTAATATTTAATGTAGTTGTATTGTCTACTTTCCCCGTTTGATTAGTTTAGTGAGTCCAGATGGGTAAACTCGCCAATATTTTCATATTATAAGAGTCTAAAAAGGACCACGAAAAGAATGACTATATGCCCTATCTGATTAGTTTAATGAGTCTAGAAAGACAAACTCATCAAACTTTTCATGTTTTGAGAGTCTCAAAAGGATCGAAAAAATAGCGACTCTATATCTTTTCTATGTAATTTAATAAGTCTAGAATAGACAACTCAGTGGTCTTTTCATATTTAGAGAGTCTGAAAAGATCATAAAGAACGGCTCCATGGTGGTCCCTTTGTCATAGTTGTTAACCATGTGTGACAAAAGGTTAATAGTATACCCTGATCAGTTACTTTTCCATGGGTTAATCTATTGAATCCGGATAAAGAGAAACCTATGTTCAATAGATGTTGTCCTCATTTTGTTACGATTACGAGGAGACGAACTAAACTCATTTTTCGTCGTGAATTTTTAATGAGTCATGCAATGACAAACTCAATACCTTCATCAAATTTTAACGAGTCAAATGAAGAAAAATCAAGGTATCTTTTTCAGTTTATTGAGCAAGGAAAAAGAGGTAAAAGAATTGCTCATTCCTTCTTTATAGAATTAACAAGCCCGAAGAAGGGGAAAAACTCAGGGATTTTTCGATTTAAGAGCGAGAAATGGTCCCAAAAAAGCAAGTGCTCTTATTGCTGCCGTAGACGAGCTCGGTGACAAATACTTGGGATTTTTAGTTTAACGAGTGAGAAAAGTACCTAAAAGAATGCTCAGGTCATCTTTATAAATTTTTAACGATCCTAAAGAAAAAACTCAAGATTTTTTTCAGTTTTATGAGTGAGAAAAAAGCGCGTAAAAAGAATTCTCTAATGGTATTTTTTAGTTTAATAATCTATAAAAAGAGTGAAAAAGAGTTGCTTAGACCATCATCGATGTGTTTAACGAGCCCAACGATGACAAACTCAAGGATTTTTCAATTTTTGAGAGCAAGAAAATATCCCATAAAAGAAAAGTGCTATTTTGAGAATTGCATGCAGCTTTTACTACTTTTCATTCCTGAAAGTACTTTCATCAAAAGGGGAAAAAGTATAAAAAGCAGCAATTCCTATACATATGGGTTCATGCATGATAAAAAATCATGGGGAATGGAATATTTTCTCTTTAATGATTTCAACAATGATGTCTCGAAAAATAAATATAAGGAAGTATTTTGAGCTTTCACATTCACCATTTTCACTATTTGAGAATTGTCAGAGCATTTTGGAGCTAAAGAGGAGTAGATTTTCCGCGGACCATTGCAAGAGATCTGGGGGACCATTCGATGTGTTGTCAGTCCCAGGTAGAGGCTAAAACCTTGCTCTATGCATTTCTTAACCTTTATTGACAGTTTCAGGGGTGGATTTTTGCATATCTAAGGTGCCCTAAAGCAATGTTTGTTCACTAACGCCCTCAAGATGGCCTGTAGGGAGCGATAAACACCCTATATGACCTACTGGAGGGTGCTAATCCACCCTGTGTACTACTAGGGGAGTGTTAGAGCTAAAGGGCACAATTTAAGACCTCATGCAAGGATTCCTGGACCTATTTTGCCCCATTTTGACTGTTTTTAGAGTTATTTTGCATAGGTTTTGGGCCATAATGACTAGTCTATGGAGAGAATGGACCTATGATAGCTAGGAATTGCTAATGCAAAATGATCCAACATGCATACTTGAATTGCGCCGCTTGTGGTTTACTGAAGTATGCAAGGTTGGAGCTGATGAAAAGGCAGGAGGATTTATTGAGATGGATTATCCAACATTGGGATGACCATGAGCAAGTGTTCAGGATTGCAGATCAGGAGTTGGTTATTGACCGTGATGACATATACTTTTTAACTTGTTTTTCGTGCCATGGGGCATAGGCAAACCTCACTGGGGATAGGCCAGATCCACGATCTACCCTAGAGCTAGTGCAATCCTACTGCATCCTTGAGAGTGGAATAGTCAGCAAGAGAGTCCCCATAGAGAGGATAAGTTCCAAGTCTATGAGGGAAGTTTTATGGTTGATTGTGTGGTTGGCGGGGTCAAAGAGTCCCCACGTTGCAACAAAGGCCAAACTGTTGCTTGCAGTTAACTGTGTCTAGCCACAGATGTTCAAGTGGCGTGAAGCAGTGTTTCGCCAGTTGAGGGCGGAGTTAATGACATGCAAGACTCATACCCAACACAGTTTTGGGTATGGTACTTTCATAGTTTCATTCATTCTTGAGAGGGTACGTGTTATGTGCCTAAGGATGAGCTTAGGTCCGTTTGATCCGAAGGAGCCGAGGTAGCGACGATGGTCATCACGCGATCCTCGCATAGGAGGAGGATCGATTCGGCATTTCTTCAAGGAAGATTTCTTCCAATGGCTTTGTGGCCAAATTGTGATGATTGATGACTATGATTATGAGGACATGGACTTTACCGGCGACGTTGAATTGATGCTACCACCCAGGACCAACTGGGGTCCTCATGGTCAAAATGATTTTTGAAAGTACTTAAAGTATTTTTTAGCTTTGAATGTCTACATAATGTTTTTATAGGCAAAATAAGTACTGACATGAAGCTTTACGCTTAACACAGATGTGGTTCCATCACAACTTGCAAGCGAACCCTGCCATATGCGATGAGGAGGCCAACTACCTATTGGGGGCGGGTGATGCCAATAGTCTTCACGAGGTTCTAAGGAACCTGGAGGGCTTGAGCATGGGTGTCCCCCCCCCCCTCCTATGAGGGAGATTCCCGCTCATATGCAGCAGATGTTATAGACATATTTGGGCACATCAACCACAAACTTATATGACAATAAACTAGGGCTCATCAACCCCTAAAAGAGTTGTTTCATGCTCTAAAGGAACATAGTCATCCGAATACATCATTCCCCAAAAGTTCCACCTGAGAAACCATCTAGAAAAGGCCTAAATTAAACCATACTGACCGCTCCACTCGCAAAGTGCGATGCATACTGAGTGGTACACTACCAGGGTGCGATGTATACTAATCAGGCCTTCTATAGGGTGTGATGGGTGAGGATGGACAAATGTCCAAGACAGTTTGCTAGGTGGTTTCTCATGGAATCTTCTAGAAACTTCTCTTGTGCCACTTGCCTCTCCGAATTCGCCCTAGGATGAATAAGAGATCTAAGAAATCTCCAAGTGGAACCAATTGTAACAAGTGGAATGACACTAATCAAACACCATGGATGACTCACACCCTTGCACACATCTATAAATGGATCTCCAATTCAAGAGCTCCAGAGGCTGGAATATTGTGAATTGCAAGGAAGTGCTGATAGTTTGTAATTGAGGAAGGAGCATTGTATTGTTGATGTGATCTTGCTATTTCATGAGGTGAAGAAGGATTGAAGCTGGGAGGATGATGCTAGATCAGACAACTGGGTTGTAATTCTCCCTTCTATTAATAAAGTTCTTCAAGTCTTCTTCCATATGATTGTGCAATTGTGAATGTTATCATTTGTGAATGCTATCATTTGTTCATTATATATCTAATTTTGTAATGTTTATGTTGTAATAGATCACGATGCTTTGACAATTCTTTGTTGTTGTACTTGTGCAGGTACTCTCCAGGTGTGTTAAGTACGGGGATGAGTTGCAGGATCTATCAAAGGGGAGAGAGAGCAAGCAAGGGATTAAGTGGAAGTTCCAGGTTGGTTCCATTATCTTTCTCTTATCTTTTACACATAGAATAAATCGATGAATTGCTTTAAACTATTATTTCTAGGGTAGATGCCAAACCTAGAGGGCTAGCATTCTTTAGCAATACTAGTTTTCCCAAAAACAAATTGGCAACTTCACTTGGGAAGAACAGATGTTTGTTTGTTTTTATTGTTTGTTTTATAAACTATATATAGAGCTTGAATTTAACCAGGTAGCCTTCGAACTGCTCTTGTTCTGCAATTGCATAGTAGATGAATGCCGCTTCAGTCAATCTCTAGTTTAGTTTATGAATTAAACATTTGACTTACAAGCATTCTATATTCCCTTTTGGTAGCTCAGTAACCTCTCAAGACATTCCTTCATACCTTGCTCTTTACTATTCATTAAAACTCAGCTTAACTCATTGAAAACAACTGCACATCTGAGCCAAAACCCATTTCAGTTGTGCTCCCTGGACCATCGCACTATCTTCCACTGTGGCCCAGTATGCATCGCACCTCCCAAGTGTGGTAAGTGCGATGCATCCCTGTTTCTGTGAAGCCTAGGTGTGATGACTGCCTAAACTCTTTTTCCATTCTAGAAATTAAGGTTTTTGACCTTGTTTTCAGTTTTGTTTCGTTGTTTTGCTGCATATGAACAATGCCTCCTTACTGAAGCCTACTCGCATCACATAAATCAACCTCAATTAGATTAGGATTATTGATTTTTTTTGTGTATTTGTTCATCATTTACAATTCTTTGTCGAAAAGTTGTTTAAATCGGTTTGTCACTTTGATGCAAAAAGTGTCGTAATTGTCATTTTCTGTCGAAAAGAGAAGTGTCATGAATTCTTCCTTCCTTTGATAATCGATTGAAATTTTCTTCATGTATTTGATTTGATTTTTTTATATTCAAAGTGTCAAAAGCATTTTTATTCAAAATTGAAAAGTGTCATGGAGTCTTCCTTCCTCTTTTGAAGAAGAAATTGTTGAAAATGTTATTTTGAATGAAATATTTCATATCTTTGCTGCATTTAGTTTTCTTTTTTTGGCATCTTTCACATTAAGGAGAATGAAAACAAATACATGAATTTTCATTTAGTTGTTATAGATTTGTGTGTGAAAAGATGATTTAGGGAAATGCACTAGTGTGTGCTCTTTGCTCTTTGTTCAAAAGCACTGTAGTTTCTTTCCCTAGTAGCTAGGATTTTCATTGCTCAAAATAAACAAAGATTGTTTATCATTGTAGATTGCATCTTAGGAATTTCAGATTATCATCATGTGGTGAACAATTGAAAGGAAAACTCTAAACAAGATCAACATTAAAATAAATCTCAATGAACCTAACAACGCTTTGGAACTTAATGCAACATATCTAGAGGTCTAGGCTAGAGACGTGTTCCAGCGTCATTAAAACTAGTGGCTATCACTTTCATTGAAGGTTGGGTGATTCCGCCTCCTTGATATGACAAGTGCTAGCATGGACTTGTGCTCCCCGTACTGTCACGTATATATTGGGAGACAACAATAGGCTTATATCCTTTATCCATAGGAAGCTGAGTCTGCCACCTTATTGATCGCAATGCACTAAATACAACATTCGGGAAGATTGACTGTCGTACATAAGTCCTTGGTAGTTTCTCTTTAATTTATCACCAAGGTGTATATTGTAGTTTTGCGATTGGTTTTAGTAATCCCTCTGTCTAGATTTTTCAGAGTAGTCACTTTCGTTCCTTTTCGACTCTTTAAAGGAAAAGGTCCATCTAAGCACTTGTCCTTTCAAGCTCATTAAAATTTGAATGAGACTAGAGTCATCTTTAGATTTTTCTTGACGCTTAAAAACTAAAAAGGAAAAGTTGTGTCAAAGCGTTTTAAAAATAATTGAATTCGGAATAATGTCATTTTCCCCTTAACATTGAGTTGATTAAGTAATCTGCAATCGTGGAAGAAAGTCAATCAAAGCCCCGTCGTTCGCAGAGACTAGCGAGTCAATCGTCTTTGACTCTAGAAGTGAAGCCAATCCAGATAAAGCATTCTCATTTAACTGAGTCCAATTCATCTGGTTTATTTGAAAATTTTGTTTCAACATTGTTAGAGACTACAATTACTCTGATTATTTCAGGTACATCTGCATTAAGAGAAGAAGTTCCACAATTACAAGAGGACATTAGAACTGATCCTACTACAATGGTAGACATTTCTGTACCTAAAACAACTCCATCTAGATTTGATCCAAAACCCCTCTTAGTTGAAACCGAGGCTACATTTGAAGCAGTAGTTGTTCAAGAACCTCCTTATGAAACTGAAGTTCATTTACATGGACATCTGGAAGTTGAGTTTCAATATTCAGAAGGTGTCACTCCTCTAGTATCTATCACTACAGAAGCTATGTCTAGCCAATTTGACGTCTTAAATTTCTCTACATAAATTATCAATCCGGGTATCATAAACTGATGAAGTGTGGTGCACCATATGTGCTTAGTTAAACTTTTTCTTACTTTGTCGTTTTATAGTTTATGTTGTTTTTTGGGTTTTGTTCTTGTTGATCTCCTAAAGTGTCCAATGCAAAAGGAAATCCTATTCTAAGGTCTTAAGAATACTTTTAAAGGTCAAGTATGGATAGAGATTTCAAGATAAGGTTTATGTCCCTTATGGTAATTTCCAAAACTTAGCACTTCAAAATATCTCAAAACATGTTATTGATCAAATCAGTACTTGAAAAAAAGTGTAAATATGCAGCTACTTAAATCAAACAAAAGATGAAATACTGATAATGAAATCACTATCTTTGCTGCTTATCTAAATACAGAAAGAAAAATGAGTTAAGCTACTGCACTCAAACAAATCAAAAACTTCAAACTAATAAAAGTAAAATCAAATCACATCATTCATAGTCCGATAGCTCGCCAAGTAGTCTAAGATATGGCTCTGGAGATAACGTCAATGATATGAGTAATTTGAAATCTAATTGTAGAAAAAATAAAGCTAAAATCAAATCATATCATTCATAGTCCGATACCTCGCCAAGTAGTCTAAGCTATGGCTCTGGAGATAACGTCAATGATATGAGGAATTTGATATCTAATTTCAGAAAAATAAAGCTAAAATCAAATCACATCATTCATAGTCCGATAGCTTGCTAAGTAGTCTAAGCTATGGCTCTGGAGATAACGTCAATGATATGAGGAATTTGATATCTAATCTAACTGACAAAGCGAATGAATAAAACTAAAATCAAAGCATAACTGAATTTGAAAAGCTAAGAAAAGCAAAGTCAGTAGAGAGGCTAATCTCATGTCACTATTTGATGCAAAAACATGTAAAGAAAAAATAATCTACAATCAACCGGTTGAACACACTTGCATGAATTAAAATTGCATGAATGGAAACTCTAATCTATCAAACTTGAAAGCAATAAAATGACATAATGAAATCAAAGTAATATTACAAAATAAAATCTACTCTACCTTACATTCTAATGTGCTCCATGACATCTACTTCACATCTCCTTCCATGTTGAGAACATCAAAGCTTTATTCATCTTCTTCAAAATTACAAAGTACAACAAAGCTCTCTAAAGCTTTCAAAAGCCATCAAGGAAGAACTACAAACTCCAAGCTAAGCTAAGACTCACAACCTAACAAGCTTAAGAACTAACAAGCTAACGAATGAAGGAGAGAGATCTTCTATTTATACAAAAATATGAGAAGCCATCTCATTAATGAGAGTCCATGAATCTCTCCCTCTACCTCTAGAGTCCTAATCAAAATAGGAACTGATAAGATACATGTCTTCTTAGAGTTTCAATACAATTAGGAGATGTGACACATATCCTCATGACCCCATGATTCTTTCCACTCAAATTCGAATTTGGCCTTAGAGTGCCACATAAGGGTCTTCTAGAAGCCTCCTTTTGACCTACACATGTCAACAATCTCAACCCACTTGTTAGGTATAAGCATATGCACATTATTTTCTAATTTTTAACCACAAATTCACTTAAAAGGCTTAGAATTAATAAAGATTGGAAAACAGAAATGTGGCCCAATGATAATGAAAGTGGGATGAATGTGGTGACATAGTAGTGAGATGGAGGTGAAATGGAGGTGATATAATGGACATAATAGTGAAAGTGTAATGGAAATGAATGACATTTTCAAGACCCAACATACCCCCCAACTAAAGCTATTGCATGTCCTCATGCAATATATATTACATTAATTCTTTTGATCCTTGAGCTTTGGCTTAACTTTGCATGATATCATTTGATAACTTCATATTTCTGCAAAATGTTTTACTTGAATTGCAACATCGTTGGTTCTTGTGTTACAACCATTTTTTTTTGTTGCATTCTATTTTGATCTTTGAACTTTGCATAATGATATCTTGCAAAATATCATTATGCAAAATATTAAAATAAAATATTGTATGTTCTATAGAATAAAATATCCATTGTGGGTTATTAATAAAATATTTTAATATGAATTAATAGTTACTCGTATACATAAAAATATATTAATAGCGAAAGAAAACCATTTTAATGTATGCTGATAAAATGACTTAATGGACATGTTATGTAATCTTTATAGCATTCAAAAATACAATTTAAATAATGAAAAATTACACATTGTTTTTTGCACTCTAAAATAAATTTGCACCTGAAAAAATTTGATCTCTCTTGGCTCATGTTAGATCCATGCTTAAGATAGATCTATGTTGATTATTTTCAAAATAGAGAGATCAATTCTAATCCTCAAACCTATACAATTTTTTAAATAAAATATATAAATATATGATTATCACCTTTTCAAAATGAAAAGGGGAAAGGCTCAAAGTCTCGACCTTATGAATTCTCAACAAAAATGAGACCACTACACCAATGAAATGCAAGACCACCCATTAATACACGCTATGATATCTATTTGTGGAACACAAATTATGTCTCCATAATTTTTGCGTTAGTTTCATTTTCTTCGTTGATGGACATAGATTAGCAAAAATAACAAAAGTTTCAAAAGATACTTATTAGAAAGTTTATTAGCACAATGATATGTTTGATATATGTACGTAGGTGACAATCATATTAGTAAACATGGTTAATATATGTTAATGAATATATACTAACCACATTAATAATGCACATATTTAATATTAATAATAATATTAATTGTAATAATTAGGTTTTAGTTTTAGTATATTATAATTATAATATATTAATATTATAGTGGGCTAAAGAAGGTATTGGGAGAGATATTATATTGGAGATATAATCACCATAACGAAATTATATTACTCATGCTTCCTTTAAAATAGGGTATAATTATACTATGTATGATTCTTGGAGGGAGAATGGATACCTTAGTGGTTTCAGGGCCTATGAATTTGGAGTCTACAATTTTGAGGAAAGAATTTACAGTAAATGTCAGAGAGTGACACTTGATTTAGGTTGGTAAACGAGATGGAGGAGGTGTCTGTCAAGGGTAACTGAAAACGGAAGGCAGTGGAGGTAATCATAATTCGACGGTCCGATCTAAAGATATTTTCTCTTATGTAGCTACTAATAGACTAGGGTTGCTTTGGATGTGGAAGATCATATATATGGAGGATGACGTGGATTATTCCACCGACCCCTCTGAAAATGTTTCCATTTGGACCAAGCCACCACCTCAGTCCTTAGAGTTGGAGCCTAGGGTAACAGTTGGCACTTTAGACACAAGGATTTATTCTTGTCTTCCAACATTGGAAAAAATTTCAATTGTATTGGAAGGTTTTGCTCCCACTTTTTTGGAGGTTTCATCTGTGCAAAATTTCAATATTTTTCAGGATTGGAGGAGTCATTTTCTCTGTGATTTCATTCCTAAGAATTTTTGGTAAGCTCTAATTTTCTTTGGTGTGTCACCTGGGAAACTTCAGCTGTAAGTTATTTCTAAGGATTTCCTAGCAATGCATGATAGGCTAATGTTTTGGTGGGTGGTTTTCTATGTGTTTCCCTAGTTCCATGGGGTTTCTTCGAATGTACGTGGTTTTGGGAATGAGAGTCCTCACTAGACATGCATGGGTTACTGTGGGGAATATCCTGTTGAATTGTTAATAGGTGGAGTTGAAAGCTCTAGAATAAATCCTCACTTCTATGGTTGTTTTCTAGGTTCCTATGAGGAAGAAGGATTAGGGTTTAGCTTTTCAAAATTTCAATGGGGGTTACCGAGTAGAGCACGCAAGGGTCTATTTTAGAGGACTCCCAAACTGTAGCAAAGTAGGAGTGGAATTTTATGACAATGCAATAGGAAGGAGTGGACTATAGACTCCACAGGGGGAATTCCTATTAAGCAACCTACCCCAAAGACCAAAAAGATGGTTTAAAAGAAGCATAAGAAATTCAAATGCACAAAGGTTGAATCTAATTTGGAGAACTTGACTCTCAAAGGAGGAGTGAAGATTGAGGAGGTTATGGACAAAGTTGATTGGGTCTTGGTAGGTTGAGTATGGATAAGGGAATTCTTTGTAGAGATGCTTCCAGAACGTGTTAAAAAAATATAGGATAATGACATCCCAAAGTTACCAATGGTCAGAACTCTTATGAGGGGATCATTTGCATTAAGATTTAAATATGCGAAAGCTGTCAATTTGATGTTGCATAAGACATCGTGTATAGATTTGGCCCCAGTTTGAATAAATAGGTGGAGTCCTCTATTTGATGCCAACAACAAAAAGTTTGGGGTAGCGCCCTTCTCGATGAGAATCCTAGGATTTTCCATGCAGTTTTAGTTACATGACATCTTTCAAATAATCAAGGACAAGTTGAGGTCCTTTGTGGAAGTAGACAGATCCTTTAAGGAGACTAGAAGAATGGAAGTCCCATCAATTTTAGTCAATTTGGATATTGGCGAGGGTTTGATTGTACCCTAGAATATCACTTATCTAGGGTTGTCACATAAGAAAATTCCAGACTATGAGGGCATCCCTTTCAGGTGTTGTGTATGTCATAAGGTGGGTCATGTACTAAACAACTCATTAGAGGAAATTTTAGCCTAAAATCGGCCTCCTTAGGAAGAATAATAAAATAAGAGTTATGGATTTTGGAGAGGAAAGAACAAAACTATTTTTTTACTTGTATTTTTGGCTTATCTCCTTATCAGTTTACCCAAATTTGTACTGTAGACACTCATTAGATGCATAATTAAATTCCAAATACAACGAGTACCCATTATGCATATTTTTTACAAGATCAACATTGATAAGAAAATGAAGATACCTTAAAAAAGTGTGTTCAACATGCTTTTTTAATGTATCTTATTTTCCTTATCAATGTGGGTCTTCTCAAAATTATGCATAATGGGTACTCGTTGAATGTAGAATTTAATTCCGCATATAATGAGTGTCCACACTTGAAATTTGGGTAAAACTATAAGGAGATAAACTAAAACTACAAGTAAAAAAAGTTATTTTTCTTATTTTCCCTCCAAAAATATTCACTGCATGTACCTATTTTTTAATTTAAAGTATTTTGATAGGTTAACATATTATGACATGGAAATTATGTGAAAATTTCATGAGCACTTTTAGGCTGAAATTTCCTCTAATGATTCTTCACCCTATTATGGGAGGAAAGGAAGGAAGACTCACAGCTGGAGGACCCCAGTGAGAAATAAGGAGAAATATTTTGCTGGTTAGGAGTCAATAAAGTATCCTTTGAGTAAATCTTCAAGAGTAGTCTAATCTCAGTCTAATGGACAAAGACATGTGGTTGCAAAGTGACAGAATGCAAGCTCTTGCCTAGGTACCTCAGGATGCAGGTTCACCCCCTGTCTAATGCACCTACGATGGGAAGAGGAATTCCATTTTCTATGACCTTTCCAAAGTAGGTGTGTAGTAGTCACTAGGCTTATGGAAGATCTTGGATTAGATAGGCGATACATGATACGAGTTCTACCACAAGAATATTACATAAGGCCTGCATATGGATTATGCACATGATTGAGGACCACATCTCTCAACTCGTAGCTCTTTTTGATATGTTTCTCTAGATATTCTCTCCTTGATGACACAAGGTTATTTCTATTATGGTTATGTTCATATGATTTATGTTGTTGAAACACTAATTTTGAACTAAAATTGGCTTCTCGGACATGTTTTTTGTATTCATGTTTGATGGATGACTGTAATCTAGAAAATTAACACATTTTTAAATGTACTCCTATGCATATGGAAAATGCAATTTTAAATTTTTTTAATGAAAATTATTATATTTCCTTGGGGAAAAATATTATAATATTAATATTAATTAATATATAATTATAATATTAGTAATAGGTTTTAATATGGAGTATTATTATTTGGTTTTACTATGAGGTTTTAGTATTAGGGTTTTGGTATAGGGTTTTAATATTATGGTTTTAATATATGTAATGATACTTTAGGTGTTCAAATAAGTGAATAAGTTTCAATTATCACGGAACCTTATAATAAACCCTAATATTAAAACTGATATTTAAAACCAATATTATAATCCCAATATTAAACCACAATATTAAACCCAACACGATAAACCGTAATATTAAACCATAATACTATACACCCAGTATTAAAATCAATATTATTAAACGTCATATTAAACCCAATATAATAAACCCTAATATTAAAACCTAATTTTGTAATGTCACAATTTGATGTTGAATAAATTGCAATGTAACGTAAAATTGTAGTAATGATTGTTAGATTGATTGTCCCATTGTGACAATATTTGTGACAATGTGATATTCAATAGATTTATGTACCACTCCAATGCCATAATATTAAACCAAATATTATAAAACCTATTTTTACAAACCAAATATTATCGACCAATATTACAAACCCTAATATTAAACATAATATTAAAAACTCAATATTAAAGTCAATATTATAAAACCTTATATTATAAACTCAATATTTTAAACCTTAATATTAAACCAAATATTAATCTTAATATTATAAACCATAATATTAAACCCAATATTATAACCACTATATTAAACCCTCACATCATAAACTTAATATTAAATTCAATATTATAAACCATAATATTAAATTCAATATCAATCACAATATTATAAGCACAATGTTAAAATACCTAATATTAAAACTAATATAATAAACCCTAATAATTAAACTAATATTATAAGCCCAATATTAAACCCAATATTATAAACCTAAATATTAAAACTTAATTTTGTAATATCGCAATGTGGTGTTAAATATATTGCAATGTAATGTAACATTGTGATAGTGTTTGTCATAATCACATTGTGACATTGGATAAATTTTTATACCATTCCATGCTCACAATATTAAATCCAATTTTTCAAACCCCAATATTGAACCCAATACTATAAGATCATTATGATTAACTATTTAAACAATGAGCACCAATGTTGAGTTTGTTTTACTATGTTCACTAATGTGATTGACTATGTTTGATTATTAATATTAATTGATAATAATGTGAGACGATTATGCTTGACCGAAGATGAGGAGTGTTGATTGTTAAGCATAGTCAAACATACTCGAAAACATTAGTGAATGTGGTTAAACAATTTTGTAATGTCGAAATGTGACATTGGATAAATTGCCATGTAATGTAATATTGAGACAATGTTTGTCACACTGTGATGTTAGATAGATTTATGTACCATTCAAACATCAAAACATGTTTGATTATTAAAACCCTAATATTAAAATCTAGTTTTAAAATGCAATATTAAAATCCTAATATTAAAACCCTATAGTAAATCCTAATACTAAAACCCTAATTGAAAACCCATTACTAAATGTGGTAAATATAGGGTTGAATAAGTTTGATCACAGTCAATTATTTAAACAATGACTATAAAGGTTGATTTTTTCGGCTATATTGTTTAATGTGGCTGATTATGTTTGGCTATTAATATTAATCAATAATAATGATAAGCGATTAAGTTCCACCAAAGTTAGACTATTAATTTTCAAATAATATTATTATTAGTCAACTTCATTAATATTAATATTGTTAATATTAAACAATTGTAATTCTTGATTATGACAAAGCAAGGATGACCTTAGATGACTAAGGTTGACAATGCTTGACTTTGGTGAACCATGGTTGAGTATAATTGATTAGGATTGATTTATGTTGGATGGTGACGATTATGAGTGAATAAGGTTGACTAATGTTAAGTGTGGTAAACATAGGGTTTAAAATGTTAGATCATCATCAGTTATTTAAACAATGACTAAGAATGTTGGCTTTGTTTTACTATGTTGACTAACGTGTTTGATTACGTATGACTATTAATATTAATCAATAATAATAATAGGCAATTATCTTTCATCGGTGATGAATAGTGTTGACTACCAAACATAGTTAAACATAGTCACACATTGTCACCACATTAGTAAACCAATATGTTCTAAACCATATTAATATTAATATTATTAAAAAAAATTAAACATTAACTATGGATGTTCATGGTTTGACTATGTCATCATGTTGACGCTAGTTATGTTGAGCACGATGTTGTGGTTAACTATAAACACCAAGGTTAACTACATGGTTGACTATATGTTTGGTTAAAATATATGGCATACCAAAGATGACAAAGGATGACTATAGGTGACCAAGGTTGATTATTATTGACTATGGTAAACATATGAATGATTAATGATGACCATGGTTGACTTTCTATACATTGACTTTAAATGTTTACTCTGTTTGACTATTATATCATGCTGTCCCTTGATTTGTGTCTATGGTTAATTATAGCCATGCTAAACATAATGCATATCATTAATAATAGTTAAACATGATAAACATGTTAATTATGTTGGACCAAATTCTTCAATATTATGATGTGTTAAACATTAGATTAATATATTTTTAACATGTAAATTTAAATATTAATGTATTATTATAATTTTATTAAAATTTAAATAATAACATTAAGTTTTTAAGTTTTTAATGTCTGATACAAATATTATTAAACTTTAATATGAATTATTCTTATTCCTTTTACTTTTAATTTTAATTTTAATTTTAATATTAATATTAATATTAATATTAATATTAATATTATTATTATTATTAAATTATTAATATTATTAATAAAATTATAAAAACATTAATAGTAATATCAAACTAAATATATTATTCGTAATATTAATATTATTTATTAAACATTCATATTAATATTAATAAAATTATTAATTTTAATTTCAATGTTAAAATTAAAATAATAAAGCTTATTAATATTAATCTTAATATTAAAATTAGTAATCATTATCATTATCATTATTATTATTATTAAATTGTATATTTATTAATAGTAACCTTAAAAATATTAATATTAATATTAACCTTAAACGAAATATTATAATTAAAACTATGGCTGAACCATGTTGATTAGAATATTGAGTTTATAATTAACCGAATATTAAACCTATGGGTGCACAATGTTGGATTGTAATATTGAGTTTATAATTATATGAATGATATAATATTAGGGTTTATACTGAGATTTATAATATGAAGGATATAATATATTTAGGGTTTTAATGTTAGTGGTTTTCACACAAAGGGTGAGTTGCCAAATTTTTATGTTTATTATTACTTGTAAAATTTGTTTGTGGAAGATTGCTTTTTAAGTTGTTCAAAACATTATGGTTTATTGGACTATATAAAAAATCATAGAAAAAATAAATTGTAATGAGAAAGGATTTAAGTCATTTCACTATAGAAAGTCATATATTGTAGAAATATAGTCTTTTTTTTTTTTAATAAAATCTTACATTTTAATTTTTTGATTTAATGATATTACATGTGTATTTTTTTTCCTCTCATTAAATCTATTAGAAAGATTAAAAAACTTTTATCTCACTCACTTGAAATAGGTGAAAAAGTTAATATTATAAATTTGTATTTTAAAATGAAAAAAAAAATTACATTTATATTATGTTTAAATTGCTAGAATCTAGTTACTATCTTCTTAAATAAAACAAAAACATTTTCCAATAAAAACGATTTACATTGTTAATCTTTTGATTCTTTACAACTTAGTAAATATTATATATATTTATTCAAAGGACGGCTACATAACGATCGTACTAAACAAACTTATTGAAGAATATATACCTACGGTGGTAAGAAAACAATCTCAATAAAAATAGAAGTCTTCGTTGAGTTTCATGATAATAAATGTCGCAACTTTTTGGAAATGGCTCCAAACATCAAAAACCTAATGAAGTGCATTTAATTTTAGAATTGATATACCGACGGTATAAATAACGAATCTTATAATTTCCCGTGGTGTTGTATATCTATACACATGTTTACACCTAACTGAAAAAAGAAAAACAAAAGTTTTAAGATATCAGCTATCATTGTCACTTAAAGAAAAATATATCACCTCAGGTCCTATCCCTATCGGATTCGATCCAGCAACGACTAAACTTACCACTGACCATTTTTCTTATTCTTGAATGGAAATTGGCTCACATGTTGGTAGATCTTTATCAACCCAGGAATCCAAGAACAAGCTGACTAAAGGGATAATTGGAAAGCCCAGGGCAATTTAATCTAATTATCATTTTATATAAATAGAAACGTATAAATAGAAACGTGTGTATAGCTTCACACTGCACATAAAATAATGAAAATAATGAATGACAGCTAGAAGGGCGATTTCGAAATCACCTTCAAATACCCTAAACTATGAAAGCTCGTTTAGGTCATTTTATTCATTTTAACCGTTTAATGCTTTGATACATTGTGTTCATTGAATCCTCTAAAACTTTCTTGAAAAACCATAATATCTAATTAAATTGTAAATGTATATTCTAAATATATTTGCGAATAAAACTTAAATAAAATTTGTAGTTACTTAAAAAAATACTATTCCAATTTAAAATAAATAATTATTATTTTAAAATTTCAATAAATTTGAAAAGCAATTTTGAAAAGTAATTTGCAAAATGACTTTATTAAATTATAACTTTAACTTTTTTACATTACTAATTAAGATTTTTTTTAAATTAAATAATTCAATTGTTATGAGTGTAGATTACTAATTGATTGACTGAAATTGAGTTTTTGCAATTTATAAGGAAACGATTATAAACTCAATAATATCTCTTTTTAAATAAATTTATTTATTTTTTAAAATACAAGGATTATAAACTCAATACTATTTCATTTTAAATAAATTTATTTATTTTTTTAAATATTTTCATATTTAATAATTCAGTTTTATAATTTTTATAAATGTCCATTCTCAACGAAATCACTCACAGTTAAGACCAGCAATTTAATATAAAATGCAATAAAACTAAAAAAACAATAAACCATAAATTTTTTTTAATATATTTAAAATATTTTTAAATTTAAAAAGACTAAATATGGTCACATATTTTTAACCACTAACTAGGTAACAAACGCTCCACATACTTTAACCACGAAGACAAAGCGCTAGACTGACGAAGTAGTTTACAGCATATAACATTAACCAGTTTACAACATTTAACATTAACTAATTTACAACATTTAACCTTCACTAATATATATATCTTTGAGCACTGAAAAAGACAACCAACATTACATGAAGGGGCCATAACCACTATTGCTATAGCACTGTATATATTTTCGATCGAAGATCACTGCATACATTACCCAGACAAATTGAATGAAATGGCATAGATCAGATCCACGAAATGATTACTGAAGTTCATGAAATGTAAGAGTTCACTAGGAAATAATGACGAACCCACATAACCATTTAGAACATTATGAATATTGTTTTGGTTTGACGGTCGTTCTTAGAGACTTTAACCTGCAGAACGCTCTGATGTCTGCTCAAACAAACAATTATATTGGTTTAATGCATCTTTGGCAAATTTAAAATACGGCCTCTTGTGAAGGCAGAGTCCAGTGAGTTAAGCACTGGAGCGACCAACAATTTAGAGGAGTTCGATGCAGCTGCTGACCCGGACTGCGCACAAGTGACGAGTGCAGCAGTCGGGGGCTTGTTAGTTCTGGTCCGTGGGCGGACGCTGTGATGAGAAGAGGAAACAGCAGAGTTCACCTGAAGACGATCAGCGGGGCCTTCCGGAGAGGGCGCATGATGTACCAAGGGACCAATGGGTAGCGGCGAATTAGGAGATGAGCACATAGATATCCTGAGAATCTCCACAAAATCTTGGGGAGCGGGTGGGTGTTTCCACTGAGGCAGCGGGCCTGTCAAGAGCAGGGTCTCTAACAGTGGCCCGGCCTGCATAACGGCCTCTAACAGATTACCTCTCTCGGGCAAAGTTCCCCGCCTCACCTCAAAGTTGTCTTTAGGTGGCTCTGGCTGATGGGCTGGCATGGTTGCCCGGGTGCAGCTGAAAACTGAAGGAGGGCCGAGGAAATGGGATTCGACATGTTGCAGCTGCTCGGATTGTTGCTGTTCGACAAAACCTAGCGGCTGCTCGTTCTGGGGATAAAACGGATGCTCTTGTGACTCCAGGAGATTCGAACACGAAGTCGGAAGTCGATGGAGGTTGATGCCTAGTTCGAGGTCGAAGGGGTTAGTGAAAGTCGAATTCCGGCTGAATTGCTCCGGAGGGGAATGAAAAGAGGAATCGCAATGGGTTGTCGAATAATCCTCCAAATTATGGTCTGCACTGGCCGGCATGGTGTTGGGCCACTCCAGTTGATCTATAGACATGACGACTGCTTGCTGGGTATTCGTTACCATATCGAAGTATTCTGCCACGAGTTTCAACAGTTGTTCTCGAGCTTCGTCTCGTTCTTTGCGAGTCACTGTCAAGAGCTCTTCGAGGTGAAGCAGCCTTGCTTCAGCTTGTTCCAGCGCCAGAAACCACCGGGATAAGAGTTGGTTCTGTTCTTCCATAGCCTGTGAAGATACAATTCAAATAAATACATTTAGGATTAGGGTTTAACTATATATCGGTAGGGGATCCTTTGTTTATGGTACAAGAGACAAACAAGCCATTCCAATTTGCTACTATACTGAAACAAACACAATTATCTGCCATTGGAAACAAAAAATGGGATGAAGTAAAACAAATAGACGGAATACTGTAAATAGCACAAACTAATTTATTTTTAAAATTAATTATATACCTCTCCAGACGCTGCCAAGTCTAGAAGCGCAGAGCAGGCTGATTATGGTGAGGAATGAGGATTTAACAATATTTCCGAGAAAGGTTTGAATATATTCATTTCATATATCGCTCTGAAAGAGCTATTACTGTGTGCAACTTAACTGGAGCAAAAACAATCGACGGCCATTCGAAACGAAAAAGGGATAGAAATTAAATCAAAAGCACGGAATATTGTAAAGGGGCCATTCGAAACGAAAAGTGATAGAAATTAAATCAAAAGCACGGAATATTGTAAAGGAGCTGTTCAACAGCTGCTGTTGATTTTTTGGATTTTTTTTGGATTCCTGGGTGTTGATTTTTTGAATTTTTCTGGGGTTAGAATTTGGCGAATTTTAATTTGTGTTATTTAAACTGGTTTTTTTTATTGTATATATGGATTCAACACTTGAAAAAAAATTCTAGTCAAACTATCATCGAAATATTTAAAATAAAAAACAAAAAATGTAAACAAATTTACACATTTTATTCACATATAAAGAAGGAAATATGTAGAGATAAGACTATATCAAGTTCCATGTTCTCTTTGGTCTTTTCAATTATATTACATCTTCAATGGCCATAAATCATTATGCATTCCTCTCACCTTCACTTTCAAACTCCACAACAAAAAATGATGTATTGATATTGAAATCATTTATTTATACAAATAAGAAGTAGGTAGGAGAAAGTTATATCTTGAAGTCCTCTTGGTAACTTATTAATGGAAACAGAAACTATCATCCAATGAATAATATAAAAAATGATCCCAAAGGATTAGTTAACATTCCCCCTTAATCCAATGGGACATCTAATGTACTAGGTAATATTTTGGATTTTTCAAACTTTTCACGTCCCAATGGTTTGGTAAAGATATTTGTAATTTTCTCTGAAGTAGGAAAATGTGTTAGGTGAATGACTTTGGCCTCTACATAATGTTGAATCAAGTGATATATGGTGTTGATATGTTTGCTTCAATCATGAAATTTAGGATTCTTGGCCAATTGAATTGCAGAAGAGTTCTCAACGAATAGAGGGGTTGAGATATTTTGTTTCTCCTTCAAATCTTCAAGTATTTTGCAAAGCCAAATCATTTCTTTTATAGCTTGCGTTTATGCAATATATTAGGTTTCAATGGTAGAATCAGCATAAACATATTGTTTTCGTTATCTCTAGGTGATAAATGTTGATCCAAGATTCATCAAATAACCATAAGTAGACACCCCATGCTCTTTATCTCAATCAAAATAAGAATTTGAATAACCAGTGAGATGGAAGTTTGAAAATTTGGAATATTTGAAGCCATATGAATGAGTGCCTTTTAAATATTTGAGCACTCATTTTTCTGCCATCCAATGACCTTCATAGGTTTGATGCATAGAACTGGAAAGTATTCCTACAACAAAAGCTATGTTAGGATGAATAGTAGTAAGAAAATTTAAACTCAAAGAAGTTGTCACTACTTTGTTGTATCATTAAATGTACTTCATAAGATTTAGATTTTTCTCCATTGGAGTAGAAAAAAGATTATAATCATGTATTCCAAATTTATTTAATAACTATCTAATATATTTTTTCTGAGAAATAAAATTATGCTAAGGTTTCTCATCAACTTTAATTCCTAATTAATAATAAAGTAAAACAAAATATGTCATATCAAAAACCTTTTGTAGCTCCCTTTCAACATATGCTATATAATCATCATTGTTTCATGTGATAAGTAAATCATCAACATGGACAACTAAATATACAACTGATCTTCCAACTTTTTTAACAAATAAAGTTGCATCATCTAGGTCGAAATGCTTAGAATTCAATTTGAGAAGATGTTCATTTAAATTCTCATATCATGCATGAGATGCTTGTTTCAAACCATACAAAGCATTTATCAATTTACATACCTCTTTCTCTTTTTCTTTAATGGAAAAACCTTCTTGCTAAAACATATATACATCTTCTTTAAATCTCCATTTTAAAAAGTTGTTTTTACATCCATATGAAACATTTTTTAGTTTCAAGAGAAAATAAAGTTCTAATAGTGCCCCATTATTTTGTAGGAGCAAATGTTTCTGTATAATCAACATTTTATTTTTGTGCATATGCCTTTGCTAAAATCCTTTCTTTGTGCTTTTTAAGTGAAGACTCTACCTTATATTTAGTTTTAAAAACCCGCTTATATCCAACGTGTTTAATGCGAACTGGAGGATCCACTAAACTCCACGTGCCTTTTTTTCATTAGGAGTAGAAAAAATAAATTCACAATTGTATTGTTTAGTAGAACTTCATATAAATTCTTATCCATGTTTATCTTCATAGTGGTTTCTCTGATGGTTGCTCATCTTGAAGAACTAGATCTTCAAGAGCAATTTCTAATCTTGCAAAAACATTATCATCATCCAATTTTCCTTCATTCTCTATTGAAGATGCCAAATTTATTGAAGGAAAATCCACAAACTGATTTAGAATGTCAATCCCCCCTTCGGGATGTGGAGTATCATTATCCCATTCATAATAAAAAAAATTGGAAGTGAATTTATCCAAATAACTAAGTGTTTAATCAACAATGGAAGCATCTTTACAAATTGAAGAAAAATTACATATTTTGAAACAATAACTTTCTTGTTCTCCTCATCATACAATTGGTAAGCTAAGGAAATATTAAAATATCCCAAGTAAATACATTTGTGACTCTTGGCACCCAATTTGTTGCATTCATGTTTAGGAATATGCATAGCATAGAGAACCAAAAACTTTAAAATGTTGAACAACAAGAAGAGGATTATACCACATTTCATAATTAGACTTATTATTGATGGCATAATAAGGAAAATGATTGTGAATATAGACTACAAAAAGTATTACTTCTCCCGAGAACATCAAACTAACATTCTTAAAAAACATCATTAATCTCACCATATTTAGAAATGTTTTGTTTATACGCTTTGCAACACCATTTTGTTGTGGATTCAGAGGAATTGTAGTTTTATGTTTAATGCCACTACCTTGAAAATACTTTTCAAAATCATGAGATGTGTATTCATCAATATTATTAGATCGTAGAGTGCCAATGTTAAGTTGAGTTTCATTTTTAATCCATAAATGTAAATTCTTAAAAGTTGAAAAAACTTGAGATTTTTCTTTCTAACAAATAAACCCAAGATATCCTCTTGTATTCATCAATGAACGTCTGCAAATATTTTTTACCATTAAAATATGGAACAGGCATGAGCCTAGATAAATTAGAATGTATGAGACCTAACTAACTGTAAGCTCTAGAATTAGAGATGTGAAAAGGCTTCTTACAATGCTTCCCTAAAATACAAGCATCACATCGAGTAAGTTTTCTTGGAATAGTAGGAATCCCTTTATTGCCTTTTTGATTCATAATCCTGATACTATCATAATTTTTATGACCAAAATGAGCATGCAAAAACAAACTAAAATACAAAGTATCACTTTGTTGAGTCAAATGAGGAATATTGAATGTAGAAGATGATGTTCCTTTGAATTTCAAAATTTTGTCGTCTTCAACACTAGTCATAACAATCACATTATTAGATGAACTATGGATTCAACTATACCATGAGACATACGTATAGAATTCTCTTGTTTCCTATTGTATGAGTGACATCAAACTTATTTGAAATTGAGGAATTTAAAGAACATCATGTTCAACCAGTCCTGTTATTTTTAGTCAAATAGATCCAATTCTTGAAGGCTTTATTTGTGATTTATCAACAAAATAAACTACTCCATCAATATGATCACTAAATGTTTCAAATAAATATCTTTTGAAGGTCATATGACAAGACACTCTAATGTCTAATATCTAAGTGTCTTGCTGACAAGAGGAAAATGTAGTGCCAAAAACATCATTTATACTAAAATTACAATGTGCAAGAATATAGTGGGCAGATTCAGGTGGTTTTCCTTTATATGGAGGTGGTTTCTCTTTTTCTTCACTCTTCTTATCCCAAGGAGTGCGACAATGAGGGGTAGTATGATCAAGTTTACCACATCTATAATGCTTTAAAGGTTGTTTATAATTATGAAAAATATTTTTCTGCCTATCAACTTGATGATTATTACCCCCTTCCTCTAGACTTTTTCTTACCATGACCTCTGCTAATTTTTCTATTTCTAGTATATTCTCCTTGATACTTTTGTTCTTTTTGTACAAGACACAAAATTTCAACATTAGAATTGGGAAGTGACTCCTTCTTCCCAAAGGATTTCTCTCTCTCTCTCTGTCTACAATTTTATGAAATGTCATAGCTTTCATTTGTTCACTAGCTTGAAGGGTCTCCATGTAGTGTGAATAAGTGGCGTATAGGGATTTAATGAATGCAATGAGTTGTAGATTAAATTTAACACGAGTGGTATGAATATCATGATAAATGGATTTAATTTTTTAGTCTAACTTTATTGAATCATTATCTTTCAATTGCAAATTAAATAATTTCATCAATAATTGTATGATTTCCAGCTCTGAATGGGAGTCATAAAGATCTTTGAATTTCTTTAATGCTTCAAATGCAGTGGTGTTGGAAATAATATTTCGACTTACCTCTTTTATTACAAAATCATAAATCAAAGAATATGCCATTTTATCTTTACTCTTCTAAACTGCAAGTTGTTTTTCATATGTAGGTTGTTCTGGTTCAATGTTATCCTTACTTTCACAAACACCTTCCCATAAATCATTAAAAATAAGAGTATTTTTTATTTTCGAAAACCATTCTTGGTAATTTTCCTTTCCACAAAGAACATTGCCTACTATGGAGATCAAAGAATTTATATTTGAAAAGATATTTGGTATCCAAAACTAACTTAGTAAATAGCATAAAGACCCCTCAAGAATTTTTGCTACCTTCTTATGTCTTAAAGGGCACTTCATTCACTTGGCCTTAACCAAAATGAAATAAGCGTATTCAAAATTTCTCCAATTTTCTTGGAGTTAATCAATCTTTTCAGCACCATGGCTTAGATCTTCTTATCAATTTCCTAAGCTTTTATTAACCAAAAATCCAAACAATAGATACTCCCTTTACTGAAAGACAAATGTCCAGAGCTTCAACATTTAGTTTTATTAACAACACCATAAATTCAGGAAAAGGAAGTGCCACGAGGATAAGTGGTAGTAGATGTCGACCCCTTTTGCACCTCACAATAGGCCCATATTTAAAAATGAAACCTTATCCATAACTACCTATGTATCTAAATGTCTCAAAAAAACATAGTAATGGCATTCAAATTGTAGGAATTAAAAGATACGAAGCATGGCATACATAGGGAACTTACACTCCAATGGAAACATTCAATACCTTCTGAATTATTTTTCTCTGTGGTGGGGAGAATGGATTATGGATTTGATGACTTTACCATGTACCTCCCTGCACACCTCATTGCACACACACACAACCCAAATTTCTGAATGACAAGTTACTCATAGACACCAAATCCATCAACTACAATGGCTAGTTCATTTTCCCCTTTGATGCCAAGCTCCTCCTTCGAGAAAATTTCGATACTAATATAATCCTAACGAGCAAGAGGAAATTCTCATCTATGTAAGGAGCCTAACAATGTATCATCAAACTCATGATGAAATCGAAAAGTGTCACCATCATGATTATGGTGTGGGCATGAACCCATGAAAACATGAGCTTTGGGTGTCTCGTTATAAACTTGTACAAAATGCATAAAAAAATTTGCAGGTCTTGATTGACTAGGTTTAAATCCTAGTAGCCACACTAATCCAATCAAAGCTTCAAAACATGGAGTTTATAAATTCATCAATGATCTGATACCACTGTAGAGAGGCCCATGAATAAAATCCACCACAAAAATTAATCTATTGATATTGAAATAATTTATTTATACAAATGAGAAGTAGGACACAAATATGTCTCAATAACCTCTCAGTAACTTATTAACAAAAGTAGAAACTATCATCTAATTATTGATATACAAATTTAGTTAACATATTTAAACTTTTTCCCACTTTATTTCTCATAAAGTTCCATATTCTCTTTGGTATATGTAAAAATAAAACTATATCCAGTTTTGTGTTCTCCTTCATCTTTTCAATTTATTTTCACACTTTGTATGGTTTTCTTTTGTCAATCAAAATTCTTTCATTAGATTTCCATAAAAATAGTGATAACATAATATGTCTCAATGATCTCTTTTTACTCATTCCTATTGGACTTGTTGGAATTGGGTGTCAGAGGATGCCATAGATAAGTCTTTACATACTTTATTTCTGCTAGGATTAGTAGCCACACAATGCTTAAGGTGGACAAAGAGATTACAAAAATGGAAAAAATCATATTAAGGAGGGGGATGGAGATGGAGTATAGGGGGAGATACAAAATATCTAGCATGTTCATGCATATGAAAATCAATATGTTCCACCCGAGCTTCCAGGATGCGAAGGTGGTCATTTATTCTCTGATGGCTTCGATAGAGGCTATCCAACTACTCCAATATCTCACTCTGATTGAATTGGATTCCATTCATATATGAAACTAATTCTTTGCAGTCTTCATACATGTGGTCACGAATAATATCCATATTAACCTGGATATCTTGAATTTGTTCTGCTATGGAATCCATGGTTGCTAGAGCCACGATATGACTCAGAGAGCGGCCTCGAGAGTTTGATACTTTGCCCTCATGTTCCAAGTTGGTTGAGATCCCTGAATATGACTTTATACTATAAGTTGGATGAACTTTATTGATGTGATGATCCCCCCCAAATGACAAGCCCTCTGTTACAGGTATATTTGGGCACATCACTCCTGACATTCATATAAGTACTTTTAGGGCTCATAAAACACTAATTTAGTTGTTACATGCCCTAAGGAAGTCAACTCATTAAATGCCTCCTTCTATGAAATTTTAATGGCCTGAAGCCTTCCTGAAATGCCTCCTTGGGACACCAGTGCAACTCAAGCCTTGAGACAGTTTGCTGCAGAGTAGGCAAGCCCACTATGACCTGTACTACAGTACACTTAAGCACTCTTTAGCCTCTGCTAAGCAAGATTGAGAAAAATTTTCATAGGGTTATGGGAATATTCCTTCATTCTAGATGACTCTAGAATGTTCCCATCTCTTATCCCCTCCTATGAGCTCGAAATTGGATAGGCTAAGGATCCATTAACCTCCTATCATATCATTCCTTGCTCCATGGAAACTAACTCCAAGATTGAAATCCATTCAATGCCCTCGTTTATGACAAAACCACCTCCATTTCCTATAAATTGAGAACTCGTCATAGTGATCAAGGGGATAGAATCTGAGGTTTGTAAGGATGTTGGTTTGAGGTTTGAGTTTATGTTAAGCAATGTTATGCTATTGGAGTGTTGACCTTTTGAGGTGGCGAGGGTAGAACTGAAGCTGGAGGAGTGGCTCAGAATCGAACTATATTGGGTGATACTTTTCCTTCTACATTAATAAAGAGCTTATTCCTTTTCTCATATAATTGTTCATATCTGTGATCATTATGTGTTTCAATGTATTCGATTCCATTGTTTTATAGTTGATAGTTCATGTATGCTTTGATCATTTCTTGTTTCTGTTTCTCTTGATGCAGGTACCTTTTGAGCAGATTTAGTTCAAGTGGGAGCGACGGGAGCAATTCAAAAGAGATTTAGGAAGCGAAAGGAAACAATTAAGTTCCTCCACCTCATCTATCTTCTATAAGAAAATGTTAAACTACTTTAATTATGTTGTTCTAGGTGTAGTCACCCACCTAGGGAAGATGTGTTTATCTGTAGATGCAAATTCCATGTAACAAATTGGCAACCATACTCGGGAACTACCGTCATTCTTGGTGGCTTACCCTCATCATATTACACCCTAGTAGACTTTTCTTAACTTTATTGATCTTATTTCATTCTTCTTGAAGTGTTTTTAGTCAAAAATTGTGCTTGAATGTCCCTTGAATTGACTCTTTGGCACCAACGTAGTGTTTGTTCTGACACAATGCACTACAGATCAGCCCCTACCTTAGAGATAGTGCATTGCAGTGCATTGTCTCCCTCTTTGGCCCGCGCTGATCCCTCTTATGCTAAAAAACCCACCTTTGGTATGATTTTTCCAAAGCTTCTTCTCTTGTTGTTTGTTGAAAGATCAATGATGCTTGTGGTTCTGAAATCAACTTGTATTTCTCTTCCTAGCCCTACTTTGGCCTTGGTTGTTTAGTGTTCCTTAAATTATTTATTTATCATTATCAATTCATTGTCAAAGTTAGCTTATATTCAATTAATCTTTGCTAAAAAGAAAGTGTCATAAAGTCTTCATTTCTTTCGAAAAGGAACTGTCATAAAGTCTTCATTCTTGCAAAAGATTGATTGATTGCATGTGCATTAGTTTCCTTTTGTTCGTCTTAACACTAAGGGAATTGAAAAGAAAAACTTGCATTATGAAATTATAGTTTTTGTGTGTGCTTGTAGGAATAGTTTAGGGAAATTGCATTAGATGTGCTATTTTCTCTTTGATTAAACATTTTGATTGCTCTATCCCTTGTAGTTAAGGTTTTCATTGTTCAAAATCAAATGGAAAGAATGTTTCTCATTATAGTTGCATTCTAGGAATTTCAAAGACATCACTCGATGAACCTTGAAAGACAAACTCTTAATCAAGATCAACTTAAAAGTTATCTCAATTAACCTATTGGACCATTGTCACCTAATGAATAACATTTAGAGGTTCTAGGCTAGAGACGTGTTCTGACGTCATAAAACATAGTGGTTGTCATTAATTGTCTACGATACATTCCGAGTGTGATACCTCATTCCACGTACGTAAGCATATCATAGCTCGTCCACATACCTTCAGGTATATAGGGTGGTGTTATAGTACAAAAAGTATAAAGGAATTCTCTCACTGTGCAGTTTCACATTATACAACGCTAACACGGATTCAACCTCCACTTACTTTCGGATATATATGGGAGGATTACATTAGGTTTCTATCCATCCATAAGTAACCGAGTCAGCTGCTTTGTACACTATGATACACCGAACACAACATTCGGGGAGATTTCCTGCATGTATGTTAAGTCCTTGGTATACTGAAACAGTATATTGCAGTCTAAAGTTACTTGGTAATCCTTTTGCCTAGATTATCCCTCTTTTGTTTTGGTATGTTATTTTGATTAAAATAAAATTATTTAACCATGGATAACATTCCCCATGTCACTCCTTAGTTGATATTAGGTTGAGACATATGGCAACAACTCTGGAGTCCACCAATCAAGGAATTTCTTTTGATGGGAATCCTAGTCCTTTCCCTACTTTCAGAAATATTGGTGCTCCATCGATGGCTACATTATCCCTTCCAGTATTTACCATTGGAATTCCAATATGGTTTTTTTCAACCTCCTTGGTTCAAAATGTCGTGATTTTTCTGTAATTGAGTACTCCTCCCCCTAGACAAAATCAACCTCCAGTTGATCCTAAAGTTGACCCTTTACCTTCTTCGTCAGTTGTTTCTTCTTTCCCATCTTCCTCTTTGCCTGGTGAACATATTAACACTAGTGACCAGGTGGAGAAGAAGAAGAAGAAGAAGAAGAAGAAGAAGAAGAAATTTTATTGGGGGGCAACTAAGCAACCATTTGTTTGAATGCATCTTCAGATGATAAATCGTCTGATAAGTCTCACAAACTTCAATATCATTTGCAAACTTTGTATGGGAAACCATCTTCTTTGAAATTGTTCTGGTATTCCTTAGATATTAGAATAATGGTCTTCTCATTCACATCATCCTGCATCATCAACTCCTAGAGGTCGTGTTGTTGATACACCATCAACTAGTGGTAGTAAAGTTCATGGAGGAAAGGGTAAAGTTAAGTTTCCCTGTAGGTTATGTGAACGGGATCACCCCATTCATCTTTTTCCCTATCTAGATGAAGCCAAAAAAGTGTTGGATAACCGTCCTACTTCTCCATAGCAACTTCCATCTAGTTACAGGAGACTCTCCCTTAAACCTTCACTAGTTGATGAAGTGACTGACCCAAATTAACCGTTGGTCAAACCCACCCTCGAATGTGAATCCCATGAGTCTATACCTAACCGATCACAGGTCGAGGAAATAGTTGATCCAATTTCACCTTCATTTAATCGTACCTTTCTCGTAGAGAGCCAGTATGATACCACTCAAGTTCTTTTCGTTTCTTTAGATTCCAATGAGCTTAGAGGCAAGCCTCCTATTCCATCAAGATAGGAGGAAAATCCTCCCATTCTCATAACTCAAGAGGGTAATTCTCTTGTTCTTACGGTACCCCCTCCAAGTAGTCTGGTCACTTCCTTTGATTGGAATCGACTGGCACGATGTCGTCTTCCTTCTTATGTGTCTTTCCAGACCATAGTACAGGTTTATAATATGATTGTATCTGGCACTATTATAGATGAAGGTGCCTCTGTGAGTATCCTTTCCTCCACTTCTTGGCAGGCACTCATTTCACTGCCACTTTTTCCTGTTACCCAAAATTTGTTGGCTTTTAACAGAGGAACCATTCAACCATTATGGATACTTCCTTAGTTGCCTATTACTTTGGGAGGAAAAATTGTTTATCTCAATATGATGGTAGTTTCAAGCCCTTTAGATTACAATTTAATTCTTGGGCACGACTATGTTTCTGACATTGGAGTTATTCTTTCAACACTCTTTTGAGTGATGTGTTTCCTGCATAAAGGCATAATTGTCACCATTGACCAGCTTTCATTTCCTGACCCAAATATGGCTTCTAGTCAACCATCTTCCCTAAATGGTCCTCTTGTCCCAATGGTATCTTCCCCGCCATGGGTCAATTGTATGGCAACCCATTCCATGCCTACATCAGCAGACGATCAATTCTGTGATGTTGTGCATTATGTATTGTGGGCATTGGAACCTGATCTCTCTATTGGATTCCTTCCTACATATCCCTTCTAGAGAATTGTTCTCCCATCTGATGAGAACCTCTTGGAAGTCAAGACATCTTATGGATCGTGATCAAGGAATATGAGCATAGTTCCTTTTCTTGTGTCAAGCTCGTTAAAAAATGAAACAAGGAATATGAGCATAGTTCCTTGTCTTGTGTTAAGCTCGTTAAAAAATGAAACAAGGAATATGAGCATAGTTCCTTGTTTTGTGTCAAGCTCATTAAAAAATGAAACAGTTTTAAACAAGTAATATGAGGATAGTTCTTTTATTGTGTCAACCTCATTAAAAAATGAAACAGGTCCCAGAGCATAGTTCCTTGTCTTATGTCAAGCTTGTTATAAAATGAAACAATGAATCTGAGTAGAGTTCCTTGTCTTGTGTCAATCTCATTAAAAAATGAAACAAGGTCCCCTAGAGCAAAGTTCCAATTCAAGTCTTTGATTAGATCTCGTAAAATCTCAGTCGAGTCTTTCATTTGATCTCGTAAACGAACCATCATTCCATCCACCTCATTGCCACGAGTAGTCTACTTAGGTGAATGCAATAAAGCTTGGGGGGCATGCAACTAGAATCAATTCGTCATGTTGGGGGCATGTAAACAAATCTCAAGCATAGTTTTTTTTTGTTTCAAGGTTGTGTGAAAATGAAACTGAATCCAAGCATAGTTTTTCATTTCAAGCTCGTGTAAACCTGAAACTGAATCCAAGCATACTTCCCTATGGTTCAAGCTTGTGTAAAAAGAACCCATAGCCATTTTAACCCTCGTGATTGCCATTCTATCAGCCTCTTCCATCAGATGAGCCTTCATTTTTCTCCTTCCCAAATCACTATATTCTTGTTCGATCATATTATTTCACTTGGTTTCTTTACCCCTTTTGAGGAATAGTGGGAATGAGTGGTCTTATTAGCAAGCCTCTTCACATAAATCAACATGTTTTGAGAAATTCCAACATCACCAGAACCAGTTGCTATCCTAGACACCACTCATTACTCTAAGTGGAGTCCTCTTTAAGCTCTTTTCAGACTCTCGAAATATGATAAGATTGTTGAGCGCTTGTCCTTTTCAGCTCGTAAATAGATTGGAAACGACATCTACTCAGTATAAGTTTAACCCTTTTCCAGACTGAGATAGATTACTTATGAAAAGGAATACGTTGATCAAACACGGTCAATAGGTTCTCTCTTATATTCTTTTATGCTTTTTCAGACTTGAGAGACAAACTTACGAAAAATAACTTATGGAGTTTTATTTTTGTCCCTTTTCAAACTCTATAAACATGAAAACGACTGAGTTCTCATTGTCGTTAAACTTGTTAAAACATTAAATAGTGACAAACTTGTCCATCATGACAAGACCGAATTTCACCTTCGCTAGGCTCGTTAAAACATCACATAGCGATGGATTCACCCAAAGGGTGGAATTATACTACAAGAATATGTTATCCTCCTCAATCTTGTTAAAAAATAAAGAGGTACTGGTCAACAAGGACTGGGGAAAATGGGAAAAGGGATAAATCACATTATGCTAGCAAGTCGCTCTTGAACATGGCACTTTCACTTCATCTCTATGACTATTTGGGTTGGGTTATCTGCTTGATGGTTATCATACCTATGGTCTACCACACCATCCATCACTTTGGTTTTGGGTCAATGTTTCCAATTCATTTAGTGTCACCAACATGTTCAAGAGAAGTCACTCAGTAAATTCATCCTTTGCAATACTCATAAACCTTCATTTTCATGACCGCCATTCCTGAACCTTGTGTCGTCAGTCAAATTCTCTCTTCAAAATCACTACACTCGTTTCCTGTCATTGATGGGGGATACATCAAGGCCTTCTTGTGACGAGTCACTTCTTGTCGACATCAGCACATTATCCAGGAAGTTGACTTAGAAACACCCTTCCAGTACCTTGAGGCTTGCATACATCAATTGTAAGTTTCTCGCTTCCAACAATAGGTTGACATCACTGGCCTTTGACCGAAAGACTTTGTATGGTGTTTGACATTAAAACATTTATTCACACCATGCAAAATGTATTGAAGTACCTTGAGAATCATTATCATTATCGATGATCTCTCTCGCATTTGTTAACAGCTTACATCATTGGTTGGCAATTAGACAGTGTCTTCCCATGTTCAACTTCAAATCGCATATTCTCATGGTTAGACTTGTACTTGAGCGAATGATTGGATGATATAGAAGACCTTGGATCTAGTTTCATCCATCAGGGTTGTGATTTCACGAAAGTAATAAATCCTCTGTACGATGGCTTTACACTGATGGTCATCCCATCATGGGTCTATATCTGTAGACGACTATCTATGTACATGTAATGAAAAGTTTATATGTTGAGTATGGGTATTCCTTCCCTTAACAATTCATGAAAAAATCCAAAATATCATGATGTTATGTATTGTACTCAATGCAGGTTACCGTTTGCTTCAATTCCTCTCCATCACATCATAAAGCATATCACTCGACATTATCATTTTTGACCTCATGCTTTAAGGGCCAACTGTTATAGGTCTATTTGGGTACATCACTCCCGACATTCAGATCAGTAGTTTTAGGGCTCATCAAACCATAATTTAGTTGTTATATGCCCTAAAGAAGTCAACTCATTGAATGCCTCCTTCTATCAAAATTTCATGGCCTGAAGCCTTCCTGAAATGCCTCCTTGGGACACCAGCACAGCTCAAGCCTTGAGACAGTTCATTGTAGAGCATGCGAGCCCATTGTGGCTTGCACCGTAGTGCACTTAATCCCTCTTTAGCCTATGCTGGGTGAGATTGAGTGAAATTTTCATTGGGTTCTAGGAATATTCCTTCATTTTAGATGACTCTAGAAGGTTCCCATCTCTTATCCCCTCCTATGAGGTCAAAATTGGATAGGCTAAGGATCCATTAACCTCCTATCCTCTCATCCTTGCTCCATGGAAAGTAACTCCAACATTGGAAATCCATTCAATACCCTCATTTATTACAAAACCACCTGCATTTCCTATAAATTGAGCACTCATCATAGTGATCAAGGTGCTAGAATCTGAAGTTTGTAAGGAAATTTTGTTGGTTTGAGGATTGAGTTTATGTTAAGAAATGTTATGTTGCTAGAGTCTTGAGCTTTTGATGTGGCAAGGGTAGAACTGAAGCTGGAGGAGTGGCATAGAATCAAACTGTACTGGGTGATACTCTTCCTTCTACATTAATAAAGAGCTTATTCCTTTTCTCATATGATTGTTTATATATGTGATCATTATTTGTTTCAATGCATTCGATTCCATGTTTTATAGTTGATATTTCTTGTATGCTTTTATCATTTCTTGATTCTGTTTCTCTTATTGCAGGTACCTTTTGAGCGGATTTAGTTCAAGTGGGAGCGATGGGAGTGATTTAAAAGAGATTTAGGAAGCAAAAGGAAACAAGTAATTTCCTCCATCTCATTTATCTTCTATAAGAAAACGTTAAACTACTTTCATTATGTTGTTCTAGGTGTAGTCGCCCACCTAGGGAAGATGTGTTTATCCGTAGATATAAATTCCATGTAACACCCTCCCTCTTTGACGTGGAATTCTTTTCACTAAGAAATGGTTGACTGACGAGGTCTTGGAGTGCCCTTCAAAGTCCTTGCTAGAGAAAAGGTGAGAACAAACACTAGAAACAAAATATGAACCGTCGGTCCAGAAGATGACAGAAACCCAACTAGAGAAGGTTTACGGATAGGCTGAAAGTGACTCCTCTAGATATCAATGGCTTACCAAAAGATACTTTTCCCACCATTCCACTAATCCTTTGATGCAGACAACTACCACCCCAGCGAGCTTAGAGTAAACCCACAAAATTGTTTCCCCGGGGTAATACCAATTCAAACAACTAACGGCACAAAAGGGAGAATGAATGAACCCGAGGTCAAGCAAAAACAAGAAAGGCCTCTGAAGGCGAACCAGAATCAGGCCAATTGAAAAATCTAGACTTATGAAGCCCACGAATATAGCTAAGAAAAAATACACAATGGGACACTTTGGAGACTTGTAGACACAATAACCAAAAATCATAATAATCCCCTTCCCAAGACCCCTAGTGACAACCTCAGTGGCAGAAAATAGACCACCTAGCTAGGAAGAAACAATAAGAGAAAGTTACATGCTCAACAATAGAGGAGAATACCATTAGGAGCCAACAAAGTGGAATTGAGCATGGGTATTGAAACTTCCATCTTGAGGCTAAACCAAGATCCAATTCTTCACACTGGGGTGTTCTGGGATCCCAGATACTTGTTTGAGAGTCAAATTCATACCAAGCTAATGCAGAACGGTATGCCACTGCGTTGCTCATCTAGAGACAAAACCGTAGTGAGCTTCCATGGTCCCTGTTGCATGCTGAGTAGTGCTCCCTCCTTCCCAAATTCATCACCCAAACTTCCAACCATGAGATGAATGCTCCCTTTTCTCTTAACATAACCATTGTGTTTCCTGGAGAGTTATTCATGTGGGTATACTGAATGATTAAACCACTCATTAATATAAGCATGACTATTGCGTGGTGGAGGGTGACAACCTTGAGTATCTCCATTGTAACATGTGGGAACCCCATCAAGGACACTTTGTTTCTTCTTAAATAAATGAAAAATATTCATAATATTAGCATACCTAAATTATCCACTTCCATTCCCTTTCACTTTCTACACTTCCATATCTATTATAAAAACCATATCTATTAAAACATCTTGAAATCTTTAATATCACTCCTAACTCCACATTAATCTCTCCTTTTTTCTTCCATCTATATTAAAACATTTCCCACTTTGTCTCTTTATAACTAAATAGAAAGGGTCTAAATCCTTAAAACTCCCACAAGCTATCTAAGAATTTTATTGTAGGTGATAGGAGCCCAATAGACCATATAGATGTGAATAATATAATCTTATTAGTCCCTTCCATCTGGCATGGGAGTATAGGAATCATAATGTTCTGTTTAGCATTAGTTTAACTTAGAATTTTTAGCTTTGTTGTGTACTAACCATAGTTTTGCAGTGTGGTGACTATATTGCAGAAATTCATCATCTTATTTGGCCTCTTCTCGAGGTGGAGAGGCCATAACTATATACTATGTTGGATTTGGTTCGTTCATATTTCACAAATGTAAACTAATGTTAGAATTATTATGTAGGTATTAAATTCTATGGTGTTCATTGCATGAAAATGAAAGTCATTTAGTGGGGTGGTTGATAAATCACCAAGTGGTCCATGCATGTTACTATGGTGTCTACAAACGAGAGCTGGGAAAACAAGAGGATAACATCATATGTGGGGATGAGGGGATTCTTTGTACAATTTTGATGGATCTAAAACTCTTGTCCACAATAAAAGCTATCGCCAAAGTTAGATCTATGCATCATAGTAAACTTACAAGAGTTTTAGTGAGTTTAAGGTATTCCTTTCAGTGCTTGCAAGAGTTTTAGTGACTTTTAGGTATTCCTTTTAGTGAGTTATCTTTCAGGTGTTCCTACGGAAGAAAGGGTAGATCCCCATCCTAAATACCAATAGATCCTGAATCAAACTACCTTTGATGAGGGTTTCCACACTGCTGCATCTTCAAAGCTGTATACGGCTTTGCAAAACCACAAATGACTACTGCGAGACAAACATTACAGATTAGGCATATAAAAAAATATTATGAATCAAGTCTATAAGCTATCTATAATATAAGTGTTAGACGTATAAGCTTGATATAGAGATCTAATCCAGTCATTTAAGTTGCATATAACAAAGGTTGAATCGTTATAATCTATTGAATATGATGAATCCTTGTATTTCTTAAACTGAACATGGTAATTGAAAACAATAGTACCAATAACAAGATCATGTAGTTGGCTAATAGGCTTATGAATCTACTAATCTTGTAGGTCAGAGCACGAACTTGGTACTTAGTTTGTATGAGCTAATTGAAGTATGATTGACCATGTCGTGTTCATAAGTCAATGTAACAGGTTATGGACATACTTTCATCTACTAGGCTCATATATGTTAGTTATGGCATTAACCTAAATTACAATAGTTTATGGTATGGTCATATACATATAGCTAATTGAAGACTGATTCATACACCCATCGCTACAAATGCAGGAAGCACCTTCAGCCAATGTTTTAGTCCCCACCATGCCTCTTAGTCGACCCTTCTCCAATGTTTAGATAGAGTGATCCAGGTGGATGTTGGTGGCCACCCACTAATTTCACTTGGATCCCCACCAGTGCTTCTTTCAGTTTTTTAGTTTCCTTAATTATAGCATTGTTTACTATTTTTAGCAGTTTTTCAGGTCCTAAACTTCCGAAGCCGTTTTGAGGCCCTAAACGACGTTTTTTAGGAAATCTACCGCCAGTGATTTTATATCTAAAATCGTCTTTTTCATCGTAGTCCTCGGAGAAATCTTTCCAATGGGCTATCATGCGCATCAAACGGAGATAATATGACCAATTCAGGACCCCGGGAAGTTGGTTGCTCAACTCACCCCAACGGGGCCCACAAACTCTTGGTGTTACATCTCCTCGGGTTAGGGTTTTGGTTGTTTAGGGTTTTCTCTTATTGTTCAATAATAAAAAGGCCCTTGAGGCTCATTGTAAGACAGTTCAGAGGCATGTAGCCGCCACATCTCTTCTCAGAGATAAGCTACCATCGCCCTAGCTGGTTTATTTCCATTTCTGTTCGTAAGCATTTTTCAGTATTTCATAGTAATGAAATGAAGTATTATTTCCACTCCATATCTGTCTTTATGGTTATCTCTGTATTGTATTGTGTTCCTGTTTAAATCCAGATCAGTGGTATCAGAGTGGTCTGCTTTTCTTTGCATGTCCCCAACGAGGTCAGGATATAAGGAGTTAGGGCTTGAATTGGTCGAACCTTTGCAAGACCAGCCTCGCAAATCCCAACAGCCTCCCATGGCAGATGAAAAGAAAGATGAGGGGGTAGGAGATCCTATCAAAATCTTGCTCAAAGAAGCCCTCGAGCAACAAAGGAATGCGATGATGGACAACTTTTCCCAAATACTTCAGCGGCTACCCAGGGACGACGCATCGACCTCCAAGGGAAACTCTAGAAACGCCACAGCATTTAAGGTACAAGTTAATTTTGAAATCCCCATATTCGAGGGTTAGATAGACACAGATGCCGTCGATAAATGGTTAAATGTGCTAGAGGGTTATTTTTCTGTTCATGATTTTTCCAGTCGGGAAAAGATTATTTTCACTCTTCTTAAAGCAACCCCCCACGTCAAGGATTGGTGGGAAACCTACTGCGAGTAGAAGGATGAAAGTATAGGCTCACTATTTTCAGTCGCACCGACTTAGAATTCATTTTGGGATGCCATCAAGGAGTAGTACTACCCTATCAAAAGCTATGAGGATCAATACATAAAGTGGACCACACTGCGGCAGGGAAGGGACCAAGATGTACCGGAGTTTAACAATATTTTCCATACCCTTCGCACAAAGTTGGGTATCAAGGATATAGAGAAGCATTTGGTAGTCAAATACTGTGGCTGCCTGCACAAGTACATCCAAGAAGAAATAGAATTCCTGAACATCTCCTCACTCGGCACGGCATACCGATATGTCGTCAAGGTTGAGAAAAAGTTTAAACAAAAGAAGCGAGACTTTGGGTCTGCAAATCTGAAATAAGGGAAAGGTGCCCCCAAACCGTAGAACAAGGGACAAATCCAAGGCAGGGCCACCCAAGACAACCCACCAAAGCTGCAAGCAAAGAAAAACAGTGTGAAGCCGGAAAAGGACATAGGAAAGTGGTGTGAGTTCCATAAGAGCTCCACTCACAACACAAGTGAGTGTTAGGCCAAGCAGTCATTAGTGGCCTGGCTAAAGGTTTTAGAATCAGATGCATGTTCTAAATCTGAGTCAAAAATCGATAAGGGGAATGACAAAGGGAAGCAGATTATCAATGCTGAGCCCAATGCCACCGTTGCCACCATGAAGATCCAGAAGGAGGAACCTGAAGATCCAGAGGAGGAGGAGCGTCTCTTCCACTCCCAGGTGTGGGTAAAGGGTTCCCCTCTACAGTTGATTGTCGATAGCAGGAGCCAAAAGAACCTCATTTCGGTAGAGGTTGTGAAATGGCTGGGCTTACTGACCACAGCACATCCACAACTATACACCATCGGGTGGCTGCACCAAGGACGGGATCTTCGTGTGAGCCAATAGTGTCACCTTCCATACAACATCAAGCCCTTCACGGATGAGGTATTGTGTGACATTTCTCCCATTGAAGTTTGTGATGTGTTATTAGGACAACCATACTTATGGAAGCGACATGCTATGTATGAGTCAAGGCCCCATGCTGTTATTGTTACTTTGGGAAATAAGTTGTATAGGATACCAGAGGTAGCACCACCTACCACCATCTCTTTGGTTACTACAAAACAATGCAGTAAGCTCATTTCCAAAACTGGGAAATTTGTTTTCTTGATGATACACCCTCAAGAAAAGAAGAAGACGGTGGCCACAACCTCCAGACAGGGCCCCTCCACATGACAACTATAGATGGACAAGGTCATGGAGGAGTATGAGGACATCTTCACCTCCCCTGCAGGGGTTCCTTTGCACTGTCAGGTCAAGCACTCCATTGATCTGACCCTAGGTTCGTCGTTGCCCAATGGACGAATCTATCGGTGCCCTGTTCTAGAGAACAATGAAATCAAGAGGTAGATTTAGGAGCTGCTGCAAAAAGGTCACATCTGCCCGAGTTCATTGCCCTGTGGGAGCCTGATCGTGCTAGTACAGAAAAAGGATGGGACTTGGAGACTCTGTATTAACTATCGGGCGCTGAACAAGATCACCGTCCGTAATAGGTACCCAATCCCACAGATTGATGACCTCCTGGACCAACTAAAGGGGGCAAAATATTTCAGCAAGATTGATTTCAAGTTAGGATATCACTAGGTATCAATCGAACCCTCCGATGTGTGGAAGACTTCCTTCTAAGCGAAGGAGGGCCTTTTCAAATGGTTGGTTATGCCTTTCAGATTGACGAATTCTCCTGCAACCTTCATGAGGCTAATGGATGACATCTTGCGGCCATTCACCAACTCATTTGTAGTGGTATACTTGGATAACATCTTGATCTTTAGCAAGAATTGGGAAGAGCACCTCCACGACATCCGACAGGTTCTCCAAACACTGCGGCAACACAAGTTATGTGCCAATTTGGAGAAATGCACTTTTGACATGGCCCAGGCTCAGTATCTGGGATACATTATTGATGAACGGGGGGTGCATGTGGATCCAGCGAAGATCCAAGTCATTCGGGATTGGCCATCTCCAACCACTCTAATAGAGCTTCGTAGCTTTCTAGGCCTTGCCAACTTCTACCGCAGGTTCGTGTTGGGATTTTCTCATATCACTTGGCCCTTGAGTCAAGTCATCAAGCGAGGAGTGAAAGCAAAATTCTTTTGGTCTGAATCTCAACAGAAGGCATTCACAGAGTTGGAAGATCGCCTCTGCACAGCACCAGTTCTTGCATTACCAGACTTGCAACAACCATTTGAGGTCGAGACAGATGCCTTTGACTATGCTATTGGGGCAGTCCTTACTCAACACCGGCATCCAGTGGCATATCATAGTGAGACACTTTCAGACATAGTCCGGAAGTATCCCACTTATGACAAAGAGATGTATTCCATTGTGCAAGCCTGCTCACAATGGAAGCATTACATTTTGGGGAAGTAAACAGTCATCCACACAGACCACTAACCCTTGCAGTTGATACAGACCCAAGGGAGGTTGCAGAATGATCGCCATCAGAAGTGGTCCACATACCTACAACACTTCCATTTGAATTTCAAGTATAAGAAGGGCAGCACCAATAATGTTGCAGATTGCCTCAGTCGACCACCAATCATGGGGTTAACCACCGTGCTCAACTCTTGTGGGCACGAGACTTATGATTGGCCACTGCTCTACAAAAGCGACCCAGAATTCGGCCACACATACCAGACACTCTTGGAGGGTCAGCATGTTCTAGATTTTCACCTCCAGGATGACCTGTTATGCCACCTGGGTCACCTTTGTGTTCCTTCAAGTGAGCGTGCCAAGATGATTTGTGAAGCACACTACAGTCGGGCTATTAGGCATTTCGGGGTCAAAAAAATGGTGGTAGTACTGCAAAAATATTTCTATTGGCTGAATCTTCGACAGGATGTCGGGAAGTACATTAGATCATGCACTGCTTGCGCCATTGCCAAATCGACCATCAAGAAGCAAGGCCTCTATACCTCGCTGCCTACCCCTAGTTGACCTTGGGAATCCATCTCCATGGATTACATGTCAGGCCTTCCTTCCACTAAGCATGGAAATGACTGTGTTTTTGTAGTCGTCGACAGGTTCTCAAAGATGGCCATTATGGTAGCCTACAAGAAGAATATCATAGCAGAAGCCCTGCTAAACTCTTCTTTGAACGAGTGTGGGTACACTTTGGGATCCCACAGTCTATCATTTCAGATCGGGCTAGAAGGTTCCTCAGTACATTTTGGTCTAGTCTCTAGTCGATGCTGGACACCAAACTCACTAAGTCCACAGCCTTCCATCCTCAAACTGATGGCCAGACAGAGGTCGTCAATAGGATGATCGTACACATTTTTCTCATGTACAACTCAAAGCATCCACGCACATGGGACGAGACCCTCCCCTATGTTCAGCACAGCTACAACCGGGCTCTCCACAGCTCGACTGGCCACAACCCATTTCAGGTGGGCTTGGGATTCCAGCCACTATGTCCCATCGATGTGGCCATGCCATTTGCAGCTACTCACGCAGATTCTGCTCATGTCCAGTCCGAAACAGTTAAGGCAAACACCTTCATTGAGTACATCCAACATATTTTCTAGCAGGTCCATGACATTTTGGAGAAATCAAATGCCAAGTACAAGCAGCAACATGATCAACATCGGGTGCCACACAAGTTTCAGGTGGGCGACAAAGTCTGGTTGCATTTGCAAAAGGAACGCCTTACTGGAGCCTATCGGAAACTCAGACCACTCTGATATGGTCCTTACACCATTACCAATGTTGTGGGAGACAATGCATTTGAGCTCAGCATTCCCCCATTCCTTGGCCTGCACCTAGTGTTCAATGTGGACTGCCTTCGGCCATACTTTCCCCCATTACTAGACACATCTGACATTGCAGAATAGCTCACACCCACAGAGTTAAATCCAGATTGCATGGAACAAGCTACAACTGATCAGATCATGGACACACAGATCAAGCACACTCGCCAATAGAATATCCAACTGTATTGAGTTGTCAAAGCAGGCCAACTCCTTCACCAAGGCAAGTGGCTCACCAGGGACCAAGTTCAGCAGAAGTTCCCTCATCTCATGGAGGAACTCAATGCAATGGGGACCATTACTTCATAAGAGGGGAGGAATGATCCAGGTGGATATTGGTGGCCACCTGCTAATTCCTCTTGGATCCCCACCAGTGCTTCTTTCAGTTTTTTAGTTTCCTTAATTATAGCACAGTTTACTATTTTTAGCAGTTTTTCGGGTCCTAAACTTCCGGAGCCATTTTCAAGCCCTAAACAACGTTTTTTGGGGTAGATCTACTACTAGAGATTTTCTGTCCAAAATCATCTTTTCCATCGTAGTCCTCAGAGAGATCTTTCCAATGGGCTTTCATGCGCGTCAAACGGAGATAATATGACCAATTTGCGACCCCGAGAAGTTGGTTGTCCAACTCACCCCAACGGGGTCCACAAACTCTTGGTGTTACATCTCCTTGGGTTAGGGTTTTGGTTGTTTAGGGTTTTCTCTTATTGTTCAATAATAAAAAGGCCCTTGAGCCTCATTCTAAGACAGTTCAGAGGCATGTAGCCACCACATCTCTTCTCAGAGATAAGCTACCATCACCCTAGCTGGTTTATTTCCATTTCTGTTTGTAAGCATATTTCAGTATTTCACAGTAATGAAATGAAGTATTATTTCCACTGCATATCTGTCTTTATGGTTATCTCTATATTGTATTGCGTTCTTGTTTAAATCTGGATCATAGAGTTCTATTTTCTTTGAGAGCTAACTCTAAAATAAAATCCGCTAGGATTGAAGCCACTAACAGATTAGCAAGTATTTAGACTAATATCTAGGCTTAAGCCTGTATGAAATGGATAATTAAAACCTTGTAACTAGAAAAATGGCTTTCACAGAACCAAATGATTGTTGCTGCAATTAGCCAGTGGCATCTCTTTCAACTAAATGTGAAGTTGTGATGCTAAATTTTACATGGACTCCCTTACTATTCATTCAATGATCAAACAAGTGGGCTTCATGCACATAAAAATAATTTTAGCTATGACTTTTACTTTTATTTATAATTTATAATTTTATTAATTTTTAAATTATCACAAATTCATATAAAATAAATAATAGATCATATAATAATTATAATAAAAAAATATATGAAGTGTGAGCTGTGAACATGACCTCCTTCACGGAACCAACTCATTTCTTTCATCCTCCATCCATTTACTGTTCCAAGAAAATCAATGACGCGTGAGAAAAGAAAATGAAGTGTTGTGTGGCATTGGCATTTGAATTCTCATTCAAATCCAAATCCTTGATACTCATAGCACTATAACAAATTTGTGGTTTCATCAATCACTCTAAAGGCTCAATCAATCTAATCTTACTCAAATTGACATCCATACTTTTTTACTTGTAATCAAATGGTTGGTGCAGAGATAACATAGGATACCACTAGAATCATAACGATTTGGAATTATGCTAACATTTTGTGTGTATTTGAGATTGTATCAACTAGAAAATGGCCCTTAGCTCTTGTCTCTATTTAAAATTCACAACTTTAATAACTTTTCCCTTATGTGATCGAATGTTGAGTAATATATTAATATCTCTATGATAGTTTACAATTAGTTGTTATTATGCTATCTTAGTTTATTGTTTTTTATCTTCCAGGGAAGAAGTAATTGTGAGGGATACATTTTCTTCTCATCTTCTCATCTTCTGGAAATAGGGCTTAAATCTAAATAGAAGGCAATTGTCCACCATAGGCCTCCTTTGGAGAGTTTTGTCCCTTGTCATATTCACATACTCTAGCATATGTTGCTCACTTTATTTGCATTGTTGTTGGTAAATATGCATAGGAATTATCTTATGATTATTTTCTCTAATATTTTCTCCAACAGACATATTGTGGTATATCCTCACTTAAACAAGATCTTCTCTTGCAATACATAAGCACCTTAATATCAATACTTTATTTAGAAAGAACTAGGGCTTCCCCAATAAAAAACAATGAAGGTTGATCTTCTGAAGAGCTAGAGACCATGTAAAAGATAACCTTTTGGAATAAAATAAATATCAATGATGCCAAATGTTGTATAGTGAAAACTAACACCATTGTGAAACACGCCTTTGCAATACATTTATAAAGTCATGGGCATATCTTAAAATTATTTTTACTATATAAATATTTTTTCTACTATATAAATACATCGTTATTTGTAAATAAACCAAATATTGTATACCTTGTGGTCAGTAAGCACGTCAAGCCATTGATGTGTGGTTTATCTCAGAACAAAATCCAAAGATGATTATAAAATTTCATGTTAAGGTTGAAAATCCACAGTGTTGTAGTTTAGGTCACAAGAAATCTGGTGATTATTAAACTTTTTGTTAAGGGAAAAAAATCCATAAATATGTAGTTTAGTTCACAAGAAATCAGATGATTATCAAACTTTATTTGAAGGGAAAAAACAATTGTAACTATGAATGAGGAACCCAACCCAAAAATATAGAATGTACAAATTTGTATATTTTCATTCCTCCCATAGATCATGTAATGATATTTCAAAGATGAAATCTAGACTCATAAACACCAATTTCCTTTGTAGTGTATTAACATATTTATGTGATTCAATACATTTTTCATAAAACCCATAATTTATAATATATCCATGAATGGATTTCTGTGAGCAGAAAATATTGAAAACAAAGTAATCAAGCAGGAAGCCCTTAGTGGGAATGAATTCATCTAAGTTAAAGTTTTTTAATTATTGCAAATTAGTATTTTTACTAGCTCTAGTAGGAATTATACTAATTGGATATATAGCTATATCTCTCTATATAAATATCTTTAGGAAAGAAACAATAGCTCAGCCAATAAGCAACAATTTGGAACTTGTCCTTTTTGAAGGACTGGTTTTAGACTTTCTACTAATTCATTATATGGCATGGCCACAATGCACTTTTTTATACAAAAGATAACTATATTTGTTATATATATTAACCATTAACCAGGCTCCAAGGTTAGCTAAAATTGTTTGACTGCTATGGAAAAGACACTTTTTTATACAAAAGATAACCATCTCTATTATATATATTAACCAGGCCCCCAAGGGTTATCTAAAATTGTTCAATTTCTATGGCAAAGCCATAATGGTTGGCCAAATCCACTTCCCAAATTATTGTATTTGTATATAATCTATTGAAACATGATTTATTTTGTTTTTCAATTATTCCATTTGGATTTTCCCTAGAAAATGTCTATAAGGTTCATTTATTTGAGTATAAACTATCTGCTTGCCAATTTGTTTCATTGTGAAACAAAGCAGATAAGCGATTGATGTTGTTTTCTTTCTTTCTTTGGAAAATTTTTGTATAATAGATTGTATTGATTTTTTTGGCACTTCATTTTCTGCCAATGCCATGTTCCAGGTATAGTGCCCACTATAGTCTAGTTAGCAGCAAAAAAATAATAGAGTTATCATGTTTGTCTTCAATAAACCCTTTTTTCTCAATTATATATTTTTTGCTTTTAAGGCATGATTTTTTAAGGAATCTTTGTATCCTTTTAAGAGCAGAATCTTCTCCTAAATAGAACTAAGATGTGTTTCCTAGCAGCTTTATAATATCCATGCAGATTGGGGCAAGCCCTGGTATTTTTTTGTCTCAACTATATGTTTTATTCTTTAAAAGCCTAAGTTTTTAATTCATCTTTGGATCCTTTTAACGAGAAAGGATTCTCCTAAATTGGACTAGGATGTGTTTTCTAGAAACTTTATGTTATCCATGCAGACTAGGGCAAGCTCGAGCCTTTTTTTTCTTAATTATATGTTTTCTACTTTCAAACCCTGATTTTCCAAGGCATCTTTAGATCCTTTTAAGTATAGATTCTTCTCCTAAATAGGACTTTTTGGATCTACACAACACCTTATTTCTACCACAATTATTTCATGGGTTTAGAAGCCATATTCTCATTTCATGGACACAACTTATGTTGAAGTTATGATATGATTGCATTCCACGAGGGTTTACTTCGATTGAATTTATTCCTTCAGGGTTCCTTGTTGGATTTGTTCACTTTCCAAGTTTATGTGATCTCAACTCTTGATGATTAAGAAATACTCCTCCAACTTCTTTGTTGCTTGCTCCTACCAAACAAAACTAAGGGTTCAATATGGTGACATGTAAATTCTGTTTTATTTCTTAAGATAATTACATCATAGATGCATAATTGAATAATATATAGATTGCGCTTTCCTGATTGAGATTAGTTTGTTTCGATGGAGTGCTTCACATAACTTCTATTTCGTTGCAGCTTTGTTATGGCACAAGCTCTGATAGAAGGCCTTAGCAATTCCAATACTCTTTTAAGCCTGAATTTGACAACTATAAGGTTTATGCTTGCTACCTTCTTAGATATCCTGATTGTGACAGGTTGGGATTAGTATTGTTTATGAATATCTCATTATCGTACCTTTCCCTACACTATTTAGAGACTATGAAAACCAAACCTAAAGGAAAAACTGAGCTGTCAATTTTGAGCATCTCATTTGATGACTCCATTCAAATATCTATATAGGAGATACATCTACACAAATTACAAGAACACCCAAGTAAAGATCATTGTTAAAGTTATTCAACTCGAAGACATGATTTTATTTTCTTTTTTTAATCCAGAAACACACCCAAGTATTTCCTTGTGCTCTTTTAAAATGTCCTCGACCACTCCTAGAACATCCAGAACCTGCCATCCATTCTTAAAAAGAGTCAAATAAGTTCCATCTCTTTAGGGAATCTACTTTCTCAAGCACCAATGATTTAACACCAAGCCTATGATTATTGACAACATGAGGATTCAATTAACACAGTTTCACATTTGGCTTTGAAACAAAATATCCTTACTAAACATAAACTAAAATAATTGAGACATTAATATACTCAAGACAAACTCACATTTAAGGGATGGAATAAACTTTGGTATTTTCTTTTCTGGCATGTCAGTCAACAACTTAACATACATGAACATGAAATACATGTTTTGGCATAGTAATATCTCTAACGCACTTATACATCTCGTCGAAAACTTGGCCAATTCTTGTATTTGTATTTGTACATAATCTATTGAAAATTTCCTTGTTTTGTATTGGAGTTATACCATTTGGATTTTGACTGGAAAATGTTTGTAAGGTTGGTTTATTCGAGTGTGTAAACTAACTGATTGGCAATTGGTTTCATTGTGAAACAAAGGGGATTGAGGATTGATATTGTTTGTTTGCCTTCTCTGGAACTTTTTTGTATAATAGATTGTAATGATTATTTTCACACCTCATTTTGTGCCAATGCCATGTTTTAGGTACAGTTCCAGTGACAGTCTAGTTAGCAACAAAAAAATTAGTAGAGTTTTCATGTTTGTACCATGTCTATAGCATGATTTCCAAACGGAGGCATAGTTTTTTCATTCAAGGTATTAAGGGTCTCTGTGTTGGTTGCATTATTTCTTTCACTCAAAATGGAAGAAATTATAAAAATTTATGATGTTTTTACCATATAGTTAAAACTTTGTGAAATAGCCTGATTAATTTTCTGTGTATTCCACTTGAAATCCCAAATCTTGAAGGAAAATCTTGTTTTAATGTTACTTGTGTTCATTCATCAGCTTGCAATATCATAGTTGTTGCTGACCTAACTGGGCTTTTTTGTCTTTATCTAGTGTTATCATTCATCTCTAAAAATTATGACAATTCACAAATTAAGGCTCATTTTCTAATTTCCATGAAGTTTAGTTGTTTTTTTATTTTGCTATGAGTTGTTTAATTTTTAGATTTTTGTTAGAGTAAATGTGAGGGTTACTATGAAAAGTTAGTGTTCCACAATTCAAATATGTAGTATGTATAGGAATCATGCATTCGATTGAGTGAATATGTGAGATTCATTGTAGTAACTCACATGTATACTAAAAGTAGCCTTCAATTTTGAAGAACAAAGTTTAAGAGGATTCAGATCATATTATTTTTCTTTTTGGCCCTAGAAGGAACCTCTTTTCATTTGTTACATTGTATAATTTATTATTGACACTAGACCATAGTACCTATGGATTTCTTGACATAAAAACAACCAAACCGATGAATTTACAAAGAATTCATCTGATAGTAATATAGACTCCAATTCTTTCGATGTAAGCTATTCACTGCCACCATCGTCATACTTACCTGCAACATGTCATAATCCGAAAAAATACATATATGTGAGTTTATCAAACAAGTAAAACAGAGGAATTTCACACCTATTCCAAACAAATACATGGACTCATAATTCATGGATACCTTGTAAAGACCTTATAACTGATAACTACTCCACCAAAGAGTTCTCCTCCAAAGTCATTCTTGACTTTTCACTCTATCAAAACATTACATCTATCAGTCTTTCCAAGTCTATTCCTAGATGAATGTAGAACACTGCTCTTAGATTTCTTGTCATTCAATTGAACCTGAAATTCAGCAGCATATGTGTTCTCATATGATATCTATAATTTATTATCTTCCACAATGTTCCTATATTGAATTTTCAAATAATTTATTATCTTTGTCTCTTTTGGCTCGCTTGTTATCCACTGTAGATAAGCTACCCTGAATATCGAACCCTAACTTCTTTTTTGTCTAGGTGTCTGCACCTATTACTTTTTTGCCATTGATATTTTTTGTACCTCTACTTTGTTATCTGTAATAGCAGCAATGCTTCTCGCCTTTAGAGATTATAAAACCCAATGTAATAAACTCAAAGATTAATATTATAAGGCCTAATATTAAAGGTCATTATTATAAATTATAAACTCAATATTAAACCCTAATAGTATAACCCAAATATTATAAACCCTAATACTAAAACCCAATTTTGTAATGTCACAATGCGACATTGAATAAATTGCAAGGGAATGTAACATTGTAATAATGGCTGTCAGATTGATTGTCGTATTGAGACAATAATTATTGTAGTGTGATATTGGATAGATTTTTGTACCTTTCCAATGTCACAATATTAAACCCTAATAAAAAACTCTAACTATATAAAACCCAATATAATAAACCCTTGATTATTATTATAAACACTAAGTTTAATATATTATACCCTAGAATAAATATTATAGACCCCAGACTTAATATTATTAACCCTATCCATCCAATCTAAGCCTACATGGTCAACCAAGGCCATCCAGTATTGTTCACTATAGGTCACCTATAGATAGACCATGATTCATAAGGTAAGTATGGTTCACCATGATAGTCATGTTGACTATTGTTGACTATGATGCCAAGTTGAATATAGTTGACAATGTCAACAATAGTCAACATGTGTTAATGTATAAATAATATAAACCCTAACATAGTCAACCACATTTATCCCTCAAGTTTGTAATATTAATCCCTTGGGATTATAAACCTTCACGATTAATATTAAGCCCTATGATTAATATTATAATCCCAAGAGATTATTAATATTATAAACCCAAGGGATTAATAATATTATAAACTCAAGGGATTAATAAACCAAAAGGATTATTGATATTATAAGCCCATGGGCTTCACATTATAAAACCAAGTTATTATAAACCTTATGATTATAAATCCTAATATTAATATTATAATCCGAAGGGATTAAAACTAAACCCTAGGATCAATATTATAAACCCTAGGATTAATTTTAACCACATGAATATAAACCCTAAGATTAATATTATAAGCCCAATGGATTATAAACATTGAAATAATGATTGTGATCATATTGATTAATATTATAAACCTTATGATTAATATTATAAAACCAAGATATTAATATTAATATTATAAACTCAAGGGATTAATATTAAACCCTAGGATCAATATTATATGCCCTAGGATAAATATTAAACCCTAAGAATATAAATTCTAAGATTAATATTATAAACCTAAGGTATTATAAACATTGCAACAATGGTTGTTACATTGATTAATATTATAAACCCTACAAATAATATTAAACCCTAGGATTATATTATAAACTCTAAGACTAAAATTATAAACTCTAAGATTAATATTATAAATCCTAATATTAAACCTTAATATTATAAATTATAAACCCAATGTTAAATCGTGATATTAAAAACCCAATATATGAAAGCCCTAATAATATAAACCTAATATTAAACCCCAATTTACCAATGTAATAATGTGACATTGAATATTGGTATGTAATGTAACATTGCAACAATGATTATCATATTGATTCTTGTATTGAGATAATGTTTGTCACAATGTGACGATGGATAGATTTTTCTACCATTCCAATGCCACATTATTAAACCCTAATATAAATCCTAACATTATAAAATTCAACATAAGAAAGCCTAAGATTAATATTTTAAACACTAATATTAAACCTCACTATTATAAATTATAAAACCAATATTAAACCCTAAAAGCATAAACTGAATATTATAAACTCTAATATTAAATCCCAATTTTGTAATGTTGCAATGTGATGTTGAATAAATTCCATGGTAATGTAACATTATGACAATGATTTTCATATTGATTATCACATTGATACAATGCTTGTCGCAATGAGATGTTGGATATATTTTCATACCATTCTAATGTCATAATATTAAACACTAATACAAAAACCTAACGTTATAAAACATAGTATAATAAATTGTTCATTATTATTATATACCCTAAGTTTAATATACTAAAACCAAGGATTAATATTATAAACCTAAGTTACCTGCTGATTGGGTTAGTCCACCTCCATGTGAACTCTAGAAACTTATGTAACCTTCTTTTCATTATGAATCTTCTTTTGATTATGAATATAAATTGCAATAACTAAAAATAGAAAAAGAAAAGAAAAAATAGGAATTGAGGATTAAAGTGCAATTCACATGCTACTTAAATGAATTAGTTTGTTATTTAAACTATCATCCAAATGCTTAAAATAAAAAATGAAAAATGTAAACAAGTTTACACATTTTATGCACATACAAAGAAGGAAATATGTAGACATAAAACTATATCAAGTTCCATGTTTTCCTTCATCTATTTAATTACTATCTAGAAATATAATAATGTTGAGTTCCATGTTCTCCTTGGTCTTTTCAATTATTTTACATATTCAATGATCATAAATCATTATGCATTCCTCTCACCTTCTACTTTAATCTCTATTTTGTAGACAAGCCCATGAAGAAAATCCACAACAAAAATTGATGTATTGATATTGAAATCATTTATTTATACAAAGGAGAAGTAATTAGGAGAAAGTTATATCTCAATAACCTATCGGTAACTTATTAACGAAAAGAGAAACTATCATATAATGAATAATATACAAAGTGATCCGAAAGGATTAATTTACATTCCCCCTTAATCCAAAGGGAGATCTGACGTACCAAGTAAGATTATGGATTTTTCAAAATTTTCACGTCCCAATGCTTTGGTAAAAATATCTACAATTTTCTCTAAAGTAGGACAATGTGTGAGGTGACTGACTTTGGCATCTACATAATGTTGAATCAAGTGATATTTGGTGATAATATGTTTTCTTCGATCATGAAATTTAGGATTCTTGGACAATTGAATTGCAAAATATTTCTCAATGAATAGAGGGGTTGAGGTATTTTGTTTCTCCTACAAATATTCAAGTATTTTGCAAAGCCAAATCATTTTATTTGTAGCTTGTGTTACTGCAATAAATTAGGTTTCAATGGTAGAATCAACATGAACATATTGTTTTCGTGATCTCCAGGTGATAAATGTTGATCCAAGATTCATCAAATAACCATAAGTAGACACCCCATGCTTGTTATGTCCATGAAAATAAGAATCTGAATAACCAGTGAGATGGAAGTTTGAAACTTAGGAATATTTGAAGCCATATGACTGAGTTCCTTTTAAATATTTGAGCACTCGTTTTGCTGTGATCCAGTGACCTTGATAGGGTTGATGCACAAACTTGGAAAGTATTCCTACAACAAAAGTTATGTCAGGATGAATAGTAGTAATAAATTTGAAATTCAAACAAGTTTCCTGTACTTTGTTGGATATTCAAATTTAGTTCGTAAGCTTTATCTTCTACTCCATTAGAGTAGAAACATGTTTACAATCATGTATTCCAAATTTATTCAATAATTTTTTAATATATTTTTTTCTTAGAAATAAAATTATGCTTAGGTTTCTAATCAACTTCAATTCCTAATTAATAATGAAGTAAACCAAGATATGTCATATCAAAATCCTTTTGTATCTCCCTTTTAACATATGTTATATAATCATCATTGTTTCATGTGATAAGTAAATCATCAACATAGACAACTAGATATACAACTAATCTTCCAACTTTCTTAACAAATAAAGTTGCATCATCTAGGTCGAAATGATTATAGTTCAATTTTAGAATATTTTTATTTAACTTCTCATACCATGCATGGGATTCTTGTTTCAAACTATACAAAGCTTTCATCAGTTTAGATACCTCTTGCTCTTTTCCTTTAATGGAAAAACCTTCAGTGCATCAATGAAGGCATAGAATAAAGATCATAGTGAAGATCTCAATAGATCTCATTGATATGGTGAAGAAGCAGCAATGAAGATCTCAGTGATGCAGTAGTGATGATTTCAATGGCACAACAATCATGATGATCTTAGCCGTAAACAAAGAAGAGGATTGATGTCTTGGTCTTGGAGTGGTGTAAAGTGTCAAGGGTCATGGTCTTGGAATTCGTCATTTGGAATTTATATAAGAAGAATTTTGTGTGGGTTTTCCTCTCCAAGAGGGAGAGGTTTTGGTCCTGGTAGAAAGCCAAATATTTTGTGTTTTTGTCTCTTTCATTTTTGATAGAAGTTTGATGAAGTAAACACACACACTAATAATGTAAAGAAGATCAAGCTAAGATAAACTATAAAAACACTTCACAAATTGATACCATGCAAAGAAGAATCACCTTAATTCTGGATACCCTAGATTGTTCAACATGGTATCAGAGCGAGTTCAACAGTCAAAGAAAGGGAAGAAAAGACACATGAAAGAATCAAGATTCAAGCATTAGTGCAGGCTCAAGGATGGCAAGATCTACATTAAATAATCATCTTGATCGAACCCTAGATCAAGGAAACAATTCACAACAATAGTCTACAACAACAAGGGATTTGGGTGTCAACAGTCTGAACAAATCTCAAGGTTCATAACAACAGTTTTGGTGCCTCCCACAGTTTCATCTACAACATCTCAGTGATAGTCACTATCTCAAACTGAATCCTTCTCTATAAAGAACACAATCTTAAGATATCAAATTCTCAGAACTTGATTCAAAGGCATATATAGGAGTGTACATGGACAGTACTCAAATTAGAAGTTGTACTATCTAATGCATCGCTATACATCATGGCAAGCAACTTCAATTTTATGCTGCATACTTCAAGGTTTCTTATGTATCCCAATTATATCAGCAGTTTGTTGGATATATAAGCTCGAAGACAAAGAAGGAAATATTCCTATCAAGGATCTTAGTAGGAGAAAGCATCAAAACATCTACTCCAACTACTGCCAACATGATCAAGGTGAAGACTTCATCTTCACAATTAAGTGAGTACCTTTTCATTCTATAATCTAGTTTGGTTCTATGACTTCATGATTGCAAGAAGACCTATATGTTGGATGGGTCATCAATGTTCTTGCAAGGAATAAGAAGGATTTTCATAGTCCTTATAGAGAAGAGAAGTCAGTGAACACATCAAGGTCTCCTTTGAATTCATGAGAACTCTTAAGGTTCTCTCTTTCCTATGAATTAAGAAAGGATATATAAGAGGGATACATGAAATGATAGAATATATACTCTCTGGAATGCAACAAAGAAAGTATCAAATAATGAAGAAATATCTTCATGAGATCTCAGTTTCAAGATTTTGGAAAAGTGATGAGAAAATAATCATCATTGATATTGATATTGATAAGCAAGGTAACAAATTTCAATGAACAAGAAGTTTACCTCAATCAATAGTTTGTGGTCTCTATTCCAGATAGAGAAAGAAAAGTGCAAAGGAAAGGTTGACAAGATAGTACTATGGAAAGGTTACTCCTCATGAATGAGATGGTGCCCCTCTCAATAAGGGTCCTGTCATAAATCCTTGCAGATATAACCATGATAAGAAGATTCATTGTGGCATCATGGAAACAAGAGCTCATATGGGAATCATGATAGACATAGCTCTTGGGAATCTCATTGGACATTAAATGAAAAGAAGAAGTCATCTGAGTCAAAGGAAACAATTGCCGGATGGGAACATACAAGATCTTGAAGATTCTCCTATAAAAACCTTAGCGGAGGATCTCCTAGTATGGGAAGGAAACAAGTGTTTCATTAGGAAATCCAATTTTTATAATTCATGAAATGATGGTCCGATGACATAAGAAATGAAGCATATCAATGGATTAAAGATCTTTTCAATTAATAAAGCTGCTAAAAGTAGCCTGAAAGAAAAATGAGGTATGTATGCTTGTATTTGTATTTAATATTGTAATGTGGTTGCAGGTAACATGGATTGAGCATGTTAAAAATGGAAAATATCTCCTCCTCTAAAAGAATGAAAACATACACAAGTCACACTAGATGAAATCAACATAATATGTTATCATATGAAGTATGAGGTGGTTGACTACAATTGAAGAAATCTAATTGAAAGCTCCTAAGAATGGAAGATGAGAGGATGGAAGAGATCGTGAAACATGTAACCATGATGAAGGCAATCAACATCCAAAGAATCAAGAATATTTGACCAAGAAATCTCTTGGAAAGATGTGAAGACTCTGATGGAAGTCTGAAAAGATGAAGAACCATGACAATAGATATTGTTGGGATATGTGTCAACATATATGTAGGGTGTTGATACCTACAAGAAGATGTCACTGGAAAATTCCATCACCAAAAAGGTAATATGTGATTTTTTTTGGTTTCTAACCTCTTGGAGAAAGTCTGGGTATGTGTGCAGGACCAAGGTAAGGAGGGTTGTGAAGGATGTCACAACTATGTAACTTGTGAACTAGAGAAATCACCATTGAAGGAAAAATGAAGATATATAGTCCTATGAAGGAAGCCCCAAATGCAAAGCCAAGGAGGATAATTTCTGGGAAAGAAGGAATGATATGATGGAGGAAAGTGATGGATGACCGAACCTACATGTAAAGAAATTGATGACATCGAAGTCCTAGATCGTCATTCAACTAGAAGACCCTATAAAGTACTGATGATAGAGTCCTTTGGTAAGAGGGAGCTCTGGGAGGTTCCTATGAGTAAAGGAACTTGAGCAAGTTTATGAGTGAATAGAAACTTGGAACTCATCCCTGGTAAAGAGGGAGAGTTAGACACGACATTCTTATCTTCAGTTTGGAAGAAAGAATGGAGGATTATGTAATCATCTGGCACTCGACACTATTTGAGGATGTGGTAGGGAATCCAAGACAAGAGTGGGCAAGAGGACTGATATTCTTGAGGGCTGGGAATCCAAGATGAGTATATTCCTAGTAGGGAATACTCGGAGAACACCTGGGTGGGTATGACCCTAAGAGAGATAATGATGATGTGTGTCTACCAGTCATTAGTCTCGCCAACATTGTGTTCTCTGATCTAAATGAGTGATAGAGTTGTTAGTCAAGTCCTTGCTAATGAAACAATGTTGGTTGAGATGATGCTACAACAAATGGATTGCAAATTTGATTCTTCTTATAAGAAACTATTCAGATTGGTAATGACAAAGTACCATTATGAATACCTCCCTAGTTAAGAGGGATTGTTGAAGAAAGTGTAACTAGGTTTGGTCTTCATAATAACATGATCTTTGTAAATGATGTAATAAAAGGAAATAAATTATTTTTTTATGCCTTGCTACATGGGTTTCATGAGCAAGAAGTGTCACTAGGTAAAAGACTTCTTCTTGATGTCTTTAGGATTTTATTTATATTTTAAAGAGTCATGTCATGTGTAAAGAAGCTCTTCATGAGCCTATGAAAATGTATACAAGTGTGTAGTAGCCCTCCAGGACCAAGAACAATCCTTCGAAAGTAAGCACAAGAAATCTGCAAGTAAAACAATAAGTAGATCTTCATGTTAGCCCTAAAATGAATTAAACTACATACTTAAATGTCATGTCAGATTGGATAAAAGACATGACGGTTCATGGATTCACGTCGGCTCAATATAGGAGCACAAACCACTATAAATACCCGTTTAGGGTTAGTGCAAATGAAATAAGGAGAAATCACAATTTCCTCTTTGAAATTTCGCATGAAAGAATGAGCAAATATACATTGCCTTAGGGAAATTGTTGTAGGGTTTTTCTGCAGCTTGGATGGCTATAAGAGTAGATAGACTAGGTCTCAAATGAAGTAAAGATGGAGGCAAGTCCCTGCAACTCGCACTACAGGTGAATGTATCTTCGACCTGTCTCCTAAGCAGTCTAAACATATGTATCAAGGTGATCTTACAACATCATACCAACTCAGAGTTCATTCCAGAACGCAGTCATCTATGGATGGATCAGCCTTGGCATATATATATACTATCTCAGTTATGAACATTATCTCGACATACATGTATTCTCGGCATAATCATGTTGGAGAGAATTTCGGTGATAACTATGTCTACTGCAATGACAAAAATGATCGGTCTTAGAATCATGACAAGTGAAAGAGGATTACAGTCTTGGTGGGAAGTAACCATTACAGTTTCTGCATCAATGAAAGGATAAGGATATAGAACATTATCACAATCTCGATAGATGTATTTATATGATGATAAAAGGCTCACAGTCTCGGCATAAGTGATCCCTCAGTTATCATTACAGTCTCGACATATATATCATGAAATACTCTCTTGGCATATGATCTTAAGGTACAATGATGATTCTAGTGCTTATGGAAGTATGATGAAACAATCATCAGGATGATTGTCATAATGAAGCTCTCATTACATCAATGAAGGCATAGAATAAATATCACAGGGAATATCTTAATATATCTCATTGATATGCTGAAGAAGTAGCAGTGAAGATCTCAATGATGCAACAATGATAATTTCAATGGCACAGCAGTCATGATGATCTCAGTAGTAAATAGAGAAGAGGATTGATGTCTTAGTCTTGGAGTGGTAGAAAGTGTCAAGGGTCATGGTATTGGTATTTGTCAATTGGAATCTCTATAAGAAGAATTTTGTGAGGGGTTTCCTCTCCAAGAGGGAGAGGTTTTGGCCTTGGCAGAAAGCCAAATATTTTGAGTTCTTATCTATTTTATTTTTTATAGCAGTTTGATGAAGTAAACAAGCACACTAATAATATAAATAAGATCAAGATAAGATAAACTGTAAAAATACTTCACAAATTTTTATTGTGCTAAGAAGAATCATCTTAATTCTGAATTCCTTAGATTCTTCAACAATGGTTGACTCTAGTTGAATGGTGGTATAACACTTCCTTCCATACTGCAGCAAAAATGACCCCATTTATGACACTTTATGGATATCATCCATCGTCCATCACATCATATTTAAGAGAAAATTCTAAGATTCAAGCAGTGGAAGATCACATCGAGAATCAACAACAAGTTCTCGAACTCTTAAAGGATAACCTCACTTTGGCACAAAATAGAATGAAAAAATAGGCAGATTCAACATTGTAGTGAAAGAATTTTTGGTGTAGGTGACTAGGTATTTCTACGGCTACAATGATACAAAAAAATTTCCCTCAAGCAAGCTAATAAGGATAATAAATTATCACCAAAGTATTATGGTGCGTACAAGGTGTCGCAAAAGATTGGTACTATGGCATACAAATTGGAGCTTCATGCAACTTCCCGAGTGCATCCAATTTTCCATGTTTCATGCTTAAAGAAAGTTATAGATGAGAAGCTCCCAGTTCAAACAATATTTCCAAAACTTGACGAGGAAGGAAAAATCATATTGGAACCTGAAGTAGTCACAGAAACAAGAACTCGATAACTACGAAATCAATCAATTTCAAAGTATCTCATCAAGTGGAAGAACTTAGCTGTTGAATATTCCACATGGGAGGATGAGAATTTTATAGAAAAGCATCCATAACTACTCAAGTATTAAGGACAACACTTTTCTGAAGGAGAGGGGCATGTTAGGTCCCTATAATACTAGTGTATTCCCTTATTATTATTGTCATTGTAGCCCCTTATTGTTATTGTTGTGCCCATGTTGTCCCCATATTTTTATTATTGTGCTCAATAGAATACCACTATTGTTATTATTGTGCCCTTACATTATTATTGTTATGTCGGCTCTAATTATATTATGACCCCTTAGACTCTTATATATAGAAAGGAGGTTTGGTCATTTGTATCATCCAAGAATTTTTCATTTGTGTAATGTAAAGGAGGCATGTCCCCTCGAAGAGGCTGATTTTAAAGTTGTTGATCTATATTTTATCTATTTTGTGAGCTGGTTGCATAACATAACTGGGCTTTCCCCTACATAGGGTTTTTTCCTTGGCTATTCACCTACATATGGTGTCTGTGATATTTGTGCTATTATTTTGGTAATTTCTTGATGAACTAAAGATAAAAGAGGAACATAAGAAAACATAAAAATATCACAAGTAATTATCAACATAAAGAAAATATTTTTTCCTTTTTATTTTCCAAGAGTGACCCCCCCACTATGCCCAATGAAACATAAAATATATCAATCTAGTCATGGGAAGAATATAACACACACCTAACAAAGGAAGCTAAGGAGGGTACAAAGGCACACATCAAAGTGACAAAGCGGTCAGGCTTCAAGCCTTCCAATTGTGCTCATGTGCTCAAAGAACAAAGGAGGGCACATACTAAAGGGTCAAAGAGGTTAGAATTTGAGCCTTCATAGTGCACTTGTGTGCTAAAGAAGAACTAGGAGGGTACACTTCTTTGAGTCAAAGGAGTGCACTCAAATTAAGGATTTAGGCTTTCTGATTACGCCATATGGGATTTAAGAGAAGGATGAAGGAATCATGCTTCACAAGTGTGTCATGCACCTTAAGGCTTTGCACTTCATGAGTACACGATGCGATCAAAGGCTTCAACCTTCAAGAGAGCACCATGCGCTCAAATGGAAAGGTGAAGGCTTCGTGGTTCAGGAGTGTGCCATGTGCCTTAAGGCTTCGTGCTTCATGAGTGAGCTATGTGCTCAAAGGCTTCAAGTTTCATGAGTGTTACATGCACTCATTGCCTTTTTTCTTCACGAGTGTGCCATGCACTCAATGGCTTCAGAATTCATGAGTGTGCCATGCTCTTTTTTAAGAGAAAAAGGATCCTTTGTTGGTCCAAAGTATGATTTGTTGTTTCAAAGTGCACTTAATTGTTTCAAAATGTGGTCCAAGGATCCTTGTTGTTATGAAGTGTACTTTTCACTAAGCATTCGAAATGTGCTTCACCTTGGAGGGGCATAGTTCTCTCCAACAGTGGCTACTTGTTCATCTGGAACACGATTTTCACTAAGGGAGGCAAAACAAGGATAGGTGAATTATCCTTAGGAAGTACTGATGCACCGTGAGAGGGAGGAGAACTTAGAAATACTTAGTGCACAAGTATGGGAGGAAATGTATGTCAATGAGACTCATGAATAAGTTGTGCTCATCACTGAGTATGAAGGTTAATGCTTTTAGAACTCGCATCGTGCTAAAGGAAGAAGAAGAGCTCTCAAAATGGCTAAATATGGGACCAACAGAGTAGGAGAAAAATATGCATCCCAACACGACTCAAATACAGAATGAACATATAAATTCCATCAATACATGCCAATGGAATGCACAACAATCATGAAGAACAGTCACACCATAAAGTAACAACAATGTAACACCTATTTCTAAGTGTGACAGTTGAAATGACACATTTCAACACTTAGAACACAATCTACAATAGAAGTGACAACGGTGGCCAGAAGGTGTGTGAAGATGCAAGAATGTGTCTAGCACATATTCTAATGATATGTAAGACCATATAATGCAAAAGAATGTGCCGAAAGTAACTATGGTGATACACAAAGGTGTGACACATGCAAGAGTGAAAACAAAAAAGCGACACCTATGATAGGAGGAAAACATGAAGAAGACACTTGCAAAGTGTCAATGACCTTAAAAGTGACACATGCTAGAGTGCAGATAACATGAAAATGAAACCTATTAACAAGTCAAAATGATAGCAGTGAATGTGAAGGCGACACTTGTGAAAGCGAAAATGTGCAAAATACAACAATTGAGAAAACTCACCAAAATAGAAGTACAAATGAAACAAAGTGTGGGGCTCTGTCAATAAAAGTGTACACTAATTGTCGACATGAGTTGAACATCACACATGAATTGTCTTGATGGATGGTGTTATGCCTATCCAAGCTTACATAAAAATAGTGTTCTCCTAAACTCATCGAAGACTGAGCATGTATGTGTAAGTGACTTGACAGATTAAAACTAGGTAAAAGACTTAAATTCTTTACAAAGCATCAAAATACCATGGAGTAACCATAAGAAAATAGATCATAATATCCTCGGTAGGCTCCAAAATTCAAGTGTGAGAAAAATTTTGGAGGGTGTTGATCGTAGCGACAACACTTGGCGACACACTAGTAGAAATCCAACTTCTTTGTTTAGGTTTAATTCTATACATGACAAGTCTCAATATTTCAAGAAGTATTGATTCATATTGCTGATTAATTTGTCTTCCCTACTTAACCCAATTAGAGATATATTCCCCTCCATTCCCTTACTCGGTTAAAATACATGATATGCCATATTGCAATTATTTCAATGTAGGAAAGGGTAATATGCACGACGAGTTTAAGATATTCAGAGTATGAGTTTCATCTCTGGTGTTCTCTGCTGCTAGCATGCCTGGACAATACCCTGGTCGATTCACTATAGGAGCGTAAGTGTTACGTTGTTTCCGGTGAGCCTGGATAGTACCCTGACAAAGTCACTCACTTCACCTCCCTACGTAGGAAGCCTCTCTCTTCTTTCACCCTTTATTTATTTATTTAATAGGACTGTGCTTTAGCGTTTATTATTTTCAACGGGGGGAAGAGGGATCCCAACTTATTGAGAGCAAGGGAGGTTTCCCCTTTAGTGAAGTATTTATAGACCTTTGTTATTGGTTTTCTTGCTAATTTATTTTCCCCTTATCCTTTCTCTACATGAGTGGATTGACAAGAAAAACACTATTTACTTACAATATCAAGTTAAGGAATGAGGATCCTAGAATAAATAAGGGATTTACATTTCAACCAAATGATTTCCATTCGAGTGGATCATATTTTTCATTCAGACATCATTGACTTTAAAGACATTTGAATCCAAGATAGAGAAGAGGTGACAAATTAGCCAAGTGTTTTTCGTCATCCAAATTTCCCTTTCCAAGTTTTTCCACATTTTATTTTGAGCTAAAATGAACATCTTGCATGAAAAGTATTATTAAGTAAACATGAAAGAAAAGACAAAAAAAATAAAGACAAGGCAAATGGAGATTGAACTGAAAATCATCATGTAAGACAAAGATACTAAAACAAAACAGATGTAAAGACCAACTGGAGAGTAGGACAAAAGGTAGGTGCAATAAAAATGAAACTAAATGCAACCAAGCCTACTCCTAACATAAAAAGATAGAAGGTCAGGGATAAGTGTAATGATCTCTCCAATGAAGCCACCTCCATTGTTCCTGACCTGCAAACACAAAGATAAGAGGAATTACAACTGATATATCATAATGTGAAACAAATAATATAGAATCTTGAAAATCTTGCACAAAACATTAAAGGTCTTTCTTAAAGCGAGAAATATGTGTCATATCACTTGAATTTACCCAACTTTCCACATTACCTTTTCGATGAAAAACATAAGAAAAAAAACTTTGATGGCTCCTTAAGAATATTCTTACACTTGTATTGTCTTCCTTAGTAAACATTAATAAAAATAAGAACTTGCTTTTAGAATATGGGCTTGCTAAGTAAGATGCTCCAATTGATGATAGTTTGGATCATGAAATTCAAAACATTCCTCTTGATGATCGTGAAATCCTTGAGGGAAATAATTTTCAATTAATGGTGTGGAATCAAGATGAGAACCTTGCGAGGGAAAATAAATCTAATCATATTCAGAAAGATTGTCAAGATAGCGAGGGCCTGACATAACCATCAACGAAGGATGAAGTACCTTAAATAATAAGGATCAATCGATTCAAAACTGTAAGTAGCATGAGATAAACTAGTGGAAACATGGTACATTGACAACAATTGCCATGATCAAATAAATCGATTAAGGCGTACGACTCTTGGTCAATGGAGGATGCAGATAAATCAGTTCAAATTTGATTCAACAAATAACACCAGAATTTATTGACACTTAAGAGGATATTTGGTGCCATGAAGAATATAATAAGTATTGGAATATTGGCAAGAAGGATTGGGAGCTGATTACTTTCAATAGAATGTGACAAGTATGAATCCTTCAATCAAAGATAAATTTTAGAATTATTATCTTCACAAATTTTCTCATCCATGAAAGCTATACATTCCAAACCTGAGTTTGATATAAAATATTTGCATGAAGATAAATCAATTGAAAAACCTTCAATGTGATCAGAGACCAAATATTGAAAGTTAGAAAAACTATGTCCGAAGTACCAAACTTCTTTCAAGAAGGGATTTACATCCAACGAAATCATGCAAAGGAAAGAATTTTGTGAGAGTATCCAAATATGTTTTGGTTTGGAGGCATTACCAAAGTCGCAAGAACCTGACATAACCATCAATGGAAGTTGAAGTTCCTCGACTTCGTGGATATCCACGATACTTTCAAGAAATGTATAATTTCATTTTGAGGATTGAATCAAATTATGCATGATGTGTGGAGAGCTAACATCAATAATTTCAATAAGACCACTACTATCCAAATGATAGTTATCTACATAACATATTTGGTCAAAACCTATATCTTCAACGAATAGATTACCCAAGTCATAAGGTTTTTGCACATCTAAAGATGGATAGATTGAATGAATTTCATGAGTAACCTGAATAGATGAATTTTCTTCATGCAAAATTGGAAATGACAGGGAATGGAAAGGACACTCAACTATTTATGTACCTTCCTATTCATCATGAATGATCTCACCACCATGTGTGAATTCAAAATCCAACTCATGAGATAAAGTATCTCCATCATAAGTTAATACCTTACAAAAGGTGGAGTACTAGTGATAGTGAGGTGAAGAGGAAGTTTCAATAAGAACGTCTTCTTTAACTGAATTAGATTCAAGGTCTAAATATTTTGAAACAAAGTTTTCTTGAGAAACTGAAAGATCAAAAGGTGCACTTGGGAAATGATCCTTGCATACAATAACAGAGCTAGAATCAAGAGAATGGAGGTTGTCAAATACTTCAGTTTGATTAAGAAAATTAATTGCATTTAATACATCACCAATATTTCTAGATTCAAAATCAAGCAAGAATGGGAGATCATTATCTTGACATGGAGGATTCTGTAAAAGAGAAGAAGGATCGAAAGAATCCTCACCTTGCTTCTCCTTTACTTGTGAAATGTGACTACCTTTCTCCTGATCAATACTTGGATTTGGAAGAGACTTATAAAGTGTATTAAGGGGAAGGGATCACGAGAAAGATATGATAGAGGAGGACAAGAATAAAAGATAAATTCAAGACTAGAGTTATGAGTGTTAATACTATTTGGTGGAATGGACAGATTAATATTCACCATGGGCTTCATGAACCATTCTAAATGATCCTTAGATGGATGAAGATCATGGGAAACAAATGATGGTTGAGAAGATGGATTAGGAATTTGATTTGTATATTTTCCAACTTCAACATTATCACAAGGAGGAACCCATATTGTTACTGGAAAAGGAGGAGGAAAATGAACAAAAGGAACAATAGGATCCTCCTTTGAGATATGGGGCGTCTCACAATTTCTGAAAGTTGGGAGAATAAGAACACCTGGGGGTTTAGATTCACACTGATTCAAAGAGATCCGAACCAAACGTTATAACATTTTCTTAAATAAATCCCAATCCATATATTTTTCAAGAAACTCATGACTTAAGTGAAGGATTATGTTAGAAAAATACTTCATTGATTCATTAGGATCCATTCTATGTCGATTAATTCTTTTATAAACCTCTTAGTAATCATACCCATCAAAATATTGATGAAGCTCCTTAAGAAATTAACGAAAAGAATGAATGCAAGAATATGGTAAGGTATGACACCATTGATTAACATGACCTTCAAGAGTTATGATGAATATGATACACATAACATCTTCATTATCAATTTCATGAGATTTACAAAGCCCAAGAAAAACATTTATGTGTTTGGACAAAAATGAACTGCCCTCACCATCAAACCTGAATTGAGAGAAGACATGATTTTTTTGTTGTTGAGATTGAAAGTTTACTAGGAGAAAGGTTATAGAAACAATATGAGAATATGATTTGGGAAAGAGGAATTAAAGTTAAGATATTCAACACATACTCAAAGGGAACAACTTGTCATTTGGCCCTCCTTTTACCACTAGAATGTTAACGGTGTTGCATACGACCAACATACAAGGGGTATCCCTGATGTGAAGTCCCAATTAGACCTCACTAAGGTTGGAGTAGGATCTCCATTTGGAGTATCAACCTAACCACCATAAGGTTGGAGTAGGATCCCCATTTGGAGTATCAACCTAACCACCATAACACAAAGGTTCATATTGGTTTCAACAGATAACATAATAGATTATATACATAAAACTTGAATATGTAAAAGGAGACCTTCATGAGGGAAGGGACAAAAGTGAGCTTCTAGAAGGAAGTAATAGTACTAACCTAAGAGAGACATATGAGAGAAATAAAGGTTTGTTAGTTATCTAGCGAAATAGTTCACGTAGACACAATTTCCATTAAACCACATACAACACACCTTCAACAAGATAAGTACCGAGGCCACCATAATAGCTCAATTTCCTTAGTACATATTAAAAAACATATATAGAAAAAATCTAAATAATAGTCCTAAGAAATTCACAATACATGTATGAAAATGGGTTGGCTCATAGAGCTTGAATATTAGGTGAAAGATCAAAGTATACAGCTACAATGGTGAAGCACTTGTTCCAATAGTGGAATATTAAGTCACTTCTTACTTCTCTAAAGAATAGTTTTCTCTCCTATTCCAAGTAGAGAAGCCAAGGCTTTATCTCCAAATCTTAAGCCTCCCTAAGCCCTTTGCTTGAATTATGAATATGCGTTCATAATAAGGGGAATAACGTTTCATATCCCAATGACTCTTGAATTACCATCATGACTCTTGGACTTATAATATGTTCTTTTGACTTCTAAACAACTCTTGAACTTCTAATTACTTTTGGACTTCTCCTCAAGACATTTTTTCCATATATGACTAAGTGAATTTTCATATCCCACATATGACTCTTGGAATTTCACACATTACATTTTTTACTTTTCTTGAGAAAACATCATTACATTCCACATGATCATGTGGCATGACATAAGGAAACATATTGACCATTACGATGACACTTGTACAAATTACTAGTTGACAATGATGACATGGACTTCATGATGATGTGGCAATGCCAAGTTTTCTTCCTTACTACTTCATCTTGCATTCTTGATGATATATATGATTAATGTTTCATCTTCATTAAGGATCCACTTTTTTCTTCTCCCTCACCCTCCATAGGGTCTTTGATCAATATTAAAATCTCCCAAGTCATCATATAATGTCTTCTTTCTGTCTCTGTGCATGATCTAATTTATGTCTCCATGATAACTTTCTTTTGTTATTCTTCTCTGTAGGTGTTTCTTTATACTTCCTTCTTGCTATATTCTTTGAGAATTACCTTACCATTCTAGGAGGGTACTCTTCCTAATGAAAATCATCCATGACAAAGAAAAATCAATTTTAAACATATATTCTACCATTACCTAGCTCATGGAATGATCAACTCATGATAGGGTTTTGAGAGGGTTAAAATAAGAAGGCTTGATTAGAAGGGAGAAAATAAACTCATCAAGGCTCACAAGGCATTTAAGGTGTGCTTGTGCACTAAATAAAGAGAGAGAGAACTCAAGGGTGCAGGGTGCAGGTCTGAAGCACAAAGGAGAATCATTCGTTGGTTCAAAATGTGCTCATGTGCTCAAGGAATATAAGGAGGATGCAAGGGCACACACCGAAGGGATGAATGGGTTAGGCTTCAAGCCTTCCAAATGCACTCATGCACTCAAAGAACAAAGGAGGGTACAAGGGCACATACTGAAGGGTTGAAGGGGTTAGGTTTTGAGCCTTCGCAGTGCACTTTTGCACTCAAGAGGAACTAGGAGGGCATAATTCTACAAGTCGAAGGAGTTTACTCAAATGAAGGCTTCAGGCTTCATGATTGGGCCATGTGCGCATTAAGAGAAGGATGAAGGCTTCATGCTTCAAGAGTGCACCATGCACCTTCAGGCTACATGCTTCGTGAGTGCAACATGTGCTCAAAGGATTCAGGCTTCAAGAGTGTACCATGTGCTAAAAGGGAAGGATGAACGCTTCATGCTTTAGGGGTGTGCCATGCCCCTTAAGGTTTCATGCATCGTGAGTGCACCATGCGCTCAAAGGGTTCAGGCTTCGTGAGTGTGTCATGCACTCAAAGGCTTCGTGATTCAAGAGTGTTCCATGCACTCAAAGGCTTCAGGCATTGTGAGTGCACCATGCATTTTTTTAAGAGACAAAGGATCCTTCATTGTTCCAGAGTGCACTTCATTGTTTCGAAGTGTGCTTCACTATTTCTAAGCACACTTTGTTATTTTGAAGTGCGCTCCAAGGATCCTTGTTGTTTTGAAGTGCAATTTTCATTAAGCATTCGAAGTGCATTTCATTGTTTTTAAGTGCCCTTCGTAGTTTCAAAGTTCACTTTAGCTTGGCGGGGCGTAGTTCTCTCCAACAATGGATACTTTTTCATTCAGAATTCATTTTCATTGAGGGAGGAAACACAAAGCTAGGTGACTTATGCTTAAGAAGTACTAATGCACTGTGAGAGGGAGGAAACCTTAGAAAAGACTTAGTACACAAGTAAGGGAGGAAATATATGGAAATTAGGCTTATGAATAAGTTAAACTCATCACCTAGTAAGGAGGTTAATTCCTTTAGAACTTGAATTTAGCTAAAGGATGAAGAAGATCTCTCAAAATGGCTAAATGTGGGACTAGCAGAGTAGGAGAAAGACATGCATCCCAACAAGACTCAAACATGGAATGCACATATAAATGCCATCAATACAAGCCAATGGAATGCACAAGGCTCATGAAAAATAGTTACACCTTAAAAGAACAACAAAGTGACACCTATTTTTAAGTGGGACAGTTGAAACAACACATTACAACACTTAGAACACAAGCTATGATAGAAGTGGCGGTTGTAATCAACATGTGCGGTAAGCTGCAAGAATGTGTATAACGCATATTATAATGATATGTAACACCATATAATGTAGAAGAGTGTGCCAAAACTAATTTTGGTGATACACAAAGGTGTGACACATGCAGCAGTGAAAACACAAAAGCGACACTTGTGACAGGAGGAAAACATGAAGACGACACTCGTAAAATGTGAATGACCTTAAAAGAAACGTATGCCAGAGTGAAGATAACATGAAAGTCAAACTTATTAAATTGAAATAAAGTCAATATGAAAAAATTGAATTTGAAGCCGACACTTATGAAAGAAAAAATGCATAAAAGAGAAGAGTTGAGAAAACTCACCAAAATAGAAATACAAATGCAACAAAGTGAGGGGGTCTATCAATAAAAGTGCACATTGACCGTCGACATGAGTTGAACATAGCACAAGAACTGTATTGATGGATGGTGCTATGCTTGTCCAATCTTTCATAAAGGAAGTGTTCTCATGAACTCATCAAAGACTGAGCATGTACATGCAATTGAATTGATAGCTTAAAACAAGGAAAAGGACTTAAAAAAATTACAAAGCTTCAAATAACCATGGAGTAACCATAAGACGACAGATTATAAGATCCTTAGTAGGCTCCAAAATTAAAGTGTGAGCAAAATTTTGGAGGGTGTTGATCAGAATGAAAACACTTCCTTCTTTGACTTGATCTACACTCTTTTCAATAACAAAGAATCCCCTTATTCAAGCACTTCTTTAGTTATAGTTGAGTTTAAATTCTCCTCCTCAACTTCTGCAACAAGGGAACCTCGCTAATTTTCTAGTGCATTTTCAGTACATTCATAAGACAAGTGTCCTAATTTTCCAAATATATAATGTCTAGGATGATAGTCTCTACCTTGACCTCTGCTTTTGTCCTTCTCGTTGAATGATCGCCTCTTGGTGAAATTCTGGTATAAATTCCACTCTCTTCTCTTGAATATTGAAATATCCATCTACTGCTTGCTTCTCCTTTGCCACTTATAGGACTTCATCCTCTACTTCTTTGACTCTTCTTCCTAGCAATATTCTATTCTTCCTTTAGAGAATCTTGATAGGTATCATCAACTATCCTCAAGGATAAGAGGTTGATCTCATATTGAATCTCAAATATCATACCATTAATGTATCTTACAAATTTCTCAACATCCTCCTCTACATGACCAACTCTAATATTCAATTTGTAAAACTACTTAGTGTATTCTATGATTGGCATAAAATTTTATCTAATATTTTTCAATTGTTTAAAAATATTTAGATGACAATATTTGGGTAGTAATTTACCTTCAAATTTTTCCACCATTTTGTCCTTTTTTTTGGTTTTGGACTTTTCTTTCCTCTTTCGTTCTACCTGTACTACATCCCACCACAACGTAGCATGGATTTTTAGTGTGGTCACTAAATACTTTACTCTCTTATCTTCACCGACATCTTCATAATCAAAATACTTATTTAAAGCATTGATTCAATCCATTAGCTCATCAACATTCAAGTTACCTTCATACATTGGTACCTCCATTTTTGGTCTAATAGTCATCTTCAATATCATTTTCAACATTTTCTCTTCTACTAATTCTTCCACTTCTTCCTCATAGAAAGATTCTTCCTCTACTTCACTGACATCTCTTATGTCAGATCCACTCCTCTGTGTAGTCTCCATAATTTCCATTCTTTACTGAAGGCATCTTACCTCCATTTTCAAAGCTATATTTTCTATAGGATATATTAGAAAAGTGTTTTCATGAAATTATTTTATTATTTTATTAATTTTTTCTCAGGTGGCTATTTTTGAGTTGAAATTTCCTCTAATTCACCTGAATCAATGAATCAACGTAATACAAAAAAGGAAACTAATGTGCTACCCAACACTACTAGACTATTCAATGATGGTGACTAATAAGGAGAGGCACGTAACCTCCTCTGCAACAGTAGAATAAATTTTGTAGATGTCCACCATGGACCTGAAAATCTGATGGATGGATCACATGAGGCTCGATATATCTTTGAGTGTAGGAAAGCTGAATCTCAACTGCAACCCCATGGGGGACATCACAGAATTACGAAAAATCCTCCCCTCTCATGGATAGGCTAGCAATAAATTATATTTCCTTAGTGTGCCTATAACACACCCAAAGCCCGAAACTAAAATATTTCTCCTAGGAAATCCATCGGCTCATCAGATGTGGAAATAAGACATAATGTGCCTTCAGGGATGTAACCTCCTCATATTACTTGAGGATGCCTACATTCCTCAAGAGTGCTCAGGTTGCTGTAGTAATAGGGAGAGGGTATAAATCCATTTCCCTCTCTCTGGCCTACCATGTTCAGACCATATTGTATGGGTCTGCCTACTACTCCTACTCCTGCTGCTGCTCTCTCTGCTGACATCTCTACTACATGATAGGAATATAAAATACATCAGCCTCATACATGAAATACATTTTTTATATTAAATTAAACATGTATTTATAAATATGGAAGCATAACTTTCAATTAATAATAAAAAGTTCACTAGTGTGCTTAAAATGAAGTCATGCATTGGTGCTGATGCGATTTAAACTATAACCACACTAATATCAGTGCACACATAAGTATGACAAACTTTTGTTGATTCACAAATTTAACTCTTGATAGAAAGGCAACATGCTTGTTTCCCAATGCGTTTTCATTTACAAAATGCATTGGAACAATGGTGGTGTGTTATGTTTACGCACTCAAAATGTGGTGCATCTATAAATTTATAGGATATATCGCTATCGGTCTGAGTCGAACATATTGAGCGCATTGTGTGACGATTTTTTTCAAAAAATGTGGCAAATTTAACCTAATTTTCAATTCTACTATGCTAAAAAATTAAACTAGAAATAATAATAGACATTACCTAGACATTTGCTCGTCGGGGAGGCATTGTAGACACATTATGGATAAAAAGAAATTTTAGCACGGTTTAAAAGAAATGGAAACTCAGACAGTGACCATAGTACGGAAGGATGGTGAGCAAGAGGAGCACTGACATTGGGACACTTGCATGTGGCAAGAGTGGCACTAGTGCTTCAGAGCTCTCCCGCACTGTTGATGGTAAAAATGAAAACTATGGCCATGAGGTTTTTTTTTTTTATTAAACCCTCATCTAGTGCATTTTTATAAAGGCACCGGTGCGAGATATATCCAGAAGTGCCACATTTTTTTAATTAAAATTTATCACGGTGCTTTTTTCGAGATGCCTTGGGGCTGTTCTATACAGGTATCGCAACAATGCTTTATTCTTACTATAGCACCACTCTTTTTTAGAAATAAAAAACGCCTATTGGTGTGCTTTAGAAGATGTCCGAGGGAATTTTGATAAGTTTACTACATCATAGTGTCATTGGAAAATAGCATCGCATTTTTCTGAAATTTAAAACTACGATGATGCTCCTTAGTGGTATGCATCAAGATGTTTGACTATATGAAGGACATTGGTCCTATTCATGATTCAAGCACCGTGTGTTGCGGTATTTAGCAAACCCCTTTTTTTTATTTTATAAAAATAAATTTTCCATGGTGCACCACGTTATATGCAACACCAATGCCTGTATGGATAGTAAAGCACTAATGCATATGTAGATTTTAGATGCACCATCTAGAAAACATCTACTAAAAATCCACTTGCCCACCTCCACTAGTGACCTCCGCTACAAATGGAATTTTGGGCTATTTTGATAGTGGCTTCGTCAAAAATCTCCTTTAAAATGTCTTTTCAATATAGTGGGTACTTCCAACACATTTGGCATGGATTAAGCAAATTCTAGTTGGTGAATCCAAGGGAGCCACTTTGTGTGAGCAATTACTAGTGTACAAGACAAGGAACCAATCCCAATTTGTACTCCCTTCATAAATTCCCGTCATACACTAGAACCTTATCTCAGTGCCACTTGTAACTTTTTCTTGGAACTTAAAAGCATGCATCATGTATGGGATGGATTAATAATCAATTTAGGAATGGAATTTGATGGAAAAATTGTCTATCACAAGGTGATTTTCTTGTGAATTACAATTATAAAGTTTGCAAAAATGTCAAAATCCTTTGTTGAAATTGTAAAGACTAGTCGATAAGTGTGAAAACCGTCAAATTTTACAGGTGGGTCTATTTTGAAATTCCAACCCTAAATCCACTTCACTGATTTCTATTATGTAATAAAAGAACTCTGAAATCATGAAAACATGTGGAGAAACGTGCCACCCTTGTGTAGTTATTAGTGAAGAGTATAGACATTTTCACAAAAAGACCCTGAAATAACCATATGACATATGGAGAGCCATAGGTCGACACCTCAGAATCAAAGATCCTAGTATTCATGATCCATATTTTTATTTAATCTCTATAATATATATAAAATAAAGCAATTTTAATGTATCACACCAAACATGCACATATCCATTTAGGAATATGGCTTCTAAAACTGTAATTTAATAACAAATAATTAATAGGTGGATTGTAGGGATTTAACCCACAAAATATTTTTTAGTAGTAATTAAGGATAGAGGGTAGAGATTTAGTTGTAAGGTAGTCATGTCTCTTTTTGCTTCTCAATTTATTTAAAAAAATGTCATGTCCAGATTCAATTTCTAGTAGGTTTTCATTTGTGGCATTGAATTCTTAGTGCTAGTGCATTGGTCATGAAACCATCTAATATGTTCTCTCAAGTAAAACCACACAACTTAGGAAACAAATTGTTCACCAAGCCAATTTATGTCATTGAACTCTCAGTGCTTATGCATGGGTCATGAAACATTTTAATATGGTCTAACCGAGAGACTTAATCTCTTTTACAATATGTTTATTTATGGCATTGAATTCTTAGTGCCTGTGCACGGGTCAAGAAAACATTTAATACACTTTTTATGAAGAGACTTGAACCCGGTAAAACAAATTGTTCACCAAACCGCTCGAGCTAATGTCCTTTTACTTTTAAAAGGAGCACATGGAGGAGGACTATTCACTTATGTGTGCATGGGTCAAGAAGCCATTTAATATAGTCTCTTTGGATGCAACCAAATGTTTGAGAAAGTTTTTATTTATGGAATTGAACTCTTTTCCAATAGGTTTATTTATGGCATTGAACTCTTAGTGCTTGTGCACGGGTCATGAAACTATATCATCTGATCTCTCTAGATGCAACCACATGTTTGTCCAATACCTCAAGGTGACCCCATGGACCCAGGAATCCACTTTGGGAATTGAACCTGCCCAATGGTTAATAACTCCTAGCATTCCACAATTAGATCCAACACCTTTTAGGTAATTCTTTTAATAAATAATAATAATAATTTTATTTTTTATTTATTTTTCCCTGGCTCTCCAGCCTAGTATTGAAGAAATGTTGTAATGTCCTGTCTTATTATGTTATGTAAACATTTTGAGTTGGTTAAATTAGATAAAATGAAAAAATAAAGAAAAGTAAAATAAAATTAATAATTATAATTATAGTTAATTATATTGAATAATTAAACCGGACCAGACCCATATCAACTTTGGATCTACCAAGGCTCAAGAGAGATCAAATCCTTTGAGGTGCAAAACCTCTTTTAGAATGAAAAGAGATTTTATCCCTCTAGACCTTTAGATCCAAGGTTAAGATGGATCTAAATTAATTTTAATCTTAATAATATGAGATATATTATGAGATAAAAATATTAATATCTACTATGGATTAATGGCTATTAATATTTAGTAGCTATTTAATTTATATGATAATATTAATATAAATATATGTAAGAATATAATTTATTATTATTATTTTATTTATTTAAATATATATATTTTAAAATGGGATTGTTTATAAATTTTTATGGTTAAAATTTGGAAACAGTAAATTTGGAAAGTGATCCACAATTTTCATTCCATCCAAATAAATATTTGGAATCACGAAATGTTGACTCCAATACAATATTTTTTTTGGAGTCAACATCTCTCACCATTAATAATTTAAGACATTCACTCCAATACGATGAACATGGTACATAATTCTCTAATTTTGAAAAATAATTTTACTCTAATATAATAAAATAATGAACATTGTAAATCATTTTTCAATTTTACCTTTTCCCTATTGGAATTGTTATCCTATTTTATTAGATCAAAGGTTTAGTCACCTTTCCTACGACTTCCTTTTAACTCGATCGATTACTGAGATGATCAAACCTTCTTCGTTATAGCCTAATCAATTTGGTACGATAATGAAACGAATAGATGTCATTGGGAAAAGCGTTCAACAAATGATGTCCGCGAAAAAATGTCAAACCTCCCTTATGATAAATAATATTTTTATTTATTTATTTTTCTCCCTAATCCCCTGATCTTCTAAGGAATTGGGCTCCTCCTATTGTCCTTATATATTTACACAATTCTGAGCATTTAGATATACAAACAATCTTTCTTAATAGTATTTTTTATTATCGATAAACATTATTTATTCAGTGCTTTTCTTGTATATTCAAATAACTGACTGTCATCATGTAAATATATCATATTAAAAAAGAGTAATAAAGTAAACCATCTAAAATTATTAATTTATAATTTTTTAAAATCATATAATTATCCAACTTTAAATATTTTAATTTAATATTTAATTATTTCTTTTCTAATTTACAAAATTTTAATTCATTATTAATTATTAATTTGAGTTTTAAATAATTATTAATTCATTATTTTAAGAAAGGAAATTTTTTTTATCATGTACAAGGATGCTTAGGCTTAACAAGATAACCCTTAAATGGGGTGCTTAGGCTTAACAGATAACCAAGAGATATGAAATTAGTATAGTTTTAGTTGACAAAATATTGAAGGATGAAAGCAAGTATTTAAAAGGAAGGAAAAAAAAGTGATTATTATTACACTTAATTTTATATGGTAAGTTTTTTTTTAATTAGTTGGTTGTTGTGAAATACAGTTTTGGAATGCTTTAGTATATGCAAAGTGTAATTTTTGTTATTATTTTTGGACAAATAAAATTATAGGTTTCTTTTTTTGGAAAAGGAGGGGAAAAACCAAAGATCAAAATTGAAGGTAAAAGGAGAGGAAAAACCAAAGATCAAAATTGAAGGTAAAAGGAGCGGAAACACCGAAGATCAAATTGAAGGTAATGGTAACATTTCAATTTAAAGGGTTAATTTTATTTTAACTTTTCAGTATTGGCAAGTTAAAATAAGTTATTCTTTTCTTGTGAGTCAAGTTAAAATTTGGTATATATCTCACCAGTCAAATTTTTATGGCGTTAAGTTGTGCAAAACTTAAATAAAGATATCTAAAAACCAAAACTTTAGGTACACAAGAAAAAATATACATAGATAGTATTGGTTTACAAATATTTCAATGTATATAAAAATGATATGGATGAAATTTAATAGGATCATTTACTTACACTCTACATATGAATCATAGGGGGGAATTCAACTCAACCATTTACTTATAATTGACATAAGAATCATATGCAGAAAATTTAATAACATGGACACCATTCTTTAGATCCAATGAATATGTTTTTCTTTTTTAGAGAGTAACTAGTCCAATTATTAAAATAATTACAATGATTCTTATAAAGGAAATCAAAATACAATATCATTTTATGAATATCATTGCAATCTCTAATAAAACAAAACAAGTATTATTTAAAATCTCCAATAAAACAATTCATATATATATATATATATATATAGAACTACTAAGAATTTTTTTCCACTAAACTTAAAGCCCTAATGATTAGTGCATATGTGCATTATGATGTATGACACCACTATAAAAGAACACATAAAAGATATTATTTTTTGTTTACAAAAATTAATGAGTACACACGCTATTTAGCATTGAATTTCTGGTAGTAAGAGATCATACTTGCACTGAATCAATTTTGATTCTTAGTATTTATTTTCTTGTCTTCATATTAACTAGACATAAAGAGGACATGAAAGTAATATTCATAAATACAAACAGACAAAGAAAGTAGTAAATACAGATAGGTAGAATAGGAAGCTAGAAGATTTGCAAGTGGATCCATAGAAAATTGGTAAGTACCATTTGTAAATCCAAACCTTACTAGATGGAGGGCTCATCTAAATTTGAATTGTATCTCTTTTGTGACTAACAAAATGATTCACCAAAATCAAAATTTTTGATCACGTACACACTACTAAAATATAATTTAAAATAAATACATAAAACTTGAATACATGAGTTTCATAACAATAAGATTATGTTGTCATGTAACAAAAATAATAACATTTTTTTTAAAACTGTGGTATAGACTACCATGGTTAATATATTTTGTTTTTTAAAAGGTAATAAAAAAATAATTAATAAAAAATTAAAACTTTAAAAATAATGAAAAAAAAAACATATTATGAAAAGTTTAAAGAAATAATTTCCAGTTTCAAATTTGAAAAGTAATATTTTATTTATATGGGAAATAATTTTAGATCAGAAGTTTTTTTATTTTTTTTCAATTAAATGTGAATATATAAATAAATTTGTGCCCCGCACTAAATAGCTTTGAGGGGCTCTGACTAATTCAAATTTGAACCCTTCGGTAACATTTAAGAGCCACCGCTGAAATCGGTTATTACAAACAATAATCACAAGATTTCATAGATACTACAAGTCAAGTCGTTGAACCGACCATGTTCTTCCACAGTCCAAACTGTCGTCGCGACTCGCCTCCCTATCCGGGCAACTCTGTTATGGAGATCCGATGGAGAGTCGCAGTCGCAGAAAAAGAGAGTAGTTTCGCCGTTACCATGGTTAAGCAACTCGTGCGTGAGAGGAAAAGGCCTATCGGGTATGTCCGGAATCTCAATGTCCCCTTCCAACATCTTCAAAGCTTCTACCATTGTCGGTCTGAAAGCCACCATAACATGGGCCCACTGAATACCCACTTTAAATTTCACCAGAGTTGTTTTTAATGCGATTTTTTGGAGATTCTCGTGATGGAATCTGGCTGAAAAAATTGAGGTTAAATCTTGATTATTTAAAATGGTTTTTTAACTACATATTTAGATTCAGCCCCCTGAAAAACCCCTGAGACGCTTTGATTGTGCAGAAATTAGCTATCAAACTTGCGATTTCAATAAAATTGCTACTGGATTTCGACAGAAAAAACCTACCAAAACCAAAAAAATCTTTTAAGAACAACTCCAAAAAATATGTAGATCAGGTGGCTGTTAGGGACTACTTGTACTGTTATTGCGATAACGATTGACTTGAAAATCCTCGTACACTGGATTTGTGGAAGTAAGGTCAGAGAAGGTGGCTGGGTCCAGACATCTGGAAGTCAGAGCAGAGAAGGTGACTGGGTCCCCTCAAAATTCACTGGAGTCAGTGTTCTTAGTTATGGACGTGATGTTTTGTTGCACGACTTTCTTCAATTCGCGTCGACCGAATTATTCCAAATATGGGTTGAATGATTTTTTTATACATTCTAAATACAAATACAATGGTGTGGCATGATTTTGAAATAGGAGTGGTTTTAGTTAGTTTTTTTTTTTTTTTTTTTTTTTTTTTTTTTTTTTTTTTAGTTTATTTTTTTTAAATTAGGTTGAAATTGATTGAAATCTTAAGTTTGATGGGTAATCTTTGCACAATTGAAGTGCTCAAAATTTTTTCTGGTGCAAAATCTATATATACAATAAAAAAGACTACTATAAATAACACAAATCAAAATTTCACCTCAAATTTTTCAACCAAATTAAAATTCCGAAATTCAAAAAAATATAAAATATTATATATTTGGGAATTTTCTATGATTTGGTAAAGTCAATTTTCAATAAAATTATAAATTTTCTTGTTATCTAAAATGTCTTTTCAATATTTTAAAAAATCATCATTCCCATTTATTCAAATTTATAGTTTATAATTGCAACTTATAATTCTAACCATCTTTATAAAATTCTAAACACATTGATAAAAAAAAATATTCTATATATAACGAAATTTACATTATATTTGGTTAATCTTTATTACCACTTTTTTTATCTCGGTTGTCCCAAATTAATCTTAACACAGCGAATTTTTATATGGGGTGCCCGAACCATTAATATTCTATAAAACATGTTCTCAATTGAATATATAAATTTAGCATTTTCAAAAACCTTAAAAAATTCAAATTTCAAAAACCTTAACTTATTCAAACTTATATTCCAACATAATTTTAAAAAATTCTAAAAAAAATATGCTAAAAACCATTCCATCATAATTTTATAAAATTCTAAAAAAATTATGCTAAAAAGTATTCCATAGGTAAAAGGCTGGCATTATATTTTGTTATTCTAAAAAAATATGGTAAAATCTATTCCATATGTAAAAAGCTGGCATTATATTTTGTTAATCTTTATCACCTCTTGCAGTGCATTTTTTATAGCTATGGTTAAAATATTATGGTTTTTTTTGTCTTGAAAGATATGGAAATTTTGCGAGAGAGATTTTTATAAATATAAGTAAAAACTGTTAAAATTCTTAATGTAGGTGTTTTAACAAAATTTTGATGGTGCTGAATCTATTTCCACCATCAAAAAACATGATTCAAACACTGCATCTATAAGATTTTTCGAAAATTTTTTGCCCACCACTTTTAACCATCCGGACAATTCCTCCACCTCTATAAATGACTCATTTTTTATATTAATTACACACACAAGTAATTATTTATTTATAATAATATAAATTTTATTAAAATTATTATATTATATTATTATTTAAATTAATTTTATGTAAAAATAAAATTTAAACCTAATTAAATATTTTGATTATATAAATTATAATATTATATTATTGCTTATATTAAATTTTTAATATATAAATAAAATTAAAATTTTATTAAATATTTTAATTATATAAATTTAACAACTTAAAATTATAATTTTCCATATTTTCAACCATTATTTAAATAAAATGGAAAAAAATAAAATAAAAACTAAAATTGCTCATTGTTAAGCACGGTCCAATTATCTTCTATCTCATCAATTCTGAAATGGCGGAACGTTGGCTCAGCGTTCCCAACATGGCAATAGCGAATATGTATGTATAGGTGCTGCTTGCGGATTCCACCAGATTTGAACAAGTATCCCAACAAGCGGACGACCTACATTAATGGTCACATAATTTATAGGTGTAAACAATTGTGGATGTCAACTGTTATGAATCAATATTTATGATTCGACATTTAATCTTTGACTTTGATCTGACCTTTTACATTTAGATTATGATTCAATTCGTTTTTTATTTATTTGTAAAATGAAAATGGTAAGGCTAGATTAGACAAGAAGATCACCTAGTTTGGTTTTTATCCTTTCCTCTTTTTACAGCAAAAGTAAAAGATATCTATTTCGATCTTGTTTCCAAAAAGAATATGCCTGCAAGACAGATATTTCCGATGGTGTTCTAGAAACAGCGATGCCCTCTCAAAATGATAATTTTCTCATGGTTAGTTTTCTACAATAAAAACTTTACATGGGAAATAATTTTCTCATGGTTAGTTTTCTACAATAAAAGCTTTACATGGGAAAACCTGAGGAAGAGATGGCGGCACGACCCTAGTAGATGTGTGATTTGTGAAGCTGATGAGGAGTCAAACTTTCATATGTTCTTCAAATGCGAGGCAACCCAACAAATATGGTATGATTTGGCTTTTTCCTTTCATTTTCCTCACCTTGGTTTTATTTCTACTCGCGCAGCTTTCGCGTGGTGGGGAACGCAGGAAGAATCTAAGTGAATCATTCTTCCCATTGCTTTATGGAGTGTTTGGAATTGGAGGAATCGCAAGATTTTCGATGACTCTAAGCTTCCTTTCAAGTCTGTTATGATGAACATCTCTGCTCTTTATGAGTCGATCCCAAGGAGGCTGCAGTGTTCTTGAGTGCTCGCAGGCTTTGGTATCATCTATGCAGTTTTGGTTTTTTGTATGCCTTCTTCTGATTTTCTGGATATCAGACTTCCTTGTAGCATGGATCTGTGTATTTCTTTGTGCTTAATGGGTCAATTTGGTTGTCTCTATGTTTTATGGTGAGGTTCACTCATAATTTCTGTAAAATTTTGACCCTCCACAGTGTGGTTTCCGACTCTTGGAACCATATGTTATTTTATCCCAAGAGAGCTGATTATATTGACTCAATATAAATATATTGGTTTTTCTTTTGAAAAAATAAAAGATTTCGATTTCAATAATATTAATATTAGCATAATTATATTAATAAATGTGGTTGAGATATGTCAATAGACTTATGTCAATTTACAACAATATGAATAATAAGGTTGAAAATACTCATAAATATTAATGGTATAGTAAATTTATATTAATAAATATATACTAATAAAAATAATAACAATATTAAGCAAAGACTTTCGATAGAAATCACATGAGAGAAATTTTGGCGGACTCGTTTCGAACCAACAAGTGAACCAACAAGTGTGGTTCATCATGAAGAGGCAGACCATGGCAAAGACTTAAATAGAGACTAATGTAGAGACATAATTTCAAGTAACTACTTTATTTAAACAATAATATTTAACTTATGATATAAATTTATTAATATATTAAAAACAAATTTTATTAAGTAACGCTATATTAAATAATGATATTAATTTATTAATTTATTAAAAAATATTAATAGGTAAAGGGTATACTAAACGGCTAGTTTTTAAAAAATAATATTTAAATTAATTTATTAAAACCAAATATTATTAGTTTTTGAAAAACAATATTTAAATAATGATATTAGTTTATTAATTTATTAAAAAATATTAATAAAACTTTACTTAATTCATTATGGATATCATAATATAGAAAAAAACAATATTACACAAACAACTATTATAATAAACAAAATTTATTAATTTATATTAAAAATTCTTAATGATATTAAATATTGTTAACTCTTTTCTTCGATAGACTATTATTATAAGCATTTTAAAATAATTATGGTTACTATTAATTATTTATTATTATTATTAATTAATATTACTACAATTATTACTTAACACTGTTATTTCAATTTAATAATAATATTATTAAATTTAATATCATGATTAATTAATCAATATTAATAATAATTAATTCATGCATTTAACTAAATATTGATAATAATCAATTAATAATAATTAATTAATACATTTATATTAAACGTTCAAATTAATATTTTAAATCCAAGGTATATAAACTCTACGAAAAATATTATAAACCGTAAAATAAACATGGTTGATTTTCATATTGAGACAATCTTTGTCACAATCGAACGTTGGACCATGATTGACCATGGTTGATAATGATTGATATTATAAACCTAAGGGAATAATAAACCAAAGGAAAAATACTAAAAACCAAGGGAATAAAATAAACCCTATGATAAATATTATAAACCCTAAAAAAAACATAGTTGGCAATGGTTGAGCATCCGTTGGTTTTCATATTGAGACAATCTTTGTCATAATGTGACATTGGACCATGGTTGATCGTGGTTCACTATAATTATAAACACAGGATTTATATTAAACCCCCAAATTAATATTATAAACCCTATGAATAATATTATACCCTGGGAATATAAACCCTTAGATAAATAAACCCAAGAGAATAATAAACCCAAGGAATTAATACTAAAATACCAAGGAATTATAAATCCAATGAAATAATATTAAACCCAAAGGATTAATATTATAAACCCAAGGTATATATATGCTAAGATAAATATTATAAACCCTAAAATAAACATGGTTGAGCTTGGTTGATTTTCATATTGAGACAATCTTTGTCACAATGAGATGTTAGACCATGGTTGACCATGATTGATATTATAAATCCAAGGGAATAATAAACCGAAGGGATTAATATTAAAACCCAAGGGGTTATAAACCCAAGGGAATAATATAAACTCAATGTATATAAACCCTATGATAAGTACTATAAACTGTAAAAAATCCATAGTTGACAATGGTTGAGCATGATCGATTTTCACATTGAGATAATCTTTGTAATAATGTGACATTAGACCATGGTTGACCATGATTCACTAAAATTATAAACACAAAGGATTTATATTAAACCCTAGGATTAATATTATAAACCCTATGAATAATATTATACCTTAAGAATATGAACCCTTAGATAAATAAACTTAAGAGATTGATATTATAAACCCAAGAGAATAATAAACAATACTAAAACACCAAGGAAAATTATAAATCCAATAAAATAATATTAAACCCAAGGGATTAATATTATAAACCCAAGGTATATAAATGCTAAGATAAATATTATAAACAATAAAATAAACATGGTTGACCATGTTGACCATGGTTGAAAGAATCCTTGTTACAATCACCATGGTTGACCATGACTGATTTTCATATCGAGACAATCTTTGTCACAAAGCGACGTTGGACCATGGTTGATGATCCAGGTGGATATTGGGGGCCCCTTGCTTATTCCACTCAGACCCCCACCACTATCCCTTTCAGTTTTTCAGTTTCCTTGTAGCACAATTTATTATTTTTGGTAGTTTTTCGGGTCCTGAACTTCCAGAGCCATTTTGAGGCTCTAAAAGACGTGTTTTGGGAAAACTGGGGCAAACATGTGGCTTTGTTAAGTCTTTTCTCTTCAAAAGATGTAGTCCTCAGATAGATATTTCTAACGAGGTATTGTGCGCGTCAAACAAAGATCGTATGCCAAAGTTACGACCCCGAGAAATTGATGTACCAATGTACCCAAACAGGGCCCATAGTTTTGATGCATCATCTCATAGGGTTAGGTTTTTGGATGTTTAAAGATTTCCATTGTTTCTCAATAATAAATAGGCCTTCGAACCTCATTGTAACACAATTCATAAGCATGTATCTGCCACATCTCTTCTCAGAGATAAGCTACCATCGCCCAAGCTAGTTTATTTCTATTCTATTTGTAAGCTTATTTCAATATTTGACATTAATGTAATGAAGTGTTATTTCTGTTGTATCTCTGTATTTATGGTTATATCTATAATTTTTTGTGTCCTTGTTTAATTTCAGATCAGTGGTATCAGAGCAGTCTTCTCTTTCTAAATTTTTATTTGCATGTCCCCAACGAAGTCAAGATATAAGGAGTTAGGGCTCGAATTGGTCGAACCTTTTGCAAGACCAACCTCACAAACCATGACGACCTCCCATGTCGGAAGAGAAGAAAGATGAGGGGGCATGAGATCCTTTCAAAATCTTGCTCGAAGAAGCCCTCGAGCGATAAAGGAACACGATGATGGACAACTTTTCCCAGATCCTTCAGCGGCTACCCAAAGGTGACACATCTCCTTCTAGCAGCCACTTTGGAAGTGCCACGCCCTTCAAGGTCCAAGTCAAATTTGACATCCCCATATTTGAAGGTCAGATAGATGCAGGCGTCGTAGATAAATGGTTAAACATGTTAGAGGGATATTTTTCTATTCATGATTTTTCTAATTGGGAAAATAATACTTTTGCACTTCTCAAAGCCACCCCCCATGTCAAAGACTAGTGGGAAACCTATTGTGAGAAGAAGGAAAAAAGTACACAATCACTATTTTCAGTCGCACCCACTTAGAATTCCTTCTGGGATGCCATCGAGGAGTGGTACTACCTTGTCGACAACTATGAGGATAAATACATAAATTGGACCATGTCATGGTAGGGAAGGGACCAAGACATGCTAGAGTTTACCAATGTTTTTCATACCCTTCGCATGAAGTTGGGTATCAAAGATTCTGAGCGGCATTTGGTAGTCAAGTACCGCAACTCTCTACACAGGTACATCGAGGACGCGATGGAGTTCTTGGACATCTCCTCTCTCAACACGGTGTACGGATATGATGTCAAGATCGAGTAGAAGTTTAAACAAGAAAATAGAGAATTTGGATATGTGAATCTGAAGCAAAGAAAAGTGCCCCCAAACTGAAGAGAAAAGGACAAAGCCAAGGTGCGGTGACCCAAGATAACCCATCGAAGCCACAAGTAAAGAACAACACCACGAATACAAATAAGGACACAAAAAAGTGGTGTGAATTCCATAAGAGCTCCACTCACAACACAAGTGAGTGTTAGGCCAAGCAGTCATTGGTGGCCAAGCCGAAGGCTTCCAAATTAAGCACATGTTTCGAATTTGCGTTAGAACCTGACAAGGGGAATGAAAAAGGGAAGCAGATCATTGACATAGAACCTAGTGCCACCGTGGACACCATTAAGATCCAAAAGATTGAGCTTGAAAATACAGAGGAGGGGGAACGCCTCTTCCACTCAGAGATGTGGGTGAAGGGTTCTCCACTACAGTTCATTGTCAAGAGTGGGAGCCAAAAGAGCCTCATTTCAACAGAGTTCATAAAGTAGTTGGGACTACAGATTATAACACATCTGCAACTATACACTATCGGGTGGCTTCACCAAGGACAATATCTTCGATTTAGCCAGCAGTGCCACCTTCCCTACAACAATAATACCTTCATGTATGAGGTAATGTGTGATGTTTCTCCTCTTGAAGTTTTTCATGTTTTATTAGGACAACCATACTTGTGGAAATGGCATGAGGTATATGAGTCTAGACCTCACTCTATTATTATTTATTTGGGTAATAAGTTATACATGATACTGGAGGTAGCCCCACCTACTGCCATCTAGTTGATATCTGCTAAGCAATGCAATAAGATCATCTCCGAGACTGGGAAGTTTTCTTTCTTTCTGATTCTCTCCCAAAGTAAGGAAAAGATCATAGCCATGGCCCCTGTGAAGGGTTCCTCCACACAGCAGAAGTAGGTCAATATGGTCATGGAAGAATACAGGGACATCTTCTCCTCATCTACAGGGGTACCCTTGCACTGTTAGATTAAGCATTCAATCGATCTGACTCTGGGAGCATCTCTACCTAATGGGCTGATATATCATCACTCCATTCTAGAAAATGAAGAGATCCAATGAAAAATCCAAGATTTGCTCTAAAACGGGAACATCTAATCATGTTCCTCACCTTGTGGGAGCCTGATTGTACTTGTACAAAAGAAGGATGGGACCTGGAGGCCCGACATTGATTATTGGGCACTAAACAAAATCACTGTCAGGAATAGGTATCTAATCCCACAGATTGATGACCTTCTAGACCAACTCAAGGGGGCCAAGTATTTCAATAAATATCAATCTAAACTCTGGCTATCACCATGTTCCAATAGAGCCCATAGATGTATGGAAGGCTGTCTTCAAATCCAAGGAAGGCCTTTCTGAATGGTTGGTTATGCCCTTTGGGCTTAAAAATGCCCCTGCTACTTTTATTAGGCTATTGGATGACATATTGTGGCCCTTCACCAACTAATTCATGGTTTTTTATCTAGATGACATCCTCATATTCAACAAGAGTTGGGAAGAACACTTGCAACACATTCGATGGTTCCTTCAAACCCTTCGGTAGCAAAAACTGTGTGCCAACTTGGAGAAATGCACCTTTGGCATGAGCTAGGTCCAGTATTTGGGTTACATCATAGATGAGCATGGCGTGCATGTCAATCCAACTAATATCCAAGCCATTTAGGACTAGCGAGCCTTGACCACTCTAATAGAGCTTCACAACTTTTTGGGCCTTGGAATTTTTTATCAGAGGTTCATGTTGGGATTCTCCCATATAACTTGGCCTTTGGAAAAGATTGCTAAGGGTGGGGTGAAAGAAAAATTTCATGATCCAAGTCCCAATATAAATCATTCATTGAGTTGAAGCACTGCCTCTGCTCTACACTGGTACTCACAGTACTAGGCTTGTAGCAGCCATTTAAAATTGAGATAGATACCTCTGACTATGATCAACATTGGGTGCCACACAAGTTTTAGGTGGGCAACAAATTTTGGTTGCATTTGCAGAAAGAATGCCTTATTGGAGCCCACTGAAAGCTCAGACCACTCTGATATCATCCTTACACAATTACCAAGGTTGTGGGAGACAATTATTTTGAGCTCAACATTCCCCCATTCCCTGGCCTACACCCAGTGTTCAATGTGGATTGCCTTCGACCATACTTCCCACCATTACTAGACACATCATACATTGTAGAACAAATCACACCAATAGAGTTAAACCCAAACTCCATGGAATAGGTCACAACTGATCAGATTATGGACACACAGATCAAGAACACTTGCTAGCAGAAGATCCAACTATATTGGGTTGCAAAGCTAGCCAACTCCTGCACCAAGGCAAGTGGCTCACTAGGGACCAAGTTCAACAGAAGTTTCCCCATTTCATGGAGGCACTCAATGCAATGGGGACCATTGCTTCCTAAGGGGGGAGGAATGATCTAGGTTGATGTTGGTGGCCAACCGCGTATTCCACTTGGACCCCCACCACTATCTCTTTTAGTTTTTCAATTTCCTTAATTATAGCACAATTTACTATTTTTGGTCATTTTTGAAGCCCTGAAATTTCAGAGCCATTTTGAGGCCCTAAACGACGTTTTTTTGGGAAACTGGGGAAAAAAATAGTGTTTAATTGATGTTTTCCATTCAAAAGTTGTAGTCCTCAAATAGATATTTCTAATGAGGTATTGTGTGCATCAAACAAAGATCATATGCCAAAGTTACGACCCCAGGAAGTTGATGTACCAATTTACCCAAATAGGGCTTATACTTTTGGTGCTTCATCTCCTAGGGTTAAGTTTTTGGATGTTTAGGATTTTCCATTGTTTCTCAATAATAAATAGGCTTTCCAACCTTATTGTAACATAGTTCAGAGGCATGTAGCTACCACATACCTTCTCAGAGATAAGCTACCATCGTCCGAGCTAGTTTATTTCCATTCTGTTTGTAAGCTTATTTCAATATTTCATATTAATGAAATGAAGTGTCATTTCTGTTGCATCTCTGTATTTATGGTTATATTTGTAATTTTTTGCATTCATTTTTAATTTCAGATCAGTTGACCATGGTTGATTTCCATATTCAAATAATCTTTGTCACTATGTGAAGTTGGACCATTTTTAACGATGATTACTTTTATAAAACATCGTTGACCAGGTTTCACCATGATTGACCATGGTTGACCTTGATTGATATTATAAACCCAATTAAGTTAATACTAAAAACACAAGGGAATAATAAACCCAAGGGAATAGCGTACAACGGGAAAACCTGAAAGTGGAACGAAGGGCGTAGGGCGAAAAGCTTCGGTTTCAGGGCTGTTGCAGAGGCAGTTCTCCATGGAAGGGCACAAAGGAGGGAGCTCCACTCCCTCCTACAAACAGGCTGTGACCACCAGGGGTAAAAAACCACTAGAATATGATAGAGGCCCTTCAATGGGAAGGAATAGGAATAATGAAGAGGAAAAAGATGGACAAAAGTCAAAGGAGAATAACATCACTAAGGAAAATGAGGAAGAAGACAAGGAACAGGGAACAAAAAACAAAGCACACATGGGTCCATGTAAACCCAAAGCTGTAGTTACATCAAGAGTCTTTTTAAATGATCTCGCTCTGCAAGTGCACAAGGACCACATGTAGACATATGCTATCATTTGTAAGTTCATGGGTTTATGGCCTGCTAAAAATGATTTACAAATGTGGATAAAATACCACTGGAAACCAAAAGGAAGCATTGACCTACACCTTGGGTCAAAGGGTTTCTTCACTGTGGTATTTGCAAACATCGAAGATAAGGACAGAGTTTTTGAAGGAGGGCCCTACTTTTATGCTGCAACTGGTCTCTATATGAGACCATGGATCATGAATTTTGTTCTGGAGTGGGAGACCTTTACTTTGGTCCCGGTTTGGGTAAGACTCTATTCTCTTCCTCTTGATTACTGGAAAACAGAGTCCATATCTTCCATAGGAAATAAGTTAGGATGTTTTGTTAGAGCTTTTGAAGCAACTAGAAGGGGAAAGTATACTTCCTTTGCTAGAATATGTGTGGAGATGGATCTCTTTGGAGCTCTACCGGATGAGGTAATCTTGGAAGTATTTGATGAAGAATGGGTGCAAACTGTGGATTACGAAAATATTCCATTCAGATGTGACCACAAATTCCATGAGCATGGACACTTATTAAGAGATTTCCCTCTCACTAAAATAGAGAATAAGAGTAAAGCTAACAAAATGAAATATTCTGAAAGCTTTCACAAAGTGGAAAACAAAGGAAAAGGAAGTAAGAGGGGGTCATAGACACAAAAATCAGAAGGGAAACAAGCCAGTCAAAATAGGTTCCAAGTTCTTGAAGAGGAAGAAGGGATAAAAAATGCAGACCAGACGAAGGGAGAAGGTTTAATGGATGAGGGGAAAGAAGAGGACAGGGAAAAAACACTAGATAAAAATAAGAAAAATGAAACTATGTTGAGTGATGCAGAAACAGAGATGGATCATGAGATGACCCAAAGTGAGATGGAAATGGAGGACCAAGAACTTCAGGAGATTCTTGAGAAAGAGAACCTAGATCTGGAAGATTTCTTGAATAAAGGAACCAAGGAAGGGATAGACTCGTTACCTCCAGAAGAGTTCAGCAGAGTCTAGCAGCTGTTTATATGGAAAACCCAAAACAAAGGGCCGGAGAGGCAAAGAAACAAGGAAAGGCAGGGTAGCGAAGGGGTAAAAACAGTGAAAACCACACCAGGATTAGCACCCAGAAACCCAGGAAAGAAAAGAGGTAGGAAAAAGCAGAACAAACTATTGATGGAATGTGGAAAGATAATGATAGACTCAGGTAAGATGAAAGACCTAACTAGCTACTCCTTTACAAATCTTTAATAATGAAGTTCACTTCTTGGAATATTAGAGGTCTAGGTAGTAAAAGAAAACAGAGAATAATTAGTTATAGAATGAAACAAACAGCACTAGATGTGATCTTCATCCAGGAAGCTAAATGTTCCATTCAAAAAATAAAATAGATTCATAGCAAATGGATCAATCGATATAAGTTTCTGGAAGTCAAAGCAGAGATTACAACAAGAGGTATACTCACTCTTTGGAATCCAAAAAAAATAGACATTTTAGATGTTGAGGCATCTAGGGAATATTTATCAGTGGTCCTGCAGCCTGTGGGAGATAAGGAAACTTACCTGGTCACAAATGTTTATGGCCCGTAAAGAGTGGAGGGTAAATTCAAGTTTCTAGATTCTCTAGAGGATCTCAGAGATAGACATTTAGGCATTCTATGGATCTTGGGAGGTGACTTCAACATGATCAAATCACTTTCAGGGAAAAAGGGGGAACCAGAGTTCTAAGTAAAGACTCTCTGAAACTTCAAACTTTTATAGATATTATGAAGTTAGTGAAAATTGTAACGAGTAATGGCATCTTTACTTGGAACAATAAAAGAGGAGGAGAGTCTTAGGTGGCCTCAAAATTAGACAGATTCATGATCTCAGAGGACCTTATGCTCAATGACAAGGAAATATCAGCAAAAATTCTCCCCTTTAGAGGGTATTGGTACCCCCCGGAACAGACCTTTTCGATTTGAAAATATCTGGCTTTCCCACCTAGATTTCATTAGCAACATCGCCAAATGGTGGTCAGAAGATTTTAACATTCAGCGCACAGGAATGTTCCTTCTTCAAAAAAGACTAAAACACATCAAGCTCCGGCTCAAAGATTGGAATAAGAATGAATATGGAAATATTTTTGAGGCAAAAAATGTTGTGGAAGGTAAAATACAGGAACTCAACCAAGCCCTTATCACGGACAACTTCGGTGTGGTTAGAAGTGATCAAGCCACCAAATATAATCAAGTCTAGGAGAATTTATGTCAACAAGAGGAAATATTTCGGAGACAAAAATCTAGGGTTCAATGGCTCAAAAAAGGAGAATGCAATACTAGATTTTGACATAGATCCACTATGGCAACCAGAGCTCACAACATAATTTCATTAATCAAGGAAAAGGGAGGTATTCTTCACAGCTCTCATGAAGAGATAGAAGTTGTACTTGTTCATAACTTTCGAGGCATAGCTCAGGAAACTTGTTATGACAAAGAGAACTCCATCAGGGACTTCATTAGACATATACCTAGTCTGGTTTCCAGAGAAGACAATTTCAACCTAAATAAGCCAGTGACCAAAGAGGAGGTTAGGGAAGTGCTCAAAGAAATGCAAAACGGTAAAGCACCTGGCCCAGATGGTTTCAATGTAGATTTCTTTAAGGCTTGCTAGAATATTGTAAAACAGGATATTCTAAATGTAGTAGAAGATTCTCGGATGAATAGGACTATTTTGAAAGCACTGAACATCTCCTTCATCACTCTAATCCCTAAACACAAGGTAGCCCAAACTCCTGAAAGGTTTAGACTGATAGCTTTATGCAATGTGGTTTACAAGGTAATATCAAAATTGGTGGCCAATAGACTCAAACCTCTCCTTCATACCCTTATTTCTGTGGAACAATCTCGGTATGTGGAAGGAAGGAAAATTCTCAATAATATCATTCAAGCACATGAGGTGGTACATTCTCTGACTAGCAATAGAAAGGGTGGTATGATCATGCAATTGGACATAGCCAAGGCCTATGATAAATTGAATTGGACTTATATCATGAAAATTCTTATTGCTTTTGGGTTTGATCACAACTGGGTGAGATGGTTCTTGGCCCTGGTTACTTCCTCCAGCTTCTCAATTCTGGTCAATGGCTCTCCTTCTGAGACTTTTATTCCTTCTAGAGGCCTCAGATAGGGGGACCCACTCTCTCCCTTTCTCTTCATCCTCATGATGGAATGACTGGGTTGGTCTATCAAGCATGCAAAAGAAGTTGGTAAGATCAAAGGTCTTCAAATTTCTGACAGGGGACAGGCTTGTAGTCATCAACAGTTTGTTGATGACACCATGCTGTAGGGACTCCCCACAGTCAAAGAAGCTCTTGTGTATAAACAAATCCTAAATGACTTTGCCAGGGCATCAAGTATGGAAATTAATCTCTCAAAATCTAAGATTTTTTTTCTTCAATACTAATGTTGCTATTCAGAGGAAAATTTCTAAAATTCTGGGATTTCAAAGGGAATCTCTCCCCTCAATATATCTGGGGGTTCCTCTAACTACTAAGACATTACACAAGAGTATCTGGGAGCCTGTGATTAATAAATTGCAAGATAAAATTAGGAAATGGACTATGAGGTCCTTAAGCTTGGCTGGTAGGTTGGTGCTCATAAAGGTTATTCTTCAATCAATCCCAGTTTTCATGCTATCTGCTCTCCCTGCTCCTAAAGGAGTCTTGCATATATTCAGAACCATACAGAGAGAATTTCTCTGGGGCAAGGGGGAAGAAAAGAAGAAATGGGCCTTGGTAGCTTGGGGGAAAATCTGCAAACCTAAAAACCATGGAGGTCTTGGTTTGGATGATCCTGACATTCTAAGCAAGGCTTTAGAGGCTAATTTATGGTGGTGCTGGGTAAAAGAACCAAAGGATCAATGGGCTATAATTTGGAAATAAAAATATGCTAGCTCATGGCAAAGTAATGACCATATATGGATGGATGGAAATATTAAGGGATCACACATTTGGAACAAGGCCTGGGAAAATAGAGGCCTAGTCCAAGATAACATCTTCTGGGAAATTAGAGAGGGAGACTTAGCTCTATTCTGGGAGGATAGATGGCAACAAGAACCTATCATGTTAAAAGAAGAATTGAAGGACCTTAAGGCAGAGGCAAATACTAGAGGACTATCCAAAGTAAAGGATTTTTGGGATCAAACCAACAATATAGGAAAATGGAGAACATGGAGGAACTTTGATTTCAGGGACGATAACCCCTTAAAAGCTAAAGCTGAAATGCTAATGCAAGAGTTATATTAAAGGAAAATTTTAGTGTCAGGAGGGAATGACCAAATGAGATGGGGCAACAACAATGAGAGTACCTTCAATATTAAGGAAGAAAAAATCATTCTCCTTGGATTGGACTCCTAGGCTCCGAATAGAGCTTGGAAAATACTATGGAGGCATCAAGGTTGGATGAAAATTAAACTCTTCACGTGGCTGGTCCAACGTAGGAAGATTTTGAATTGGGATAAAATTCATAAGAGGGGTGTTCTTGGGCCTTCTAGATGCCAACTCTCTGAAGCACAAGGGGAAACAATGGAGCACCTTCTCAACAATTGCACCTTTACCGCTAGGTTGTGGGATTCTTTTGCCACCATTTTCCAACAGTGAGACAGGGACAAAGGGAGTATCATCAACACCCTAAAAAAGTGGAGAAGAAACTTTTCGAATAATGAAGTTCTTGGCTTAGCTTGGGCTCTAACGCCAAGCTTCATTATTTGGAATATTTGGAAAGAAAGGAACAACAGAATCTTCAAGAATGTTAAAAAACCATCCCTTTACCTTTAGGAACATATCTTAAAACAACTTAAGACGGTGGGTACTATTTTTCGAAATCTCCCTAAGAATCAACCTACGGCACTAGAATTGAGGATTATCTATCACCTAGGGTTGCGGAGACTCATTCCTTAGGGCCTGGATAGGAAGATTCTCATTCGCGACTATGAGCTTGATTTTTGGCACCCCCCTGAAGGGTTTTTTGAAATTCAACATTGATGGTGCCTCAAAGGGCAACTCGAGTACTGTAGGTCATGGTGGGGTTTTAAGAGATGAAAGAGTAAATTTTCTATTCATCTTCTATGGAAACTTAGGAAGAGCCACCAACAATATGGCAGAAGTTATGGCTATGGAGCAATGTTTAGAATTCCTAAGTCAGAATAATCAACACAATGTGACTGTTGAAGCAGATTTGAGTTAATCATTAACTCAGTCAAGAGAATCAGCTGGGGTATGGAGTAGGAAAAGGCCTCAAGAAATTGGAGGCTGACCCAAGTCTTTCAATGGATCCATAGTCACCTTCAGTGCCTTTCAACAGTCAATTTTAAACATGTGCGAAGAACAACCAATAAATTGGCGAATCTTCTGGCCAATCAAGGAGTGAACTGAACAGAAAATAGGGTTGGAATGAAATGGCAAGAGCTACCTCAAAATAGACTAAAGTCGAAGTGCCACAACCAGGCTGAGGAAGATAGGATGGTGTTTAGGAACAGGGCCATGGAGGGAAGTACAAATGACTTAGAAGCATTATGATCAGCGAGTGTTCACAATCGAGTATCCAGTGGGTGATGTGCATTGGCAGGCCTTTGCGACCCGAGGAAATACTCTCAAAAAGGCTAACTGTGGTTGTAGCATGGGAGTTTTAATTTTTTGGGTGTTAGGCAGGATGGCAGAAGCTTCTTCTCACAATGGTACAGGTAAAGCATATATGACAAGAGATCGGAATCGGGGAACCCTTGGTGTCCCTGAAAACCTAGTTTTTTTTGTCTTGGATCGTAATACCACAGCCAAGGCAGTTTTTGGGTGATCGCAAGCCTCGCAAGCGGGAAGCAGTTTTTCTATTTTGGGAGCAATTCCATTCAATGAGCCCCATGTGGCAATGGGGTTAGATGAATAACCGACCTGATCACATGCTATTGTTCGATGATGTTGATCGATGTGATATGAACCTCAATCATAGGATCTTGCGACGAGGATCTATGGTTCGTATGGATCGAGCAAGTTGGTGGGTCCATAGGGGTAAATGTCGAGAGTCTAAGCACAGTGAAATTGTCCACAGCCGTAGGATCGGGAAAGACGGTCCGATGGTCAAGATCAAAGATGTTGGTTAGGAAACTCATGGGAGATGTCAGGGTTCAGTACTCCATTCGGGAAGCAAAATGTTCTTTGAGGGATGCACCTTTTTTTCCAACATTTCAAAGACATACGGGTTGTGAGTTTGCAGACACAACATATTTTGGAATGGCACAATTGTTCCGCTTCGGGTCCAACTCTATTATGGATTTCTTTTGTGCATTCTAAGGTTTGGGTGTAGGATTCCAGGCTTATGCCTCGGGCCCATTAATCATTATTGTTGAGTTTTCTCCTTGGACTATATCTTACTGAGGAATGTTGTATCTTATGTATTTTATTTACTGATTAATGAAAAAGAAGGTCCAACTATTGCTTTAGCAAAAAAATAAATCCAAGGGAATAATAAACCCAATTAAATTAATACTAAAAACCCAACGGAATAATAAACTCAAGTAAATTAATATTAAAAACCCAAGGGAATAATATAAACCCAACGTATATAAACCCTAAAATAAATATTATAAACGCTAAAATAAACATTGTTGGCCATGGTTTTCCATGGTTCATTTTCATATTGAGATAATCGTTGTCAGAATGTGATGTTAGACCATGGTTGACCATGATTGATTTTCATACCAAGACAATCATTGTCGTAGTTAGATGTTGGACCATGGTTCACCATGGTTTATTTTCACAATGTGACGTTGGACTATTGCTATTTACCATGGTTGACCATGATTGATTGTTGCAGAACATGATTGATTTTCTTATTGAGACAATCTTTCCCATAATACGATGTTGGTCCATGGTTGACCGTGGTTAACCATGGTTGATTTGCATATTGAGACAATCTTTGTCACAATGTGGTGTTGTACCATGGTTTACCATGATTGACCATGGTCGACCATGTTTGACCAATGTTGACCACGATTGACCATGGTTGATGATGGTTGCCAATGTTTGAGCATGATTGATTTTCATATTGAGACATTCTTTATCACAATGTGACATTGGACCATGGTTGACCATGATTATAAATCCTACGAATTCAAATTAAACCTTAGCATTAATATTATAAACACTATGAATAATATTGTACCCTAGGAATATGAACCCTTAGATTAATAAACCCAAGAGATTGATATTATAAACCCAAGGGATTAATACTAAAACCCAAGGGAATAATATTTAACCCAAGGGATTAATATTATAAACCCAAGGTATATAAATGTGAAGATAAATATTATAAACCCTAAAATAAACATGTTTGACCATGTTGACCATGGTTGATTTTCATATTGAGAGAATCCTTGTCACAATGTGACATTGCACCATGATTGACCATGATGGATTTTCATATCGAGATAATCTTTATCACAATGCAATGTTGGACCATGGTTGATTTTCATATTGAGACAATCTTTGTCAAAATGCGATGTTGGATCATGGTTGACCATTATTAATGTTATAAACCTAAGGGATTAATACTATAAACAGAAGGGAATAATATAACCCTAAGATAAATATTATAAACCTCAAAATAAACTTGGTTGACCATGGTTAACCATGATTGATTTTCATTCAAGACAATCATTGCCACAATCAGACATTATACCATGGTTGACCAGGGTTGATTTTCATATTGAGACAATATTTGTCACAATGCGACATTGAAACGTGGTTGACCATGGTTGTCAGAATGTGACGTTGGACCATGGCTATTGGCCATGGTTGACCATGATTGATTTTCATATTGAGACAATATTTCTTGCAATGTGACAATGGACCATGGTTAACCATGGTTTTCACAATGTGAAGTCGAACCATGGCTATTGACCATGGTTGACCACGATTGACCATGGTTGATCAAGATTGATTTTAATAATCAGATAACCTTTCTCACAATGTGGCATTGTACCATGGTTGAACATGGTTGATCATGGTAGAACATGGTTGACCATGGTTGAACATGGTTGACCATGGTTGATTTTCATATTGAGACAATATTTGTCACAATGTGGTGTTGGACCATGGTTAACCATGATTGACCATGGTCGACCATGTTTGACAAATGTTGACCATGTTTAACCATGGTTGAAAATGGTTGACCATGGTTGATTTTCATACTGAAACAATCTTTGTCACAATGTGACTTTGGACCATGGTTGGCCATCATTATGAACCCAAGGGATTTATATTAAACCCTAGGATTAATATTATAAAGCCTATGAATAATATTATACCCTAGGAATATGAACCCTTAGATTAATAAGCCTAAGAGATTGATATTATAAACCCAAGGGATTAATACTAAAATGCCAAGGGATTAATATCATAAACCTAAGGTATATAAAACCTAAGATAAATATTATAAAACTTTAAATAAACATAGTTTACCATGGTTTATTTTCATATTGAGACAATCCTTGTCACAATGCGACGTTGCACCATGCTTGAACATGATTGATTTTCATATCGAGACAACCTTTGTCACAATGCGACATTGGACCATGGTTGACCATGACTTATTTTCTTATTGAGACAATATTTCTCACAATGTGACATTGGACCATGATTGACCATGATTGATTTTCATATTGACACAATCTTTGTCACAATGTCATGTTGGACCATGGTTTACCATGATTGATTTTCATATTGACACAATCTTTTTCACAATGTCATGTTGGACCATGGTTTACCATGATTGATTTTCATATTGAGGAAGCCTTCGTTAAATTGCAATGTTGGACCATGGTTCACCATGGTTGATTTTGATATTGAGATAATCTTTGTCACAATGCAATGTTGGACTATGGTTGACCATGGTTGTCACAGTGTGGCGTTAGAGCAAGAGACAATCTTTGTCACAATGCGGCGTTGGACCATGGTTGACCATGGTAGACATTTTAAATTAAAGCTTTAATAATAAAGGGTTTTAGTTGATAAATATGTCTATTTTGAATTAAATTTTTACTCCATATATAATTTGATTAAATAAAAAATTAATTAAGTTTTTAAATATGTGAATTGATTTAAAATAAAACAAAATTAAACTACACATAAACATTTATGTAGAACCCATGCAAATATTTTTTTAATGTTCTATTTCATATGCTTCTCAATACCCATAAGTTTTTTTTTAATTATAATATATAATTCACATTAAAATTAGTTAATATTTTTATTACATTATCAATACGATTTTCTATTAATTTTATAATCTTTTTTACTTTATATAAATTTGATTAAATAAAAAAATCTTAAAAATGTTGCTATTCCAATATTGCATTCTATGATATGCAATAATTTAATAGTTTAGTGTGTGATTTAATAGTTTTATAATGCATTCTAACATAATAGTGTAATGTGCCATTTTAGTTCCTGAAATAGGATTTTAATTATGAAAACTTTATTTTTAAATAGCGGAAACATTGAATGATAAATGTGTTTGATATACTCCAAAAGCATATATTAAGAACATGCACAACCAAATATTATGAAAATGCTTATTATTCTTATTAACTAATTTTTCACACACACACACATATATACAATTTTCAAATATATATATATATATTATATATATATATATATATATATATATATATATATATGTATGTATGTATGTATGTATGTATGTATGTATGTATGTATGTATGTATGTATCCATATATATATATTACAATTTTCAATATCATTGTTATAATTAGTTATTTACTTTTAAAAACAAACTTCATAAAATCATAGGTATATTAAATCTATAAAAACTTTTATCAAAAGAAATATCATTTAACATTTTATTATCACTCAACTTCATTGAATATAATTCTTATAGAACTCTAACTCTATAGTTATTTTCTTTATGGTATAGTTAGCATGGATTTCGAGATTTGGTGGCATTAGTGAAATAACCTACTCCACTCTCAAAGAAGAAAAAGTATGGTATTTATGATATTTGTATTTACATGCGGGATTTACTTTTTCTTTTCTTGCATGTTGGTGAGCACTAGTATTGCAGTAATAATTCTGCAACTCCTAGGTTGCCTACTTTACTCTTATCAACCCGGTAGTTCGTAACAAACTTGGAAGCGACGGTGCTATATGAACAAGTATTAGTTCTTACTGTAGGTTGTCACTTGCTCAACTGGCACAAGATCACTAGGAGCTTAAGCCAACTTCTATGGATTCTAGAAGAATCTCTATATGTGATGAAAGGAAAAACAGAGGTTACTTTATTGATGTTATTCTACTTGCAGAAAGGAAGACTGAAATGTAAAGCAAACCAAGGAAATCCTAGTTAACCACTAATCCTACTTTTACAAAAACCACTATGAAAACCATGAAAAGAATGCCATTACCTACTCAAGGAAGTAAACAACATCTACCTAAGCTATTTCTAGAAGTAAATGAGCAAAAAGCATCTTTTTGGATTTTTATGTATTTTTATGTGAATGTGTCATGCATGTAATTTATTTGTTTGTGAACGTGGTAGCGAATAGGTGGCGATGGAGGGTAGTTTTGGGACTTGAGAGAATGTAGGATGGTGTGGATGGGTCCTAGGAAGTCTCAGGTGGCCTTCTGGAGGCTTTTCCCACACTTGGACTTAAAAAGAAAGCCTACAGGAAAATCAGCAAGAGGACACAAGAAATCTACACGAGGAAAAACAACGTTCTACAGGAGGCCTACAGGAGGAGGCCGAGAGTAGTTTTGGTTGTTTTGAGGGTGTGAGAGTGGGTGAAAAAGGTGAGTGAAGGATGGAATTAGGTGTTAGGGAAAATAGGGTCTACCAAGAATCATTAGGAGAGAGAAATATGATAGGATCTACTCAAAGAGAGAGGAAGGAATTCCATCGAAAATGCATGAAAATAAGGCAGAATTGAGGGGAGACTTGGGCAAACTTTAGGGCATGGATCAGATGGAGAATGGGATGGCTGATAGGCTAGCTTGATGTTAGAAGATATCTGCTGCATAAAGAACTGACAGGAAACCAATGAGATTAAGCAAGCAAGGAAATAAATATATCTAAAAATAAAGTTTTTGCATCAAGTAAACTATGATCTATGAAAGGAAATGTTGATAACCATTGCAGGAAAATAAAGTATGAAATAAAATTGTTCAGAATAAAGAAATGAGCATGATGAAGAAGTTCTGAAGCAAAGCTAAACTAGACTATGAGCCGACTAAGAAGCTGCAAACACTAGAGATCCTATGAATGTGGAAAATCTATGTTTTTGGGGTAGCAAGAGGGATTTTGCGTCAAATCATAATCCCATAGGGAGAAAGAGAGTCCAAGGCACTATTTCTGGCCTTTTGGATATTTTCTGTATCAGTACTTAATCTACTATAGAAAGCACAAATGAAAGCAAACTATTGAACCATCAAAAGCAACCTATTCTTAACTAGAAAAGAAATACATCTAGCAGCAACCTATTCTAAAACTAAAATGAAACATACAAATACAAATAAAGAGGAGCTTGGCTACTTGGATTGGGCCCTAACCCAAGAGCTTCATCCCTCTAAGGTAACTCAGTGCTAGCTCAAAAAGTATTCCATCTTTGTTATCAAAACAATAACAAGATTACAAGAAACTGTCACAAAGATAAGCTTGAAGTTGAGCAGAGTTTACATAAGCAATACTGCAGCAAAAATCCAACGAAAATCTAACCCTAGTGAAGCCCTAGGCCTCTGTACTTATACAAATGAATCTCCCAACAACTTCATCAAAATCAGGGAGTATTGGCTCCCAAAACTCGAGATAGACATCAGTTGTCCTCCACTTGCTCGACTGCCTGCTAATGCATGACTTGGCTACCTGTACTCCAGTTGAATGAAGGGGAATTCAAAGTGGGGAGTAATAAATGAGGGAGATTCCATCCTATAAGTCCTCTCCTTTGTCCAGTTCAAGTTATTGCTGCCATTTTTCCACTGTATCCTTGACTTTGACCACAAAAATCATCAATAATTTGCATTAAACACATATTATACCTCTTGGAATCATAAATAACTCAAATCACTCTATAAGCATAAATATAATTAGAAAATCATGTAATAAGCTAAGAGAATGGTTGATTTGACTAGGTTAGGAGGTAAAATGAGCCCATATAATTACTCATTTATGAGGATCATCATCACCCCCTACTGAAAGTGTCGCTCATCCTCTGAGCAACTTAATCCATCTCCTCGTATTTTATGGCCCTGGTGGCCTCCCTATCATCCCATGCTTCTAATGTGGTCTCCTCTTCCCTTTCATAGAATCTTTCCTTCCTGTCTACCTCTTCCCACTGCTATTGCTCTTCTTCTTCTTTTATGCCTTCTAGCATTCCTAGCAGTAGTGGGGGACTCAATTTGAGGCCAATCTAATTGACCTACAGCGTCTGCATGGAGCGCTTTTACATTGGCACTCTCCTTAATGCCTCTTTCATCCTCATTGGGGAATGATACTCCTTGATCTGCAAACTGTGTGGTAAGGTGTTCCATCTCCTCATACATGCATGGACACAGTCATCCCCAAGTAACCTTTCCATATCCTCAAAATGTGCAATGGTTTGAGCCTGATCACTAATATATCTGGGGGCAATTTGAGGATTATGTGCAAGAAGGTTATGTGTGCTAATGAGTGCCATGGGGTTTGATGACTGAGCTCTGATCATTAAGGGATCATTCTATACCTTTATCATCAACCTTCTTATTTTTGCTGCCCTTAACTCTTCATGGTTCACCCATGAGGCCATGGCCATTAGTTGCAGGTCCCCTAGCCTAGCATTGGGGTCCCACACTTTCATGTCTATGAGGGCCATGTTATGGAGATAGAATTCTTCCATATTTTCCTTATCTTCTGATGTGCTTTGGTCACATAGGTCCATAAACTGCTTGTAATCTTGGAAAGGCATTGTGCCCCTTTGTGCCAAAGTCTTGATCTGAAATTTCATCCACTGGTCCTTGAGATACAGGCCATAAGATTTTGCTGGTGTCCTACAGTGCAATGCCTCCATGGACCAACTGGCCATGCATGCTAGTTGGGTCTCTTTCTCTTGCAACTATCTTCTTAAAAATTCATTTTTAGTTTCAAGGTGACTTCTTGTGATTGTTTCCCTGTGTCTAACAACACTTAACTCTCTGCCCATTTCTCTGAGTTTGTTCTCCATATGGCCAATATCCTCAACTCCTTTGGATTTGGCTATTTTCATCCACCTATGGGTCCTTATTCCTTCTTTCTCCAATTCAAAGAATAGTTGAATTGCAAATTTTTGTGGAATGATTCTTCCCCCCTCAAGAAGATTATAGTAAGAGCCAAGGTTATGTTGGGGATCAGGTTCTTATGCCTCTATTTCTTCCTCCTTTCCCTGTGGCTGTCCTTCTGACTTTTTTTCAATTTTTTCGTTCTACTGTAGTTTTGACAGGGTTTCGTGTAGAACAGTCTGTGCCTCCTGTAGAACTGTTTTTGAGTCCTGTAGTTCTACTTTTTCTTTCCATGTGGGAGATCTAGGAGTCCCCCTTTCATAAGTGATAGGTGCCTTGGAAGGGGATTCCTTTCCTTGGGTAGAGGGTGAACCTTCAATAACAATTGGCACTTTAGAAGAAGGTTAGGGTTTACCTGTTTTGATCATTGTGCTCTTCCTAGCCCTAAAATACATTGAGTTCTACCTCTTCCTCTTTTGTTTTGGCTTAATTGTTGTGCTAAGGGCAATGAGAGTAGCTAATGCCTCTCCTTCTAGGGTCTCAGGAAAAACTTCTGTCTTTTTTGCCCCTTTTCCTCCTTCTGTCTCTATTTCTATCTCTATTTTCTTTGTTTTCTCCTTCTCTTTTTTAGTTTCTTTCTTATTCCCTTCTTGTTCCTCTAAATCACTGGTTTCTTCTCCTTCTCCCCCTTACTGCTCTTCCTCCTCACTACCAGTAGGGAGAATATCATAGGTGAGGGCCTTTATGTCATCTTCAGCAGTCATGTTTCGGAAAATTTCCCATGCTATGGGGATTCTAAATGTATGGAGGGCTTCTTCCACTAAAATTTTTATTAACCCATGGTGAGCTAGCTGGTCTACTTTTACTTTAGTACTGATCCAGGTGGATATTGGTGGCCACCTGCCAAGTCCACCTGGACCCCCACCATTGTCTTTCTTAGCATTTTCAGTTTCCTTAATTGTAGCACAACTTACTATTTTTAGCAGTTTTTCGGGTCCTGAACTTCCGGAGCCATTTTGAGGCCCTAAACGACGTTTTTTGGGGAATCCGGGGGCAACACGGCTCCATGGAATGGACCGATGTTGCCCGTTCCAACAATGATAGTGCTCGGATAGATCTTTCTAATGAGCTATTGTACGCGTCAAATGGAGATCATATGCCAAAGTTACGACCCCGGGAAGTTGATGTACCAATTTACCCCCAAACGGGGCCCACAGTTTGGCGTTTCATCTCCTAGGGTTAGGTTTTGGAATGTTAAGGGTTTTCCATTGTTTCTCAACAATAAATAGGCCTTCGAGCCTCATTGTAACACAGTTGAGAGGCATGTAGCCATCACATCTCTTCTCAGAGATAAGCTACCATCGCCCTAGATGGTTTATTTCCATTTCTGGTTGTAAGCATATTTCAGTATTTTCCATTAATGAAATGAAGTATTATTTCCGCTGCATCTTTGTGTATATGGTTATCTCTGTAATTTTTTGCATTCCTGTTTAAATCCGGATCAGTGGTATCAGAGCGGTCTGCTTTTTCTCTGTTTTTCTTTGCATGTCCCCAACAAGGTTGGGATATAAGGAGTTAGGGCTTGAACTGGTTGAACCTTTGCAAGACCAGCCGCGCAAATCCCGACGGCCTCCCATGGCGGACGAGAAGAAAGACGAGGGGGCAGGAGATCCCATCAAAATCTTGCTCGAAGAAGCCCTCGAGTGACAACGGAACGCGATGATGGACAGCTTTGCCCAGATCCTTCAGCGGCTACCCAGAAGCAACGCATCGGCTTCCAGCAGCTACTCTGGAAATGCCACACCCTTTAAGGTACAAGTTAATTTTGAAATCTCCATATTTGAGGGTTAGATAGACGCAGATGCCGTATATAAATGGTTAAATCTGCTAGAGGGTTATTTTTTTGTTCATGAATTTTCGAGTCGGGAAAAGATTGTTTTTTCTCTTCTCAAAGCAGCCCCCCACGTCAAGGACTGGTGGGAAACCTACTGCGAGTAGAAGGATGAAAGTACTGGCTCACTATTTTTAGCCACACCCACCTGTGATTCGTTCCGGGATGCCATCAAGGAGCAGTACTACCCTGTCGGAAGCTATGAGGATGAATACATAAAGTGGACCACGCCGCGGCAGGGAAGGGACCAAGACGTGCCGGAGTTCACCAATCTTTTCCATACCCTTCGCACAAAGTTGGGTATCAAGGATTCGGAGCAACATTTGATACTCAAATACCGTGGCTGCCTGCACAAGTACATCCAGGAAGAAATACAATTCCTAAACATCCCCTTGCTCGGCGCAGCATACCGATATGCCGTCAAGGTCGAGCAGAAGTTTAAACAAAATAAGCGAGACTTTGGAACTGCGAATCCAAAGCAGGGGAAAGGTGCCCCTAAACCACAGAACAAAGGACAAAGCCAAGGTGGGACAGCCCAAGACAACCAGCCGAAGCTGCAAGCAAAGAACAGCGCCGCGAAGCCGCGAAAGGAGACTGGAAAATGGTGCGAGTTCCATAAGAGCTCCACTCACAACACAAGTGAGTGTCGGGCCAAGCAGTCACTGGTGGTTGAGCTAAAGGTTTCAGAATCATATGCATGTTCCGACTCTGAGTCAGAACCCGATAAGGGGTATGAAAAAGGGAAGCAGATCATTGATGCGGATCCCAGCGCCACTGTTGCTACTGCAAAGATCCAGAAAAATGAACCCGAAGATCCAGAGGAGGAGGAGCGTCTCTTCCACTCCAAGATGTGGGTAAAGGGCTCCCCGATACAGTTCATTGTTGATAGCGGGAGTCAAAAGAACCTCATTTCGGCAGAGGTCATGAAGCGGTTGGGCTTACCGACCACAGCACATCCACAACCATACACCATTGGGTGGCTTCACCAAGGACGAGACCTTCGCGTGAGCCAGCAGTGTCGCCTTCCATACAACATCAAGCCCTTCACAGATGAGGTATTGTGTGACATTTCTCCCCTTGAAGTTTGTGATGTATTACTAGGACAACCATACTTGTCGAAGCAACATGCTGTGTATGAATCAAGGCCCCGTGCTGTTATTATTACATTGGGAAATAAGTTGTTCAGGATACCAGAGGTAGCACCACCTGCCGCCATCTCTTTGATTACTGCAAAACAATGGAGTAAGATCATTTCCAAAACCAGGAAATTTGTTTTCCTGATGATACGCCCTCAAGGAAAGAAGAAGACAGTGGCCGCGGCCTCCAAATGGGGTCCCTCTGCACGACAACTATAGATGGACAAGGCTGTGTAGGAGTACGAGGACATCTTCACCTCCCCGGCAGGGGTTCCTCTGCACTGTCAATTCAAGCACTCCATTGATCTGACCCCAGGTGCGCCGCTACCCAATGGACCAATTTATCGGCGCTCCGTTCTGGAGAACAATGAAATCAAGAGGCAGATCCTCCTGAGAAAGGTCACATCGTCCCTGTGGGAGCCCGATCGTGTTGGTACAGAAGAAGGATGGGACGTGGAGACTCTGTATTGACTATAGGGCGCTGAACAAGATCACTGCCCGTAATAGGTACTCGATCCCGCGGATTGATGACCACCTAGACCAACTAAAGGGGGCAAAATATTTCAGCAAGATCGATCTGAAGTCAGGATACCAGGTACCAATCGAACCCTCCGATGTGTGGAAGACTGCCTTCAAATCCAAGGAGGGCCTCTTTGAATGGTTGGTCATGCATTTCGGATTGACGAATGCTCCTGCAACCTTTATGAGGCTAATGGATGACATCTTGCGGCCATTCACCAACTCCTTTGTAGTAGTATACTTGGATGACATTCTGATCTTCAGCCAAAGTTGGGAAGAGCACCTCCACCACATCCGACAGGTTCTCCAAACACTGCGGCAACACAAGCTATGTGCCAATTTGGAGAAATGCACTTTTGGCATGACCCAGGTTCAGTATCTGGGATACATCATTGGTGAACAGGGGGTGCATGTCGATCCAGCCAAGATCCAAGTCATTCGGGATTGGCCCTCTCCAACCACTCTAACAGAGCTCCACAGCTTTCTAGGTCTTGCCAACTTCTACCGCAGGTTTGTGTTGGGGTTTTCTCATATTTCTTGGCCCTTGAGTCAAGTCACCAAGGGTGGGGCGAAAGCAAAATTCTTTTGGTCTGAATCTCAACAGAAGGCATTCACGGAGTTGAAGGATCGCCTCTGTACGGCACCAGTGCTCGCGTTACCAGATTTAAAACAACCATTTGAGGTCGAGACAGATGCCTCTGACTATGCTATTGGGGCAGTCCTTACTCAACATGGACATCCAGTGGCATATCACAGTGAAACACTTTCAGACACAGTCCGGAAGTACACCACTTATGATAAAGAGATGTATTCCATTGTACAGGCCTGCCGACAATGGAAGCATTACATTTTGGGGAAGGAAACGGTCATCCACACAGACCACCGACCTCTGCAGTTCATACAGACCCAAGGGAAATTGCAGAGTGATCGCCATCAGAAGTGGTCTACATACCTGCAACAGTTTCACTTGAATATCAAGTATAAAAAGCGAAGCACCAATAATGTTGCAGATTGCCTCAGTCGGCCACCGATCATGGCGCTAACCACCATGCTCAACTCTTGTGGGCACGAGACTTCTGATTGGCCACTTCTCTACAAAAGCGACCCAGAATTCGGCCACACATACCAGACACTCTTGGAGGGTCGGCATGTTGCAGATTTTCACCTCCAGGACGCCCTATTATGCCACCTCGGTCACCTTTGTGTTCCTTCAAGCGAGCGTGCCAAGATGATTTGGGAAGCACACTACAGTCGGGCTGCTGGGCATTTCGGGGTCGAGAAAACAGTGGCAGTACTGCAAAATTATTTCTATTGGCCGAATCTTCGACAGGATGTTGGGAAGTACATCCGATCATGTACTGCCTGTGCCATTGACAAACCGACCATTAAGAAGCACGACCTCTATACCCCGTTGCCTACCCCTAGTCGACCTTGGGAATCCATCTCCATGGATTACATGTCAGGCCTTCCTTCCACTAAGCATCGAAATGACTGTGCTTTTGTGGTCATCGACAGGTTCTCGAAGATGGCCATTATGATGGCCTGCAAGAAGAATATCACAACAGAAGCCACTGCTAAACTCTTCTTTGAACGAGTGTGGGTGCACTTTGGGATCCCAAAGTCTATCATCTCAGATCGGGACAGTCAGTTTCTCAGCACATTTTGGTCCAGTCTCTGGTCAATGCTGGACAACAAACTCACGAAGTCCACAGCCTTCCATCCTCAAACTGATGGCCAGACAGAGGTTGTCAACAGGATGATTGTGCACATTCTGCGCATGTATAACTCAAAGCATCCACGCACATGGGACAAGAGCCTCCCCTATGTTTAGCATAGCTACAACCGAGCTCTTCACAGCTCCACTGGCCATAGCCCTTTTCAGGTGGGTTTGGGATTCTAACCACTATGCCCCATTGATGTGGCCATGCCCCTTGCAGCTACTCACATGAATTCAGCTCATGTCCAGTCCGAAACATATAAGACCACCAGCTTCATTGAGCGCATCCAACATATTCGCCAGTAGGTCCATGACATTCTTGAGAAATCAAATGCCAAGTACAAGCAGCGACATGATCAACACCGGGTGCCACACAAGTTTCAGGTGGGCGACAAAGTCGGGTTGCATTTGCAAAAGGAATGCCTTACTGGAGCCTATCGGAAATTGAGACCACTCCGATATGGTCCTTACACCATTACTAAGGCTATGGGAGACAATGCATTTGAGCTCAGGATTCCCCCATTCCTTGGCCTGCACCCAGTGTTCAATGTGGACCGCCTTTGGCCATACTTTCCACCATTGCTAGACACATCCGACATTGCAGAACAGCTCAAACCCACAGAATTAAATCCAGATTGCATGGAACAAGCTGCAACTGATCGGATCATGGACACACAGATCAAGAACACTCGCCAACAGAATATCCAACTGTATCGAGTTGTCAAAGAAGGCCAACTCCTTCAGCAGGGCAAGTGGCTCACCAGGGAACAAGTTCAGCAGAAGTTTCCTCATCTCATGGAGGAGCTCAACGCAATGGGGACCATTGCTTCCTAAGGGGGGAGGAATGATCCAAGTGGATATTGGTGGCCACCTGCCAAGTCCACCTGGACCCCCACCATTGTCTTTCTCAGCATTTTCAGTTTCCTTAATTGTAGCACAACTTACTATTTTTAGCAGTTTTTCGGGTCCTGAACTTCCGGAGCCATTTTGAGGCCCTAAACGACGTTTTTTGGGGAATCTGGGGGCAACATGGGTCCATGGAATGGACCGATGTTGCCCATTCCAACAATGATAGTGCTCGGATAGATCTTTCTAATGAGATATTGTACGCGTCAAACGGAGATCATATGCCAAATTTACGACCCCGGGAAGTTGATGTACCAATTTACCCCCAAACGGGGCCCACAGTTTGGCGTTTCATCTCCTAGGGTTAGGTTTTGGAATGTTAAGGGTTTTCCATTATTTCTCAACAATAAATAGGCCTTCGAGCCTCATTGTAACACAGTTGAGAGGCATGTAGCCATCACATCTCTTCTCAGAGATAAGCTACCATCGCCCTAGCTGGTTTATTTCCATTTCTGGTTGTAAGCATATTTCAGTATTTTCCATTAATGAAATGAAGTATTATTTCCGCTGCATCTTTGTGTATATGGTTATCTCTGTAATTTGTTGCGTTCCTGTTTAAATCCGGATCAAGTACGGGAGTCAATGAGGGACTATAGGAGGATGTAAGGGATGTTGAGCTTCTGAGGGGCTAGAGTGTTCATGCCATCCCTTAATTCATGCATGATTCTAAAGTGGTAACTATAGACATTGCTATACCTCCCCTCACAGGAAATATACTTGATTATTTGATAGCTAACCTCATCCCAAGGGTATGGTATGCTAGCTCTTCTCACGCCATTCTTATCCTATACAGGGGTCTCATTGTTTTGGAAGAAGTTTTTCTTGGCAGCCTGGCTAATTGGTTTTTCATCCTTCCTCCAAGGAAACCCAAGAGGAAGGGTAGTGACCCTAATGATAAATTCAGGGGTTATCTCCATGGAAAGGCCCCTAAAGGTGACAATGGCATGTGTTCTGGAGTGAGGGACCAAAGAGTGGGCAAATTCCTGAGCAATTTCCTCATCAAACCCTTAGAATTTCTCAAAAAAGTTCATCCAATTGGCTCTTGTGAATATGTCCACTACTTAGGGGTGTGCATGGAGCTTGGAGGAGTTGGTGAGCTCCTTCCTCATAAAACCTCCTATCATTTTGCCTATGATTCCTTGGAATACCAACTATGGAAATGGAGAGAACAATTTCTGAATAAAACATAGAGACAGATAGACTGTGTTTTTTTTTTATAAGAAATAAACAACAATTATTTTTATTAATTTCCTCCACCCAAAAGTTCTATTTTCTCCTCAAAACTAAACCACTACTTGCATATTTTTATATTCAATGGAGGTATTCCACGAACCTACCTCTTCAACCCGATAATTGTGCTAGAAACTGTGTTTTCTCTCTCCAAAACAACTTATTGGCCCTCCTGTAGGATTCCTGTAGAACCTGTAAGTGCTCATGTAGAATGCCGAGAGCAGGGTTATGGGAGATATTAGTGGAGAACAATATGTACGAGGTTTGTGGGGGCACTAGAAGGTAGGAGGAATGGAGTTTCGAGGAGAAAATGAATGAGAAAGGAGGTGTGAGTGCTTCGGCGAGGAGTACTTATTGCTTTTTTTGGATATTTACGGTGATGGAGGGTGAGCTAGCCAAGTGTACGTTGGCCCCATTCAAACCGTTGGTCCCCACCTGCCTTATCTTCATTTCCCTTTTCTCGTATTCATTTCTCATGATTACATCGGAGTTCCCATCACCTTGACTACCTATCCTTGACATCTCTCTTGAGTTTGACTAAGAACACATGTGGTGACATCTTCAGACGAGTGAAGTCAACTAGATGAAGGTGGCCAATTTAACAGGCCACCTCAACCCCAACCAGCCTCAACCATCTCATTGCTATTGCATGCTGTCTAATTATACTAATGAAAACAGAGGAGTGGGTTAGTTACTTAACTGAGATCCGAATGCATTTTCTGTGAGGTGCTATGACCTTTCCTTCTGCTGCATGCCTATATTTCTTTTGATGCATGCTTGTCTTCTTGCTGAGATATGGTTGTGCTATGTGCAGGTTCCTTTCTGGCTAGATCTGATATTTAGGTGTCTGCTTCAACCTTTAGATTTGCACCCTCATGCTGCTGATGCTAGATTTTAATGGGATTAGCTGCTACAGGAATTCCTACAGGAGCTCTTGTAGCTACTTCTCCCTTTGAAGTTTTATCCTTTTCTATGCTTGGAGCTATGAGGATGATGTCAAAAATGTGGATAGAGATGGAGAGGAAAAGGGTAGGCTTCAGGTGAGGTGGATGGTATGGTTCCCTTTCTTATTTTTTGTTTTTTTCCTTTTTCTAAAAAAATTGTTTTTTCTGTGTTTTTTTCTTGAGTAGAGAGAAGAATGATGCTTGGGATGTGATGCAGGTCTAGAAATTATGGAAAAGTGGTTTGAAGACTGTAGGAGGATTTATGAATCTTTTATGAAGCTTCCCTGTTCCTCAAACTGCCTTTAAAATCCATTTCTGGCTCTTTGTAATTTCTACAGGAGCTTCCTGTAGAAAACACAGGGCCTCCTGTAGAAAACATAGTTTTCAAAAAAGAAGCACAGTGAGGTGAAAAGAATGTCAAGAATGATGGAGAAAGGTGAGGGAAGATAGGATAGGTTCTGGTATTGGTTTCAGAGCTCCCTTGGCACCTACTGCTGCTTCATGTAGTCCTCCTACAAACATGCAATACAACTGGAAATTCATTTTTCTTTTTCTTTTTCTCTTTTTTTCTTTTTGAAAACAACCAAGGCACCTCAGGGAGGCTTTCACCCTAGTTTCCTACCCTGGGTGCCTCCAAGGGAGGTTTTCACCCAGGGATCTTATTTTCTTTCTTCTCTTTTTTTTTTTTTGACACCACTGGGCCACCTCAGGAGAGGTTTTCAACTCAATGATGGGACTCAAGCACCTCATGGAGGTTTTCACTTGACTCTTTATTATTTTTTGTTTTTTATCTTTTTCTTCAGTGAGTGGGTGAAGTGGAGGCTACGACATGCTCCACTACCGTCACTAACTTATTCAATCCTTCAATGAACTCTTGCTTGGAGAGGGGTTTATCTTAGACTTTCAACCAGTGTCCATTGACAAGCATGGGGATGGCTTCGTTATCAATGGTTCTGATCAAAATTGAACCATTGTCATTTCATTTCTCCACAGTGTAGGGTCTTAACCATTTTGTCCTCAGCTTGCCCTTGAATTCTTTATATCTTGAATCATAGAGTAGTGCCCAATCTCCCTCTTGAACCTGCTTCTATTTGATGTTTTTGTCATGCCATATCTTCCTCAGAAGATGGAATACTTCTGTATGGAGAAGGGCCTGCATTCTATGTTCATTTAATCCATTGAGCTAGAGTAATCTTTCTTTCTGTGCATTGCTAAGGTCTAGGTTCAGCTGAGCTACCATCCTCAAGGTATTAAATTCAAATTCTATTAATAGCAAAGCCTTCCTCCCATAGACCAGCTCGTAGGGTGTGAACCCTGTAGTGGTCTTCCATGTTGTGTTGTAGGCCCAAGTAGCCTCAACTAATCTATCCACTTAGTCATTGCTACTGCTGCTCACTACCATTGTCAGGATCCCTTCCAATGCTCTGTTCGTGACCTCCACCTCCCCATTGCTTGTGGATGGTAAGGGGTAGAAGTCCTATGTTTGATTCTATGATGTGTGAGTAGGTCTTCTATCAGATTAGAAGTGAACTGGCTGCCTTGATCTGTAACTAAATCTCTTGGATACCCGAACTTGTAGAATATTTTTTCCCTCAAAAACTCAGCTACTTTTTCCTCTATCACTACTTTAATTTCTTTTGTCTCTACCCACTTTGTCAAGTAGTCAGTGCACACAATGATGTATTTCTTCTATTTTGAAGGAGGGCTAATAGGCCCCACAAAGTCCATGCCCCACTTTTCAAATGGCTCACAGGTCACTTGAGGCTGCATGGGCATTTCATCCTTTAGAGTGGGTTTCCCCATCCTTTGACACCAATTGCACTAGCTGACTGACATCGTGATGAAGAGTGGGCCAATAGTATCCTGCTTGCAGTATCTTGAAGGCAGTTCTTTTTGCTGCAAAATGACCTCCACAAGGCCCATCATGACAAGTCAGGAGGATGTCAAAAACTTCCTTCTTCCTGACACATCTCCTCAAGATCTAATCTGGGCCAAGTTTGAAGAGACTGCCCCCAATCCAAGTGAAAGGGGCACTTTTCCTTACTATCTTGCTCTTCTCTTTTGGGGATAAGTGTGGTGGGAAATGTGCTTAAACCAAGTATTTTGTATATCAGCAAACCATGGAGAGAGTACTAGGATAGCAAACAAGTGTTCATTTGGCATTTGATCATCCACCATTCCTTCTTCACCTGTGGACAAATTACTCTAGACAAAAGGTCAGGAACAACATTTTCTTTACCATGCTTATCAACAATGGTCAAATCAAACTGCTACAGTAAAAGAAACCATCTAATAATGTGAGCTTTTAAATCCAGTTTATTCATTAAATATCTATTGAAACATGATCAGTGTGCACAAAAGTTTGATAGCTTGTGATATAATGTCTGAATTTGTTTAAGGAATGCACTACAGCTAGGAGTTCCTTTCCAGTGACTGTATAGTTTAGCTCCGCCTTTGAAATTTTTTTTCTTATAAAGTATATGGCATAAGCCAAATTTTCATCAATTTGTCCCAAGTCTGCTCCTATTGCTTTGTTTCAGGCATCGGCGTGAATGTGGAATGGTAGGGCCCAGTTTGGGCCTCTCAGAATTGGAGTGATCATGAGCTTGCTCTTCAAGGTATCTAGAGCTTCTTGACAATTTTCCAACCATATAAACTCGACATCCTTACCTAAAAGGCCAAACAAAGGAGAGGCTAGCTTGCTGAAATATTTAATGAATCTCTAGTAATACCCAGCTAAACCTAAGAAACTTCTGACATCTCTCACCTTTTGAGGAGGTGGGATGGGGGACCCTTTGGATGATGGAAATTTTGTTGGGGTCCACCTACAGTGCTTGTTGAGATATTGCATGACCTAGCATGGTCCCTTCAATCATCAAAAATTCATATTTTTTAGGACTAAGGGACAAGTTCATCTCAATACACTTTTCTAAACTTTTTCTAGGTTAGATAAAGCTTCCTGAGAGTCAGAGCCATAAGGAGTAAAGTCATCCATGTATATCTCTATTGCATCATGAACTAATTCAGAGAATATACTCAATACCACTCTTTGGAAAGTGGCTAGAGCATTACACAAACCAAAAGGAAGTACCCGATATGCAAAGGTACCCGAAGGAAAACTGAAAGTGGTGTTACCTTGGTCTTCGAGCCTAATTTGAATTTGATTGTACCTGCTAAACTCATCTAGGAAAGAGAAAAAAAAATTCCTTGCTAGACCATCTAATGCTTGATCTATGAAAGGTAAAGGAAAATGGTCCTTTTTAGTGGCTTTGTTCAATTCCTGATAGTGAACATAGATTCTCCACTTGCCATTTTTCTTTGGCACTAGCACTAAAGGAGAGACCCATTCATTGTCAGAGATGCGATAGATGAATCCTGCATTAAGAAATTTTTTGCAGTTCTTCCTTAACAATATCTTTAAGTGCTGGATCCATCCTACTTTGAGGCTGCCTGACTGGTTTGAAATCTTCTTTAATGTATATATGATGAGTACATACTGAAGGGTGCACTCCCTTCATCTCCTTATAACTCTAGGTGAAGGCATCTAGGTGTTTTCTCAGCAAGCTACATAGTTCCTTCTCCTAGGAAGTGGATAAGGATGGATTGATTTTCAAGGTTCTTTCTAGACCGAACTCTATATTCTTAACATGGAGAGAGGTCGGGTCGGCCACACAGAGGTTAGTTGAGGGGTTGTTTTGGGTTTCTCTCACTATGTTCTCTAAGGGTAATACACTGGGAGGTGGATTCTGAATCAAATTTTCAATCATATCATCCTCATCTTGCGGTTTCCCCCCCATGATTGTTTCTAATGCACAAAGAGGTACAAAATGGACTTCGTACTCATATTCCTCCTCCAAGTAGAGAGGTAGATCATGTTCTAGCAAGGGTTGGATAGGAGGATATATGATTAACAACTTGGACATATGCCCGTTCTTTATGGTCATGTTCCCAGCTCAACAGTTGATGTAGGCATTGACGGTAGCCAACCAGGGTCTTCCCAGAATGAGAGGATACCCAGTGAGCTTTGACTTGGGCTAGAGAACTAAGAAATCAAAAGGGTACTCCAAAGAATCAATGGAGACCATCACATCTTCCACAATCCCCTCAAGGGTCATGGTGGAGCGGTCTGCTAACTGTAGCACGGTTGTGGTCTTCCTCAAGGAACCCTGAAGGTTAAGTTTGAGCACTGTGTCCTTTGTCATCACATTAATGGGAGCTCCCAAATCAATCAAATTGTCTGGGATCGTGGTGCCATTGATGTGGACATCAACTACTAGGCTTCCAGGGTCTAGATATTTTGGACAGATTACTTGCCCCAACATCAGGTCGGACAATTGCTCTATGACATTGATGGTTGGGGCATCACTCTTGCGCCTACCTGGATGCTTAAAGCACTTCTCCTTAATCAACCTATTGTAGATAGGCAAATCCTTTATGGCTTGGAGAAGTGGTATCTTTACACATAGATGTTTCAATTCCCCCAGGAGTTCAATTTCTTCTGGGATAGGCTGGAGTGTCATGGATAGTCTCTCAGGAAAGGGTGGAATTTCTTTCGGTTCACTTTCCTCTTTATCTTCCTCAACCTCCCTAGGTGGAGGTTGGCTATTTGGGATAACCTTCCTAGATCACAGGTTAGTCTCTTGAATCACCACAACATAAGTTGGGCATGATGTTTCCCCACTATACACTTGTTGAGTCTGTCTCTTGTTCGGGTTCGGGTTCGGCTGGACAAGCATTTGGGGTTGCCATAGTGGAGAAGAAGGTAATGGTTGTGGTTAGGGAGGTGGTGGATGCAAAAGAGTGGCAGGAGAGTTGTATTAGGGCCTCCATCCCTGATGAGATGCATTCCACTGAGGTTGCGGATGAGAATATGATTGAAATGAATGAGTGGCTAGTTGGGCATGATATTGAGATGTGAAGGACGAAGGAGGAGGCGTGGACCAGGAAGGATGAGTAGGAGGGCCCCAAGAAGGTATGGAAGTGACTTGGTTGGGGTGGTAGTATGCCTAAGATGTCCCTTGCATCCCCTGCTGGTATGGTCTAGGTCCATGTAGTCTCCTTTGGTTCATGAAATGGAGTGGTCTATTGGCTCCTTTTGCCTCTTGGAATACCGTTTTAAGTCTGGGCAAGGAAGGGCACTTATTTGTAGAATGATATTCTTCACAGAATGAACAAAACTCTATAGATTTTAATGGGCATTCGTTCCTAGGATGCCTCCTGGTGCATCTAGGACAAAAAATTACCAAAGCCCTCTCTGATTCTTCTTGTTTCCTTTTGATATCTAAGGTATCCATTTGCATGGCAAGAATCTGCAACATCTCACTCTTGAAGTCTTCCAGCATATTTCCAATTTCTCCTTTAATGGATGAGCTAGAGGAAGATGTACTGGCTATGGGTTGACTCCCCCTACCTTTCTTTATAGATGCTCTAGAATGGTTTCTAAAAATAGTCTTTATGTCCTCATAGGATAGTTGGTAGATGTCTCCCCCAGCGAGTAGATGTAGGGTGTCTAGAAGGTCTTCCAGAATTCCCCTGAGCAGGACCAACTTCAGAGATTCAGAGTCAAGTGTACACCTGGCACTTTTGTAACTAAGCTGGAACATCTCTTCATAATCTTCAAGGATTCATCACTTCCCATGGTCATTTGGAAGATTTCTTCTTTGGTATCTTTTAACTTACAGTAGTCTCAATACTTGTCATTAAAGTCCTACTGCATCTCAGCTCAAGTTGTGATGGTATTGCCAGGTAATCCCATGAACCAGTGCAAGGTTGCATCCTTGAGAGTAGAAGGAAAGAGTTTCAAATTTTTCTCATCTTTTGCATAGTCATAGGTTCGACAGATAACAACAAACTCAAACAAGAAGGTGTCAGGATCTTCTATAGTCAAACCATGGAAATGAGGAAGGGCAGAAGGGCTTATATTGTTCATTTTGGTGTCCCCATTGGTCTCCCGAATGGGAAAGGTACCCTCATTTCTTTCTCCATTCCCCCTAGAATTTCTGTGTTCAGCCATTGGCTCCAAAGGAATGTTTTCTTCTTCTTCTTCCCCTATAGGTTCTTCAAATATCTCAGGTTGCTCACCTAAAGGTTCTTCTTGATCACTACCATCGAAGAAGAGAGAAGGTTGGCTGTGTGAAGCAATGGGGGTGTTGGGAAATTTTTTTCCTGAATTATCTCTATTCCTACGAGGCATGAAAGGAAATATTTTTGGTTGGTTTTTGTTTCTTTTTTCCCCACACTAATAGTACCTATAAAACTAAAATTGATTGAAAAAAACAATTTGCAACTAACTAAAATGATCTTACTGAAATGAAATTTGCAGAATTGAAAAGGAAAGAAAGGAAACACAGAACTAAAAGAAAGGAAGTGATTAATATATTTTTGCTGAAATGGAAATTACAGGATTGAAGGAAATCAAAAGAAATATAGAACTAAAATAAAGGAAATGACTATTCTACTTTTGCTGAAATAAACTATTAGCAGAATGTTGCAAGAAGAAAATAGAAGAAATAAGTAATCACAGAATACTCTGACGCTTCCCCAACAATGGTGCCAAAAAGTGGTGAGCACCAGTATTGCAGCAATAATGTTGCAACTCCTGGGCTACCTACTTTACTCTTTTCAACCCAGTAGTTCGTACCAAACTTGGAAGCGACGGTGCTATATGCACAAGTATTAGTTCTTACTGTAGGTTGTCACTTGGTCAACCGTCACAAGATCACTAAGAGCTCAAGCAAACTTCTATGGATTCCAGAAGAAGCTCTATATGTGATGAAAGGAAAAAGAGAGGTTACTCTACTGCAAAAAGGAAGACTGGAATGTATAGAAAACCAAGGAAATCCTAGTTAACCAATAATCCTACTTTTGCAGAAAGCACTATGAAAACCATGAAAATAATGCCATTACCTAATCAAGGAAGTAAACAACATCTACCTAAGCTATTTCTAGAAGTAAATGAGCAAAAGGCATCTTTTTGGATTTTTACGTATTTTTATGTGAATGTGTCATGCATGTAATTTATTTTTTTGTGAATGTGGCAGTGAATAGGTGGTGATGGAGGGCTGTTTTGGGACTTGAGAGGATGTAGGATGGTGTGGATGGGTCCTAGGAGGTCTCAGGTGGCCTTCTAGAGGCTTTTTCCACACTCAGCCTTCAAAAGAAAGCCTACAGGAAAATCTATAGGAGGAGGCAGGAAATCTACAGGAGGAAAAAAAACATTCTACAGGAGGCCTACAAGAGGAGGCCGAGAGAAGATTTTGTTGTTTTGAGGGTGTGAGAGTGGGTGAAAAAGGTGAGTGAAGGTTGGAATGAGGTGTTAGGGCACCTAGGGTCTACCAAGAATCATCAGGAGAGAGAAATATTATAGGATCTACTCAAAGAGAGAGGAAGAAATTCTATGGAAAATGTAGGAAACTAAGGCGGAATTGAGGGGAGACTTGGGCAACCTGTAGGGCATGGATCAGATGGAGAATGGTATGGGTGATAGGCTACCTGCTGCTAGAAGATATTTGCTGCATAAACAACTGATAAGCAACCAATGAGATGAAGCAAGCAAGGAAATAAATATATTTAAAAATAGAGTTTTTGCATCAAGTAAACTATGTTCTATGAAAGGAAATGCTGATAACCATTGCAGGAAAATAAAGCATGAAAGAACACTATTGAGAATAAGGAAATGAGCATGAGGAAGAAATTTTGAAGCAAAGCTAAACTAGACTATGAACTGACTAAGAAGTTGTAAACACTAGAGATCCTATGAATGAGGAAAATCTGTGTTTTTGGGGCAGCAAGAGGGAATTTTCCTCAAATCATGGTCCCACAGGGAGGAAGAGAGGCCAAGACATTGTTGCTAGCCTTTTTGATATTTTATTTATCACTACTTAATCTACTATAGAAAGCACAAATGAAAGCAAACTACTAATCCATCAAAAAGCAACCTATTCTTCACTAGAAAAGAAATACATCTTGCAGCAACCTATTCTACAAATGAAATGAAACATACAAATACAAATAAAGAGGAGATTGGTTTCTTAGATTGGGCCCTAACGCAAGAGCTTCAATCCTCTGAGGTAACTCAGTGCTAGCTCAAAAAGTATTCCATCTTTATTATCAAAACAATAATAAGATTACATGAAACTGTCACAAAAATAAGCTCAAGTTGAGCAGAGTTTACATAATTAATACTGCACCAAAAATCCAACAAAAATATGACCCTAGTGAGGCCCTAGGCCTCTCTACTTATACAAATGAAGCTCCCAAAAACTTCCTCAAAATCAAGGAGGCTTGGCTCTCAATACTCGAGATAAACATCAGTTGTCCTCCGCTTGCTCGACTGTCTGCTAATGCACGACTTGGCTGCCTGTACTTTGAGATGAATGAAGGGGAATTCGAAGTGGGGAGTAATAAATGAGGGGGATTCCCTCCTATAAGTCCTCTCCTTTTTCCACTCTATCCTTGACATTGACCACAAAAATCATCAATAATCTACATTAAACATATATTAGACCTCATGGCATCATAAATAATTCAACTCACTCTATAAGCATAAATATAATCAGAAAATCATGTAATAAGCTAAGAGAATGGTTGATTTGACTAGGTTAGGAGGTAAAATGAGCACATATAATTACCCATTTATGAGGCTCATCACATGTGGGATTTATTTTTTTTCCTAGTTTCTCGTGTACTTTTGTATTTTTTTCCTAGTTTCTAGTGCGAAGGTTTTGTGAAAGTGCAAAATAATCATTTTTAATGTAAAAAATGGTATAAAAATAATTTGAATTAAAAGAGTCACTTAAATAAAATAAATATAAAGAGAATAGAAAAATAATAAAATAAAAACTACTAAAAAAATTCCATCATATTTTTAAAAGAAAGGAGAAGCAAGGCATTTGGATAAACATAGATTTGTTTATCATATTGATATATTTTTATAATAAATGTATGCTATTTCTAATTATTCTAATTCCATAAGGATGGTTTGGCTATTTTGAAGTTTTTAGTAAAATCCCGCAGCTATTTAACGAGAATATCAATGTAACTATTAAAGACTTAGATTCTGGATCCCAAATATGCAATTTGGACATGAGGCGGCATAGTCACTCGCGATCGTCAACAATTGTAGCAGCAGCGCCGGGCTAATCTTCATGTTTTGGACTATTCCTCTGCGAGACGAAAGACAAGCAGAATAATATGTAGATCATGTGGTTGTTCGGGACTCTTTACTTGTACTGTTATTGCTCTAAATATTGACTTGTTCAATGTGGTGCACTAAATTTGTGGAAGTCAGGTCAGAGAAGGGTCTAGATTTCTGGAAGTCCGAGCGGAGAAGGTGAGTGGGTCCTTTCAAAGTTCATTCGGTTCACTGTATGATGGAGTCTTGTTCTTGGTCGTGGACGGTGATGTTTTGTTGCACGGCTGCCTATATATACAATGCTGTCGAATTTTTCACGGGTGTTGAACTTGATACTGGGCATACTTAATTTTTTTTTTTTTAATTACCAAAATTGAACCCTATATTGCATATTGCCCAAAGTTCTGTAAAAGCAAACCCTGAATTGCGTGTTGGCCAAAGTAGCCGGTATTATATGTATAAATTAATCATGCATGCAAAGGTTTTGGTGAGAAAATTTTTTGGTATTGAAATATCTAATATCGTAGCACAATTCTACGCTTACCCCATAAATCTATCACCCTTATTACTAGCAACCTATTACACTATACCCTATACCTTCACCCCAAAAAAATGTACATCGGAAGGAGATCTAAGTTGGAATCCCTTGCATGAGCCATCAATGTGGTAGAGTTTAGTGTGTGCAACCAATATTTCCAACCCTATAGCCCATTAACACACTGTCCTTGACAGTGTGGCATGCCCGTACATCCATCTCCTTCTTATCCAGGACATTGTGGCATGCCCATACATCCATATCCTTCTCATCCATGTGCCTCTAGTACTCTCGTAGTGGTAACATAATTCCTCCCACACAATTAATTTAACATGTACATGGTCATAGGAGGGCAACTCTTAAAAAAAATTCACTAAACCAATCATTGGCTTAGTGCATGAAAGGATTAACATACATGTCCATGCATCATCATGGACTTAGGGGTTAAAATTGACTCCCGTATGCACATTTTGACCCTTTTAACCATCAGATACATGCACTTTCAAAATCTACATGTTATTATTAACTTGTTAATAATTTCTAAACCTGTCATAATTACGGGCATGTAATAAAATTACAAGTTTTAATTATATATATATATATATATATATATATATATATATATATATATATATATATATATATATATATATATTATATATATATATATATATATATAGTATAAGTACCCCATTATCAGCTTACTTGAGTTGGACTGGACGTGCTCTATCATTCTATGCTTCCAGCCCTTATGTGCATTTATGTAATTATTAATGCGACGGGACTAAGAGTCCAAAGTCCATATCCATCTTGTCTGGTCATCATATCTAGATTTCTATATCATTAAGGCACACAATTAAAACTGGGAGCTCACCAACACATTAATTGACGCAACAATGTCAACATTGGCAATTTAGCATTGGTTTGGTAAGGAATTTATTATGAAGTTCCAATATTTAAGAGAATTATCATTGCATTAACTTTTTTTTTCCAATCCGATGATGATCTAACTTCCATTCCCTACAAATTTCGTCCCAATTTGATTATAATCTCGATTCTCAAATGACATGTGGGGGAAGTTGGAAATTGGAATATTATATAGTGACTGCCCAGTGCCCATCACAGTGCTCGAGCTTGGAGATTTCTCATTTTCATAGAGATACAACCCGTAAAAGAAAAAAAATGCAAAGTTGCAAATCCACAACTACTCAAGGTAAGCTCTTCTCTTGTACTTTCTTGCTGCTATTTCTTTAGTTTTGTTATGTTATCATAGTGATTTATTTCAATTTCAGCTATATTATTTTTAGTTAAATTGCATTATTCGATTAATATGATATAGCAGAGCGATGCAATTTTTTTTTCCACGAGTAAAGTTTCTTTGTATTCAAGTTGTTTATGTACATAAATTCCATAGGGTCATGATTGACTACAAACGCCAAACTGGTTTTGAAAATAGAGTGACATGGACTTGTCAACCTTCTCTCGTTCTCATGTTAACCAATCCACTCCATTAAAAATGCCGGACATTTCTGACCCGTTGAAAAGAGAAGTAGGTTGTCATAATAAAACCAACATTTGTATTACATCCCAACTGTAAGTCAAGATTCTGATAGGTTTTAATGTTTAAGTCATACCCCATCTCCAACTTTAGATCAAGTTATCGATTGTTCGTTTCATGCAAGTGTATTTGACCTATTTTCACATGAAATACAGGGGTTGAAGATGTGACATAAATAGGGCTTTCGTCTTCTAATTGACAAAATGGATGGTCGACTGTCTCTGCTAATGATCCACGACAATCAGAGAACATATATAGATTATAGGTCATTTTTCTTTTGTGAAAAACTCTGATTATGTCTTAGCCTTCTTTTGACTCTTCATGTTTTTGTGTCATAGCCTCAATTTGTTATTCCATACAAACATCTTCTTCCATACCCTAGTTGTCATGGTTTCAAGTTAGTCGTAGAGTTTTTACAGTTTATTCACAGACAAAGACTCCAAAACCTCTCTCGGCATTTGTTTGATAAGCCTATATAGCCCCACATGCTCAATGTCATCCTTGACAACACAACCACCCATAAATGAATTAATTTGATCATCGCTCAATTTACTTCGTGAACCGTTCATATATTTCTCAATCCTCTTTATCTCTATCTTACGCAAGTAGTCAAATGGATATCTATGAGATAGTCAAACATATAAAACTATGTAGAGATTAGATATAAATGGAATAGTCAAAGTTTATAGATGAAATTGGATGCACGAATATATGACAACCTGGAGGGTGTTACAATCAATTATCAAAGACAAAGCATCATGTACGTGCCTTCGGACCCTGGACTGAATAAGATTTACAACTAGTAGAAATTACAATTTCCATGGCTGCTAGTGCCCAATTTCAATTTAAATGGAAAGCAATGAAATAATTATGGATCAGCATGACTTCTAAGATTTACATGGCTATGTTAACAAAGATCTCTCTTTTGACCACCTGAAGATTCTCATTATTCCAGGGATCATATATGAACCTTCCATTTTAAATAGTTAGTTATGATACCCGTTGCCAAACATAGACTTCCTCTATTTGAAGGAAGAGAACATTCCAATGATTTGTAAATTCAATAATAAATGAATATCCATAAAAATGCTTGCCCAGTCAAGGATGTTTCTACCTTCGGATCCTGCAAGCTATTATATATCGGCAAAATAGTTCTAACTAGAAAGGGAAAATTACTGTTGTGGATTAACGTTGGCTTATCCCGGGTTGTGGTTAACTCCAGACTTTGTATCTGAATGTCGTTTATGGTAGTTCATGCCTCTAATTCCCAAGCTTTCAAACTTCTCAACTGCCTTTTAATTTTCTGAATAAGAGTTTTTTTCTTTTTACTATTTTTAAAGGGCAAGAGGTGGAGAGGTGGATTAATTTGATAATTTTTTATTATAATAAGTCAATAGTTTAAAGTTAGGAATATATTTAGTAAGATTGGAAGCTTTTTTATTTACCAACTAGTAAGTTAGGAATATATTTAGTAATATTGGAAGCTTTTGTATTTACCAACTAATCTAGATCCATACTTAACTCTAGACCCAATTGATTAGTGAATATAATTTAAAAATATCATATAAAACTGATAAAAATAAATATAAAACATCATGCAATAGGCAGTTTAAAAATAAAATAGTAAAAAAAAATTAGTGATGGGCAGGGTTACCATCAAATTTAACCCCTTCTTGGACTTCAACCCTTCATTCAATACGTCCCTGCTTAGACTTCAACCCTTCATCCAATACGTCCGTACATTCATTCAGTGCCCCAGTGGCTGTCCAACATTTCAAATTAGTAAGTGCCACCCAAAGTTTTGAATTCAAATTGGGTAGTCCCGCCCAAATTCTTTTATGAAATGAATAATCCCACTCTATTTCCATTTTCTCGAGCCAGAAGATGTTTCCTGTATCCATAAGGAGAAATGTGTCAACTGTAATTGAAACATTGGAGTCAACACTCAAACTCATGTGCAAGCTGCAATGGAAATTCGAGTGTGCCCATGGCTTTGAATTTACAAAGCTGGTCTCGAAAGGGAGTGAAATACATTATAGAGGAGTGAAGAAGCATCCATGGGGAAAATACGTGGCGGAGATAAGGGATTCAACGAGGCATGGATTTCATGTATGGTTGGGAACGTCTGAAATGGGAGAGGAGGTGTCCATGGCTTACGATGAGGCTTCCTTCACCATGAGAGGATCTAACACCATTCTCAACTTCCCCCTTGAAATTGTTTGCAGGTCCTTCAAGCGTCGTCAGGCCCACGCCGATGCAGTTAATCCACTTACTTCCAACCCCAATTTTTCCACTGGCTCCTCTAAAATCTCCTCAACCACATCTAGTAGCCAGCTTTCTGACTGCTATATCCGGATCCAGCAACTCGACGAATATCATTCTAGTACTCCCACCTCGGCACATGAAACGTACGTTGTCGAGAAGCTCGATTCATGTAGAGAAAGAAGGGGTTTGCCGCCAACGTCTACCCTTGTTTCTGCCGAGACCGATCAAAACCAAAACGTTAACAAATGTAGCGAATTATTACCAATAGAGAAGCCATAGTCTCAAGAAATATCGTCTGTATTGGAGTTGGAGGCTCTGCATGTTGATTACTTGGAGGAGCTTCTACTAGCCACACAGGAAGAAAGAAGAACTAACCACATTGGCATTAGAATAACATAAAATTTCAATGACAATGAAATTTAGTATTAGACTTACCTTTCTTTAGGTTATATCATAATTCCTTTGAACATAGTCTTATTGTTTGGCCTAATTCTGACTCAAAAGTCAATTTTCTTTTTATAGAGTATGCCTATATATAAAGAGATAAGATAGATTCAGTAATATTAGATATAAAATAATGTAAATAAAGTATAATTAGATTTAGTAATATTATATATAAAATAATGTAAATAAAATACGATTTGATAATATTATATGTAATATAAGTTTTAGTGGTAGTTTAATTGGGGATGGTCTTGTAAATAAAGTATTATGTGTAAGGAGGTGTTTAGTGTTCAAATCACTTAATTACTAGTGCATGCTGCAACAAAAACGTAGCTATACAAAATCCTATGTCAAGTGAATACAAGACTAACTTGATGAGATTTGCTAATATATATTTCATAATATTAATTATAAATATATATTATTTTAATTAATAAAAATATATATTAACTATATTGTAAGTTAAAGCATCCATCTACAATATAAATAGTTATGAAAATTTACATTTAAATATATTATAATCGTTATAATATCTCTCACATATATGAAAACATTACAGTAATGATTATATATATTATATTATTTAGTTAACTAATTAGTATTAACTATATAATATAATATAGTACTAATATATAATATTATATTAATTAAATATTATAATAATATATGTTAATATTAATAGCCGTGAATGGATGATTAATATGATAAAAAGTGAAAAAAATATCATTGATAATTTTTTTAATTATTTAAAAAAATAATAAAGTAAAAAAATATAAGTAATAAAAGTTTTTTAATTGTTTTTTTTTTTTTTTAATTTAATGCTTTTGTAATTATTTTTTTTAAACATTAATGTAAATGTGTATACATATTAGTTTATTTTTTATGTTTTTTTAATTGCATAATATAAATAATTAATATATATGAGACACATATGAGATAGCATGAATAAATTCAATTATTAGAATGATGCTCATATCTAATTTGCAATGATAATATTGAAATGAAATTTCTTTTCATATTTTTTTCTTTTTTACTTTAAATATGAGTAAATAATTATGTTTTGATAAAGTGTACTTATTTATATTAAGTTTAACTACTCATTATATTTATTTCCAAATTGAGGGAGTAAACTACCATGTATCACTAGTTATATTAACTTTAACTACTTATTATAGTTATTTCCAAATTGAGGGAGTAAACTACCATGTATCACTGGTTTAAAAGTATGATATAATTGTTTCACCTAAATACCATTTTTTCCTTAAATTACAAGTTTGAATTACAATTACATATGATAAAATTACTTACAATATTCATATTCACACCATTTGAATTCATAGAGTTACCTTTAAGTACGCATTCTCAAATTAAATATAATACATGAACATATATAAAATAGAAAAAATACATAATCATATATATTGAGAAGAAATTTAAGCATGGGTGTATAAAGTGACTAGGCTAAATACTATTAAACACTAAAAACTATATTACCTTGTATTTGAAATAATGAATGACTAAAATCACACATTATATTTCACACATAGCTATGTATGCATTAACACCTGTTCACATACACATTACATTCAACTATTTCTCTATAATATAGAGTTTTTTAGATCTAACTTATTCCTAATTTAGGAGGAGATGTTGAGATAATATCTCATCCATCTCCAACAATTCACGAACCAAATTCTCATATAGAATGTAAGCATTAACTCTAGCTCCCCCCTTAATGCTTACATTACAAAATTTTTATTGAAACCACCCATAGACACCAAAACACACAATCATTCATGAAATGGTTTAAACAATTTTCATATCAACATGACCTTCGTCAAGTTGTCTTATAACCCTTGTAACTTTGTAGTCGACAAGTTGGATTCCTGAGTTCCACTACCGCACTCCTAAATCTCAGTTCTCCTGAATTCAATTATTGAACAACATTCACATGTTGTAGCATAACCTCACTAGAAGACCACTAACATGTCTTCAACAACTAATGAGGGATCCTTCCCTAGATCCACAACTTCCGAACTAATTGGACAACCATCCACGTTGAAACTTTTCACTAAACTATAGTTGTTGTAAAAGAGTTTGAGGGGTTAAATTTCTTCATTCAACTCATCATCATTAAAATTCAATGAATATTCATTTGTTTCTATGCTCACTAATTATTTTAGCTTCCCTTTTAATAGATCACATATATGCTTTTTACAATTCCATGTTGTATGCATTATGCAACTAGCTCACAAAAAGATAGAAAATATAGATAAACGACTTCAAAATCATCCTCTTTGAGGAAGAAACCTCCTTTACATTACACAGATGAACAATTCTTGGATGATTCAAATGAGAAAACCTCCTTTCTATATATAGGAGTATAAGGGGTCAAAATATAATCAGAGTCAACATAACAATAATAATGTAAGGGCACAATAATAAGAATAGTGGGCTTCTATAGGGCACAATAATAATAATATGGGGACAACATGGGTACTACAATAGCAATAAGGGCTACAATGAAAATAATAATGGGGGAATACACTAGTATTCTCGGGACCTAACATGCCCTTCTCCTTTAAAAAAGTGTTGTCCTCAACACTTGAGTAGTTCTTCATGCTTCTGTATAAAATTATCATCCTCCCATGGTGAATCTTTAGCGGGTAAGTTCTTCCACTTAATGAGATACTCTAAAATTGATCGATTTCATAGCTGTCAAGTTCTTATTTTTGTGATTTCTTCGGGTTCCAATAAGATTTTTCCTTCCTCGTCAAGTTCTGGCAATATTGTTTGAACTGCGAGCTTGTCACCTATAGCCTTCTTTAAGCATGAAACATGGAAAATTGGGTGCACTCAGGAAGATGAGGGAAGCTCCAATTTGTATGCCATAGTACCAATATTTTGTGATACCTTGTAAGGACCATAATACTTTGGTGATAATTTATTATCCTTCTTAGCTTGATTGAGGGACATTTGTTTAATGTATGGTTGTAGTCATAGAAATAACTAGTTGCCTACATCAAAACATCTTTCGTTGCGATGTTGATCTGCCTATTGTTTCATTCTATTCTGCACTAAAGTGAGGTTATCCTTTAATAGTTGAAGAACTTGTTGTTGATGCTCGATGTGATTTTCCACTGCTTGAACCTTAGAATTTTCTCTTAAATAAGATGTGATGGACAGTGGAAGATACCCATAAAGTGCCATAAATGGGGTCATTTTTGTTGTAGTATGGAAGGAAGTGTTATACCACCGTTCAACTAGAGGCAACCACTTGACCCATTGTACATGTTTATCAATTACAAAGCAACAAAGATATCCTACCAAACATTTTTTCACTATCTCAATTTTCCCATCAAATTGAGGATGATAAGATGAGCCATGAGCTAATTGAGTACCCAAACAAGAAAATAATTCCATCCAAAAATTTCTGCTGAAAATGATATCTCTGTCACTTATAATAATCTTTGGGTTTCCATGTAGCTTTTGTATTGTTTCCATAGATGAAATATCGACTTTCCTGGCTTTAAATGGATGAGATAATTCACAAAAGTGTGCATACTTAGTAAGTCTATCAACTACCACCATGATGACACTCTTTCCTTCAGACTTGGGTAGACCTACGATAAAATCCATTGAAACCTCCTCCCAATGTTGACTTGGAATAGATAAAGGTTGTAACAGACTTGGGTTCTTAATTGTTTCAAATTTATTTTGTTGGACAACCAAACATTCCACCACAAACTTTTGAATAGCAGATTTAAGGCCATCTTAAAAAAATCCTTCTTAACCTTGTGGTAAGTTTTTAAAAATCTTGAGTGCCCTTGTAATGGAGAGGTGTGTAATTAAGAAGAATCTTTTGTTTGAGTTGGAAATTCTTACAGAGGTATAAGCAATATTTGTACCATAACAAATAATTTTTCTAGCTAAATGTGTCAGATGTAATAGGATCTTCCTGCAACTTTTGAATGAGTGCCAACACTTTTTTGTCATTCTTCCATTCATCCCTAATTCATTTATCCAATCTAGTTGGATAATAGAAATGGCACAAAATAATGCTTCCACATCCTCATCCTTTCTTGAGAGTGCATCTGCAATAATTTTTTGCTTCCCTATTTGTAGATGATTTCAAAGTCATAAACCAACATCTTTTTGACTCATTTTTGTTTCTCTTCTAAAGATAATCTTTGTTCTAAAAAGTATTTAAGGCTATCATGATCCATTTTTACCTTGAAGTGTCTTCCCATTAGGTAAGGTCACCATTTATTAAGTGCATGTAGTATTTCCAACATTTCCTTCTCATAAATAACTTTGTGAAATTACTTTCCTTTGATTGGATGACTTTCAAAAGGAATGGGTCTTCCTTCTTGCATTAAAACAACACCAATTCCATTTCCTGAGACATCACATTCTACAATAAAGGTTTTTGTGAAGTATGGCAGAGCTAATACCAGTGCTTGGCACATTGCCTTTGTAAGATGTTAAATGGCCCTCGTTGCTTCTAGAGTCCAAGAAAATGCATCTTTATTCAGTAATGTTGTTAGAGGTGCTGCTATTATTCCATAATTCTTAAAAAACTTGTGATAATACCCTGTCACCTCGAGAAATCCTCACTGATGCTTTATGGATGTGGGAATTTTCCATTCCTTAATGGATTTAATTTTGCTAGGGTCTACCTTAACACCTTCATGACATACAATATGACCCAGATATTCCACCTCCTGTATTCCAAAGAAGCATTTGGAGGTTTTTGCATATAATTGTTTCTCCTCCAATAGTTTGAGCACCATGTCAACATGTTGAACATGATCATTCCAATACTTGCTGTAGATTAGTATATCATCAAAAAGTACTAACACAAATTTTAAAAGGAAGGGTTTGAAAACAGAATTTATCAAACCTTGAAATGTAGAAGGTGCATTGGTAAGGTCAAAATGCATGACCAAGAATCCATAATGACTGCCATGAGTTCTAAATGTAGTTTTCAAAATGTATTTAGTCTGAATTATGATTTGATGATATTCTAAATGAAGATCAAACTTGGTGAAGTAAATTGCTCCATGTAATTCATCCAATAATTCATTAATGACTAGAATGGGAAATTTATCTTTAACAGTGAGCTTGTCGATCTCCCTATAATCCAAACAAATGCACCATGATCCATCCTTATTGTGCACCAATACTACTGGAGCAGAGAAAGGACTTTGACTATGTTGAATTATACCATCCTCTAGCATTTCTACAACCATATGTTCAATTTAACTCTTTTGGGCATACGGATATCTGTAGGCATGATGTTTGGAGGAATGTTTCCTAGAATCAAATGAATATCATGGTCATGATCACGAATAGGTGGGAGGCCTTTGGGAGTCTCAAATACCTTATAATGATTGTCCAATACTTTTTGGAGATCTAGAGAAATAGATGATTTCGATGTGGGAACAGAGTGAACATAATTGTGCAATTATGCTCCGTTGTTCTTTCTTTAGAATCTTTGTTATGTTGTTAGATCTAATTATATTTCTTAGTTTGTGATACCCATTGATTAACCTTCCTCTCCTTCCCAAAAAACTTTCAAGAATAGTTCTTGAAAATGAAAAGATATTGCACCCAAAGGTTGTAGCCATTGGACTCCTAGTACAACATCAACACCACCCATTGGAATGGAAAGCATTAGAATATTCAATACATATTCTCACATGGATAAATTGATATTATGGAACTTTCTAAATAAATTTATGGTTCCTCCATTTGTAACCATCACTTGACACTCTGGTGGTGGATATAGGAAGCAATTCAATTCCTTGACTATCTTACAATGAATAAAATTATGGGTACCACCTAAATCAATCAACACTATTACCTTTTTCTTCTTGATATGTCCTTCTATCTTGAGAGTGTGAGGAGTGGTAATTCCTACCAATGCATTACAATACATGGTCAGATCTATTTCTTCTTTATCTAGGGTTGGTTCCTAGTGTATATCCTCTTCTTTTGACGTTTCTTATTCCTTTTCTTCCTCCTCCTCACAATCTATGTAAAATAATTTCTTCTCAAGACACTTATGACCTTTAGTGTATTTGTTATCACAACTATCAGAAACCCTTTTTCTCTTTATTCTTCCAATTGTTATGTTCTCAACCTTGTAGGTTTTGGAACGTTACGGGTAGCAACATTTCCATTTCTATAGTTGTGAGTGGTAGGCTTCCTTGTTGCCATAATTTTGGTTTCAATTTTTCTTACCAACCTAAATGCTTTTCTAATGAATCAGGTTCCCAAAGGTGAACCTCATGTTAGATGTTATCCTTTAAGGTCCCTATGAACACATCAATCCTATGCTCCTATAGAATATCATTTACCCTTATATTCAATTTTTGGAAGTCCTTAATGTGCTCCACCATTGAACCCTTTTGTTTGAGATTTATCAATTGACTAAAGAATATTTATATCTGTATATATGGAAGTTGTGCATATACGAAGGCTATGTATGTACGTATGTTGAAGTTGTGCACAACAATTTATATGTGTAACTTCTATATATGCACACATATGGAAGTTGAACATGTACGGTAGATGCACATATATAGAAGTTGTGCATATATGGAACATGTGTATATAGATAATTAACGTGTAAATGGAGTCATTGTATATATGCAACTTCCATATATGTACAATTTTCGTATATGCGCAATTTTTGTATATGTGTAACTTCCATATATATGCATATCTATTTATGCATATATGAAAGATATGCACATATACATAAGATGTGCATATATAGAAGTTGCGCCTATATAGATGTTAAATTTCTTCACAACTTCTATATATGCGCAACTTCTCTATATATCTTCCGTATATGCACATAGCTTCCATATATGTGCAACTTATATATATGCATATATATAGAAGTTGTGCATACATAAAAATAGTTTGCAACCATATAAAAATGTTGTGCATACATATAAACAGTCTGCAAATTCCGTAATATGCATATATGATAACCTCCATATATACACGACTTCCGTATATGCACGCACATCTTCTATATATGTGTTATCGGGAAATCTAGTGTCTATGCAGAGCTGCTAGTCCCACTAAGGCTGCTAGCTACCTTAGAAACAAAAAAACTAAAACCACTTTCGTTTTCCTTTATGAGAAGTAGATAAGAGGGGAATAAAGGAGACCAACCTCTGTTTTGTGCTTGGTTCCTTGCTTGATTCCTCTCCCTTCTGATAGATCTTTGCCACTCGCTTCCTCGTCTACCCAGCTTCAAAGAGCCCCTGTATAATCAAAGCAGCATGACACTATCCAAGAACATAGATCTACTATCATAAAAAATATAGGACTAGATATATATTGACCACACAAATGAATATATCATCAATCATACAAGAATGTGGAGGAAAACTTGAATAGCTTTATTAATAATCAAGAATAGCAAAGAGGATTACAACCAATTGTTCTGACCCAACATCATCCTCTCAGCAAGAAAGCCCTCCTTCACCTCATGAAAATATTAGATCACCCAACACTATGATGTTGCACCAAGAAACTAGCAGCACTTCCTTATAAGATACAAAATTCCAGCCTCTGGATCTCTGGGATGAGGGATCCATATATAGATGTTTGCAAGGGGGGTGAGTTAGCTTTTGGGATTTGATTAGCGTCCTCTCTCTGATAGTTCTTGATTCCACCTGGAGATTGATGATCTCTTACTCATCCCTGGGCGAATGCAGAGAGGCAAGTGTCACAGGAGAAGTTTCTGGAAGATTCCATGATCCTCCACCTTGCAGATTGACCCTACCATTTATCCACTCTCGCCCATCGCACCCCATAGAAGGGATTTTCAAGATGCATCGCACCTCCCATGTGTATTTAGGTGGGATGCAGCACACTTTGACCATAAAGCAGGTGAGATGGTCCCATTTTGACCAGTTCTGAGGAGTTTTTCATGGAGAACTTCTGGGAGAAGATGTAATCAGTTGACCTTATTCTTTTAGGCATTGGAAAATCACTTTTAGGGACTTAAGAGCCCTTGGTTTATGGACATTTATGATTGGGGTTGCAGTGCCCAAAAATGTCTATAACAGTTTCCCCCTGAAGCATGAGGTCGTTAATCTGTTGATGTCGGGTGAAATGCTTTATCATGAGGATCTGAAGTTTTTTCAAGCTGGAAGGTGACCTGTAATAAGATACAGTACAATACATTATCTTCATAATATTTTCATGATTTAGCTGAGGTGGGCATTCCCATGCTCAGCTTTATAAATTCATTTTCATGTACATAAGATAGACAATCGTCTGTGTGCAGACTGATGATTCTGTTAGAGCCATCATCCCTTGGATTGGATGATTATCTGTGCAGTAATGATGTACATTTGATGTCTTTATTTTCTTGAATATATATCGCAGCCCAGATGGATGAAACTAGATCCGGGGTCTCCAATCTCGTTCGATCTTCACTCAAAGTACAAGTCGATCGATGTGAGAGATGTTCTGGAGTCGAACATGGAAAGACATTGCCTAATTACCAGCCGATGATGTAAGCTGTTAACAGGCACGAGAGGAATCACCGATAATAATGATGACCCTCAAGGTACTACAGTACAATTCATGTGGTGTGAATAAAGGACTTGGCATCGAACACCACGCAAAATATTTCGGTCGAAGGCCATTGATGTAAACCTGTCACAGGAAGTGAGAAACTTGCCATTGAGGCATGTAAGATTCAACGTACTGAAAGAGTTGTTCCTAGATTGACTTCTTGGATAATGAGCTGATGTCGACAAGAAGCAATCTGTCATATGAGGGCCTTAGTGAATCCCACATCAATGACACGGAGTGGAGCAAACGATTTTAATGGAGGTGAAAACGATATAGCGACATAAGATTCAGGGTGGCGGTCATGAAAGAATGGAGCGTAAATGTATTACAGTGGATGAGACACAGGTGAATTCTCTGAGCGACTTCTCTTGAACATATCGGCGACACTGACATGATGGATTGGTAGCGTTAACCCCAAATATGGATGTTGTTATGGACCCATGGTGATATGACCGGTGAACGGAACAACCCAACCCGACTCGGATGCGGAGTGAAAATGTCATGTTCAAGAGCGACTTGCTACCAATAAAGTTTCTTCAAGTTTTCTTCCCAATTTTTCCCGAGTCATTGCTGACCAGTACCTCTTTATTTTTTTCAAGCTTGAGGAGGATAACATATGCTTTTTATATAATTTTCCCTTCGGGAAAACCCATCGCTATGTTTTAACGAGCCTAGCGATAGTGAAACTCGTTCTTGTCTGTACGGACAAGTTTGTCGCTATTCGGTTTTAACAAGTTTAACGACAAGGATAACTCGACCCTTTTCAATTTTAGAGAGTTTGAAAAAGGGATGTAAAGAAAAATCCAATAATCCTTTTTCATCATATAATCCCTTGAGTCCGAAAAAGTATAAAACAATACAAAAGGGATGAATTTTCGGTACTTTTAACGAGCCGAACAAAACAAGTGCTCAATCTTTTTGTCTAATAATCCCTCAAGTCCAAAAAGATTAAAATATAAAGGAGGGATAGCACTTCCCGTCCCTTTAACGAGCTGGAGAGGCTAATTGCTCGGCAATCTTTTCATATTTTACGAGTCAGTGGAAAAGAGCTTAAAGGAGACTCGCTTTTGAGGAACGAGTGATAAATTCGGGTAGCAGCTGATTCCAGGTAAGGTTTGGAAGTTTCCAATCACGACAGTGTCACAAGGATGGCTAACAAGATCACTCTTCGCAGCTGTTCCTCAAAAAGGGTAAACAATCAAATGGAGGTGAATGATCAGCCAATACAGAGTGGAGGTGATGATGAGAACATGACCAAGGCTTCAAAGGCTGATGATAATACATTCACGAAGGTTATTTACCAGAAAATGGTTCATTTTTTAATGAGCTTAAACTCTGGGGGAACATTTGCTCATTGCTTATGTTTATTTTTTAACGAGCTTGAATTCCGTGTTAAAACTGCTCGATGCGGGTTTATTTTTTAACGAGCTTTAACCCTGCGGTAATACTGCTTATGGTAGGTTTACTTTTTAATGAGCTTGAACCCTGCGGTAACACTGCTCATGATAAGTTTGCATGCCCCCAGCATAATAACGCAAATCGAGGTGCATGCCCCCCAAGCTTCATTGCATTCATCTCGGTGGTTGGAATGAAGGTTTACCTTTGAGATCTTCGAAAGACTCGACTTTGATTTTACGAGATCGTAATCAAAGACTCGATTTGGAAAGGGAGTCACTTCATTTTTTAATGAGGTTGACACAGTAAAAGAACTATCCTCATGACTCCTTGTTTCATTTTTTAATGAGGTCCACCGTATTTACAGTATTTGATAGAAAATAAAAAACTGAAGGATGATTAAGGTTGCTGGAATAATCTTCGTGGTAATCCGGAAGATGGGAGTGATGGTGGTAATCTTCCCATGGTGCCTCTCCTATCATCATTGATTGAATGATTCCTTCGTCTGTAGAATGTACATGCGACCAAGGATCTAAAGAGGTGCCATATTCCTTAGACCTATCTATCCAAACACTCGATGAGCGTTGATTTGGGTTTGCCCCCCAGGCCAAGAAAATTGATTGCTACAATATTTCTAAAATGGCGATGATCCATGCTGATAAAATGTTTAGGAATCTTTCGAATCCATTAGATATAAAAGATTTCATATTGTAGGTTTCCACTTTGGCCACTTCTGCTAGATTACTCGGAGGCAGTAGGGCAAAGTTACCCATTAAGGCAGGGTATTTTAGGAGGCCTACTCCAATATTTTGAAGCAAATGATTGCTTCCATGGATCATTGGAATTCTTCCCGTAACTTGTGAACTGTTGGGGAGAAATGTTTGTTGGTCGAAGATTGTAATTCTTCCTTGGAAGGGAAATGCAATCTTCCTCAAGTAGGTCGACACAACTACGGCCATGGCATATATCCAAGGCCTTCCCAGTAGGATGTTGTAATCAAGGTTTCGGTCGATTACTTCAACATCAATTTCTACTGTTTTGTCCCCCAGTTCAACTTGCAAGTTGCTTAAAATCCCGTATGGAGTGTATGATCATCCATCAAATGCTTTTAACATCGTTGACGATCGCGACAAGGGTGGTGAGCCTAAATTTTTCCAGCAACTCATCGACATAATACATGTCGATGCCCCCTCATCAATAATTGTTCGATGAATAGTTTTGTTGAGGGCTTTCACTTGAATAAGGAAAGCTAGTTGAGCTGGTAACTGAGGGTCATATCCTTTGTGATTAAAGGATACAAGATTTGAATCCGTTGGTTCAATCCCACCTATTACTGATAATAGAGCCTGCTTTTGGGAGGGGCAATTTTGCGGTACCTCAAGTGTCGACATAGCGGACGGTGATTGGGCCAGGTCCTCTACTATATTATAATTCTGTGCTACTTTAGCATGAGGATTAAATGTCGATTTGTGTACTACTCCCTTTGGCAGCTTTATCATTGGCTTAGGAATGATGGGTGGCACAAATTCGGTTGAAGTTGTTGTCGAACTACTCAGTTGATCAGTAGCCTTGTTGTTCGACAGCTATGGATTCCCATAATCTTTATTCCTTGTCGATATCAAAGCATCATTTTGCTGTTTTGAAATGGACAACATAAGCACTTGGGATCGGGAATCATTTTGATTAGCAACCAGTTTGTTTCTCGGGTTTGGAAACGGATCAGTCAATACCGCTGAGGTTTTTGAACTCTTAAAGAGTTTCTTAACTTTAGCTTTATGTGGAAAATCTCTCGTCCGATGATCCTCATCGTATATCTGACACCCCGCAGGGGGTTTCCTTTGCCCATAAGGGTTTGCAGAAGGTTTTTCAGGAGATGACTCATCCTGCTTCTTTTTTCTCCCTTTCTTTTTCTTCTTGCCCCCTGGTTGCTTCAGTTGTTTGCCCTTGTCGGTTGACACGACATTTACCTCCGAGGCGAGAAGTTCTTCATTTGCATTTTGATCAGAAATCTTACGGGCTTTCTTAGATGTAGCCTTTGTCAATTTCGCGTTTGTCATACCAATCACGCCATCGCCGGCATGAGAGTCATTGTTTGATTTAGGAGGAGGAGGAATGGAAAATTTTGGTCTGGGAGCGTCAGGGATTTTATCTTAGAGCGTGCCAGACTAAGTATAAATCAAGTCTAAATATTGCGCATGACCAATAACCTTCTCTTCAGTGATGAGTCCTCCCTTTGCCACATCTTCTGTAATGGAAGGTAATAATGAATTAATAAACCATTCAGCTAACAACTGATCAGGAACGTACGTTTTTACCATTCTACGACGACGTTGCCACTCATGAATATGATCGGATATGTGAGTGGCTGTCGTTTGTGTGAAATTGGTAAGAAGTTCTTTTCCCGTTTCGTACCTTATGGGTAGCTGAAAATGGGTTAAAAAGGTTGTGGCTAGGGTACTGAAGTTATCAAACGAAGCTCTAGGTAATTCAATATACCATTTTGCTGCCGGACGAGTTAACGTTCTCTGAAAAAGGCGAAGCCTAATTGAATCATCATTTAGGGTGTTGGATGAACACCACAAATGAAAGGTCATCACATGATTCAACGGGTCTTCCCTTGGATTTCCATTTAGGAATATCTGACGGAAGTTTATGTGGAATTGCTGACCACCAAGGGGCATAAGCAATTGGATCATTCATCAACCAGTTTAGATCTGGTAATTCTAAAGTTGCTACAAAGGGCAACTGTTGATTTAGGTTAGGTGAAGCATACCCATGACAAGATGGAATCGCCTGAGCAGTGGGTCTTTGCATACCAGCATAATGTATTTGATGCTGGTAACTTTGATAAGGCTGATGGGCATAACCATTATAGTATGGCTGTTGATAACCGCATTGGAAATGCGGTTGCCCATTACTTACAAAGACTTGTTGCTCAGGTCCTTGATATGTTTGCTGGAATTGTGGTTGTTGAGATTGAACCAGCCATGGTTGTTGGACCATTTGCTATTGTCTAATACTGGATGATTGACCAAGATGAGGAGTCATAGTACTTGTTTGAGCCTGAGTCACTCGAGAGAAGGAGGCACTAACCTGAGGTTGTGATTGAGTCGTTGAGACAAGAGGCTATTGTATTGCAACCTAAGAAACTTGGGGTTGACATACAACAGGTAGCGCTTGTACTTGCGATGCAGTCACCATAGTAGGTATAGTGGGGATATTCGACACAGGGTGGACTGGTTGCATTGAATATACAACCCATGGTTGCTGAGGCAGTATTAGTACCCAACCGCTGGATGTAATTCCAGTTTGACCTGAACTTTGGTGTAAACTCCCATATGGTTGTTCTCTGGGAGGGAACAATGAAAAGGCATATCTCCCTCCATATGGTGGGAATCCAGTACTTAAATGGTAGATTGGCCTTTGAAGGCACATTGGATCAATTTGTTTAGTTTCAACATAAGAAATACCATATGATAATCCAGATGAAGAAATAGGAACTGACCATGTCGTCGAAACAGTCCTTGATTGGACTCCGGCTTGTTGTTGATAACTTTCCGGGATAGATGGTATACCAGCAAACATCGTTGGAGCAGCAGCAGGAGGCTCTATCGCTGTTGCGTCAGATGACACAGTCCTGGATGTCGATGGTTGTTCATACATATCTAGTCTATCCAAAAGATTTTCTAGCAATTTCGATTGACTTTCTTCCACGATTGCGGATTACTCGATCAACTCAAAATAAAGGGGAAAATGATTCCGAATTAAAGAATTTTAGACTCTTTGACACAACTTGTTTTTTCAATTTTTAAGAGTCAAGAAAAAACAAAAGATGACTCTAGTCGCCTTTTATTTTTTAATGAGCCTGAAGTGACAAGTGCTCAGATGGACCTTTTCCTTTAAGGAGTCTGAAAAGGAACGAAAGAGACTACTCTGGAAATCTAGACAGAGAGATTACCAAACCAATCACAAAATTGCATAATACTTTTTACGGTACGACAGTCAATATTCCTGAATGATGTGTTCAGTGCATTGCGATCGATAGGGCGGCAGACACAGCTTCCTATGGATAAAGGATATAACCTATTGTGGTCTCCCAATATATACTCGACGGTACGTGGGAGCACAAGTCGGTACTGGCACTTGTCATCTCAAAGTGGAGGAATCACCCAACCAACAATGAAAACAACAGTTACCAGGCTTTACGACGCCAGAATATGTCTCTAGCCTAGACTTCTAAATGTTGTGCATTAGGTTCCAAAGTGTTTTTAGATTCATTAAATTTATTTTACAGTTGATCTTGCTTAAGAAATTTTCCTTTCAGGTTCACCGCGTGATGTAGACATACAATTCCTAAAATGCAATCTAAGATGATAAACAATCGTTTAATCTTCTTTTTGCAATGAAAATCCTAGCTACTAAGGAAAGAGAAACGATATTCTTTCAACATAGAGCAGAGAGCACACACTATATGCACTGTCCTAAATCAAACCAACAAACAGTCTAAATGAAAATGCACATGCATGTATTTTTTTTAGCATTCTTAATGTGTGAATGATAAAAAGAAAGCTAAGCGCAAATCTAAACTATTTTTCAAAGCGATATTACTAACAAGTTTCTTTTCAAGACAAAATGAAGACAATGACGACACTTTGCAATTTGGAATTGAAAACTTTCTTTCGACACTTGAAAAACTACTAATTCAAATCAAATACAAGAGTAAAAGTGTAATCGACTATCAAGAACAATCGGATTCTCTTCTATGACTGAAAACGACACTTGTGACACTTCAAATCAAGAAACGACAGTTCAATTACGTTACTTTTTTGTAAAGGAGAACTGAAAATGGCTCAAAAAACATAAAAACATTTACAGTTCTTTGCACAATGAAGGTGGAATAATGGCAAGGAAGGGGGTTTCCATAGAGGTATACTGACTGCATACATAAAAACTCTTGAATAGAGCTGAAAAGAGTGAACACAGAAACCAAAATCTGAGAGCAGAAGAGGTCTTATCTGATCAGCGCACCTGTAACACAGGGAAAGTGAGATGCAGTGCACCTACTACACTCGAGAAGTGTAATGCATCCAGATTCTAGAGAAGAGACAGTGCGATGACCCAAGGACGAGACTTCAACTGGGTTCCGGGTCACAGTTTGTAGCTCAGTTCAGGGATTTAGGCCGAGCAAGTGGTAATCAGTAAATCAATCACAGGGGTAGATCTAAGGAGGTTACTAGAGCCACCACAAGGGAAATTAGAGAGCATGTAAATCAATTGTTCAGTTCATAAAAAAAACCTGGAGATAGACTGAAGCAGCGTTGATCTACTTTGCACTTGCATAGCAAATTCAGTTTGAAGGCTAGCTGGCTTGACTTCAGGCTCTGTCTGTAAGTTTATAAAGAAAACAAATATAGACAAACAAACAATCTATTCTCTCCACAGTGGAGTCGCCATTTTGTTATCGGGAAATCTAGTGTCTATGCAGAGCTGCTAGTCCCACTAATGCTGGTAGCTACCTTAGAAAAAAAAAACTAAAACCACTTTCGTTTTCCTTTATGAGAAGTAGATAAGAGGGGAATAAAGGATACCAACCTCTGTTTTGTGCTTGGTTCCTTGCTTGATTCCTCTCCCTTCTGATAGATATTTGCCACTTGCTTCCTCGTCTACCCAACTTCAAAGAGCACCTGTAGAATCAAAGCAACATGACACTATCCAAGAACATAGATCTACTATCATAAACAATATAGGACCAGATATATATTGACCACACAAATGCATATATCATCAATCATACAAGAATGTGGAGGAAAACTTGAATAGCTTTATTAATAATCAAGAATAGCAAAGAGGATTACAACCAATTGTTCTGACCCAGCACCATCCTCTCAGCAAGAAATCCCTTCTTCACCTCATGAAAAGCTTAGATCACCCAACACTGTGATGTTGCACCAAGAAACTAGCAGCACTTCCTTACAAGATACAAAATTCCAGCCTCTGGATCTCTGGGATGAGGGATCCATATATAGATGTTTGCAAGGGGGGTGAGTTAGCTTTTGAGATTTGATTAGTGTCCTCTCTCTGATAGTTCTTGATTCCACTTGGATATTGATGATCTCTTACTCATCCCTGGGCGAATGCAGAGAGGCAAGTGTCAAAGGAGAAGTTTCTGGAAGATTCCATGATCCTCCACCTTGCAGATTAACCTTGCCATTTGTCCACTCTCACCCATCGCACCCCATAAAAGGGCTTTTCAAGATGCATCGCACCTCCCATGTGTATTTAGGTGGGATGTAGCGCACTTTGACCATGGAGTAGGTGAGATGGTCTAGTTTTGACCAGTTCTGAGTAGTTTTTCATGGAGAACTTCTGGGAGAAGATGTAATTAGTTGACCTTGTTCTTTTAGAGATTGGAACAATACTTTTAGGGACTTAAGAGCCCTTGGCTTATGGACATTTATGATTGGGATTGCAGTGCCCAAAAATGTCTATAACAATATGCACAAATTCTGCATATGTGCATATATGGTTCTCCTCCTCGTCCTCATCATCAACATGATGCCATTCCTTCCTTGCATGAACTATGGTTTCTTCTTCAATAGAAACATTAGACCTAAGGTTTTATCTGCAAGCCCTAGGTTTTCAGATCCAAGACTTCAAGTCTTCTAGAATTTACAAATCCTATTTTTATAATACTCATTTTACACCTTTTGCAAGTCTGAAAGATGGAAATTGTGCATATACAGAAAATATGCACACATATGGGAATTGGGCATATACAGAAGATATGCATATCTTCCGTGTATGCACAAATTCTATATATGTGAATATATTATGTATATGTGCATATCTTCTATATATGTCCAACTTCTGTATATGCACATATCTTCCATAAATGCGCAACTTTTGTATATGTGCATACACATACATTGGGCATATACAGAAGTGCACAACTTCTGTAACATGCATATATGACAATCTTCGTATATGCACAACTTCCCTATATGTGCATATCTTTTGTTTATGCATAACATCTATATATACACATATCATTCATATATGCACATCTACTATATATGCACATCTATTGTATATGCACAACTTCCAAATATGGACATATACAAAAGAAATTCACATATATGAAATAAACATATATATGAAAAATGTGTGCATATACAAAAGTTACACATATATGAAAGATATGCACATCTTTTGCATCACATGTCTTTTGTATATGAAAAACATTCATATATGTATATATGAAAGTTGTGCATATATGGAAATTGTGCATATACGAAGGCTATGTATGTACGTAGGTTGAAGTTGTGCAGAACTATGTATATGTTTAAATTTTGTTTATGCACACATACAAATTTGCGCATATATGGAAGATGCGTATATAGATAATTTAGGCATAACTTCAGTCACTGTATATATGCAACCTCCATATATGTACAATTTGCGTATATGTGCAATTTTTGTATATGTGAAACTTCTGTATATATGAATATATATTTATGCATATATGCAAGATATGCACATATACAGAAGATGTGCATATACAAAAGTTGTGCCTATATAGGGGTTGAAGTTCTGCACAATTTTTTTATATGCACATATCTTCTGTATATGCGCAACTTCTCTATATATCTTCCATATATATGAAACTTCTGTATATGAACATAACTTCCATATATGTGCATAACATCCATATATGTGCAACTTCTGTATATGCACATATACAGAAGTTGTGCATACATAAAAATAGTCCGCAACTTCTGTAATACGAATATACGATAACCTCCATATATACACAACTTTCGTATATGCGCACATCTTCTATATATGCACAACTTCCGTGTATGCACACATATTCCATATATGTGTAACTTTTGTATATATCCGTCTTTTGGATATGCACATATATTTTGTATATGAGTAACTTTGTTATATGTGCACATTAACCAAGTCATCTTTCACAACAAGGTCCCCTCTAGCTCTCTAATATGGACACAGGTCAAAGAAAACATTTAGGAAACCATCCTCTCATAAAAATGGGATCCTGAATATTGGAAGGTTAATATAATAGAAGCTCACATCCTCTCCTCCCTCAACCTTACCCAGGATCTGATATTCCTGACGAAAACTGTTAGGTCCCTATAATACTAGTGTATTCCCTTATTATTATTGTCATTGTAGCCCCTTATTGTTATTTGTGTGTACATGTTGTCTCCATATTTTTATTATTATGCCCCATAAAGGCCCACTACTATTATTGTTGTGCCCTTCCATTATTATTGTGATGTCAACATTGACTATATTATGACCCCTTATACTCCTATATATAGAAAGGAGGTATTTTCATTTGTATCATCCAAGAACTGTTCATTTATGTAATGTAAAGGAGGCTTCCCCCTCGTAGAGCCTAATTTTGAATTCGTTGATCTATCTTTTCTTCTACTTTGTGAGCTAGTTCCATAAAAATTGGTATGAGAGCTTTGGATTCTATGGTTTTGCTACTTTGAACACGTCATCTTGGAATGTTCACTATAACTTTTTTTCTAGAATATTTCATAAGCTAAAATTAAAACCCAATTGAGACAAAATATTGGTGAACCTCAGGTACAAATTTCAGATCTTTCCTTTCTATATTTTTGGAGATATGATCCAAGGAAGTCACAGAAACCTTAAGCAATCATAGAAGCAAGAACTCGACAGCTACGACTATATGGGCAACTCTTAAAAACAAGTCACTAAGCCAATGATTGGCTTATTGCATGAACGGATCAACATACATGTCCATGCATCATCATGGTTTCTCTGGTAGCGGTCACAAATTGACTCCGACATGGTTTCTCTGGCAGCATTCATGGCTCGACTCCAGGTATTCAATACATCCATGTACATTCATTCAATGCTCGAATCCCTGTCCAACATTTCAAATTAGTAAGTGCTGCCCAAAATTTTGAATTCAAATTAGGTAGTTCCGCTCTATTTCCATTTTATCAAGCGAGAAGATGTTGCTCGTATCCCTAAGGAGAAATGTTTGAAATGTAATTGAAACATTGGAGTCAGCACTCAAGCTCATGCCTAAGCTGCAGTGGAAATTCAAGTGTGCCCATGGCTTCGGATTTATAGTACTCGGTCTCGAAAGGGAGTGAAATGCATTATAGAGGAGTGAGGAAGTGTTTGTGGAGAAAATACATGGAAAAGACAAGGGATTCGATGAGGCATGGAGTCTGTGTATGGTTGGGAATGTTTGAAATGAGAGAGGAGGTGGCCATGGCTTACGATCAATCTTCCTTTGCCATGAGAGGCTCCAACACCATTCTCAACCTCCCCCTTGAAATTTTTTGCAGGTCCTTCAAACATTGTTAGGCCTACGCTGGTGTAGCTAATCCACTTACTTCCAACCCCAACTTTTCCACGGCTCCTTTGGAATCTCCTCAACCACATCTAGTAGTCAGCTTCCTGACTGCCATAGTCGGATCTAGAAACTCGACGAATATCATTCCAGTACTCCCACCTTGGTGCTTGAAAGGTATGTCGTCAAGAGGCTCAATTCACGAAGAGAAAGAAGGGGGTTGGCGCCAACTTCTACTCATGTTGCTACCGAGACTAATAAAATCCAAAATGTCAACAAATGTAGTGAATTATTACCTATAGAGAAGCTGTAGTCTCAAGAAATGTCGTCTGTATTGTAGTTGGAGGTTCTGGATGTTGATTACTTGGAGGAGTTTCTACTAGGCACACAAGAAGAAAGAAGAATGAACCGCATTGACATTAGAATAACATAAAAGTTCAATGACAAGAAAAGTTCGTATTAGACATGCCTTTCTTTAGGTTATATCATAATTTATTTGGAGTTAAATTGTTTTTATTTCAGCAGAAGTGTAAAATTTTCCAGTTTTCCAAAGAATTAAATTTTAAATTTAATATGTTTTGTCACACTCTATGCAATTTATATGAGTCAACGTATTTGTGGATAGAAGTCGAGTATCTCAGTATTGGTGTAACAGGTTTCCATAAGAAAAAAATACACGCAAGTAATTTTTTTGGCATAATTCCTTTGAACACAGTCTTGTTGTTTGGCCTAATTCTGACCGAAAAGTCATTTTTTTTTAGAATATGCCTATATATAAAGAGATAAGATTTAGTAATATTAGATATAAAATAATGTAAATAAAGTATAATTAGATTTAGTAATATTATATATCAAATAATGTAAATAAAGTATGATTTAATATTATTATATGTAACTTAAACCTTAGTTGTAGTTTAATTGGTGATGGTCTTGTAAAAAAAATATTATGTGTGAGAAGGTGTTTAGTGTTCAAATCCCTTAATTATCGGTGCATGCTGCAATAAAAGCATAGCTATACAAAGTCCTATGTCAATTGAATACAAGACTAACCTGATGAGATTTCCTAATATATATCTCATAATATTAATTATAAATATATATTATTTTAATTAATAAAAATATATATTAACTATATTGTAGGTAAGTTAAAGCATCCATCTACAATAAAAATAGTTATGAAAATATATTTAAATATATTATAATTGTTATAATCTCTCTCACATATATGAAAATATTACTGTAATAATTAAATATATTATATTATATAGTTAACTAATAAGTATTAATTATATAGTTTAATATAGTAGTAATATATAATATTATATTAATTAAATATTATAATAATATATGTTGATATTAATAGCCGCAAATGAATGATCAATATGATAAAAAGTGAAAAAAAATAACAAAGTAAATAAAAGTATGATTGAAAAAAAAATATTAATTATTTAAAAAAAATAAAGTAAAAAAAATATAATTAATAAAAGTTTTTTAATTGGTTTTTTTTAATGTTTTTGTAAATTTTTTTAAACATTAATGTAAATGTGTGTACATATCAGTTTTTTTTAATTGCATAATATACACAATTAATATATATGAGATAGTATGAATAAATTCAATTATTAGAATGATGCTCATATCTAATTTACAATGATTATATTTACATGAAATTTCTTTTCATAATATTTAAATTTCCTTTTACTTTAATTATGAGTAAATAATTATGTTTTGATAAAGTGTAGTTAGTTATATTAAGTTTAACTACTTATTATATTTATTTCCAAATTGAGGGAGTAAACTACCATGTATGACTGGTTTAAAATTATGATATAATGGTTTCACCTAATTACCACTTTTTCCTTAAATTACAACTTTGAATTACAATCACATATGATAAAATTACTTACAATATTCATATTCACACCATTTGAATTCATAGAGTTACTTTTAAGTACACATTCTCAAATTAAATATAATACATGAACATATATAAAATAGAAAAAGTACATAAACATATATATTGCGAAGAAATTTAAGCATGATTGTATAAAGTGGCTAGGCTAAATACTATATAACACTAAAAACTATGTTGCCTTGTCTTTGATACATGAATGACTAAAATCACACATTATATTTCACACATAGCTATGTATTCATCGACACACATGCACATACACATTACATTCAACTATTTCTCTATAATATAGAGTTTCTTGTAGGAATTTATAGGGTAAGTTCCTCAGACAGAACATCAAAGGGAACCTCTCACAAACAGATCACAGATCAATACACCAACATTTTTGACGTGGTTAAAACCCTCAAAGAGGGAAACAGTCCACGGCCTGAGCCAACGCAGCCACTTCAAGCAATTTATTAATAAAAAAATGAAAATTTACATAAGCTTCTCTCATGGATGGTTACACTACAAATGACCCTCCTTGCTCTTTAAATAGAGATCATGGACCAATCAGGTGTTAAGCCACGGATCAAGTGTCGGTAATACCAAGGAGAGAATGAACCGTCAGATCACTACATATCGTGACCATCAGATTGTAAGTTACAAAATGTACATAGTAAAGAAACACACTTTACCTAACTCTACACTAGACCAAGTTATACTTAACTATTTCCTATGTGTCGGAATATCCTAACATCCCCCCTTAAGAACAACTTGGGATAGGATTGAAGGATGTACAAATATGACACAATAGGAGAAGGAAGGAGGCATTAGAACCTACCCCCCTTAGTGACAACTTCCTAAACTCCAACCATAAATCGAAGTTTAGTAAACTTTGCCTCTGTGAGAGGCTTTGTAAAGATGTCTGCAACTTGATCATCTGTTGAACAATATTGCACTTCAAGAACATGGTCATGAATGAGCTTTCGGATGAAGTGCATGTGCAGTTCAATGTGTTTGCTACGCTGATGTTGGACTGGATCTTTGCATAGTTGAATGGCACTTTGATTATCACACCACAGTGTAGTCGGATGTTGCTGCTGAAAGCCAAACTCTGACAGGATCTGACGAAGCCACAAGGCTTCCTTACTAGCTTCTACGGCACCATGATACTCTACTTCTGCTGAAGAAAGAGAAATGGCACCTTGTTTCTTGCAAGCCCATGTAATAGGTCCTGAACCAAGAGTGAACACATAACCTACAGTAGACTTCCGATCATCAGGCTCACTAGCCCAATCGGAATCAGTGAAACCAACCAATAGAGGAGATGCTTTGGCACTGTAATGAATCCCAAACTGAACTATACCTCGAACATAACAAAGTATTCCTTTAGCTGCTTTCCAATGACTTTCATGTGGGTTTTGCATAAACCGAGCAACAAGGCCAATGGCAAACGAAAGGTCAGGACGAGTATGGGTTAGATACAAAAGTTTTCCTACAAGTTGACGGTATAAGGTAACATCAACTTCAGGGGAAGTGCAAGTGACTGAAAGTTTGACTCCAGACTGAAAGGGAGAAGGGGCTGGCTTACAGTCTTCCATGTGAAAATGGCGTAGAAGATCACAGGCATACTTGGACTGGGAAAGGGAAATACCTTCCTTGGATTGCAAGACTTGAAGACCAAGAAAATAATGCAAGTGTCCTAAGTCTGTCATTTCAAAATTCTTTTTAAGGCTGGACTTCACATGGTTTATAAGGTTTGGATCACTACCAGTGAGGATAAGATCATCAACATAAAGAACAAGAATGATAAGAGACTTGCCCACTTTCTTGGTGTAGACAGTATTGTCAGAATGACACCTATAAAAGCCAGATTCTAAAAGAAAGCTATCCATTTTGGCATAGCAAGCCCGAGGAGCTTGCTTGAGACCATAAAGGGATTTCTTAAGCTGACATACAAGGCTGGAGTCTGTTTGTATAAAGCCAATAGGTTGTTCCATATAGATTTCTTCATGCAAGTCCCCATGCAAGAAGGCAGATTTAACATCCATCTGATGGACTTCCCATTTGAAAGAGGCAGCAAGGGAAAGAACAAGGCGGACAGAGTTCATTTTGGCAACAGGGGAGAAGGTTTCGGTATAGTCAATGCCTTGAACTTGTGAAAAACCCTTAGCAACAAGACGAGCTTTATGTTTATCAACGTTTCCATCTGGTCCATACTTGGTTCTGTAAACCCATTTGCATCTAACAAGTTTTTGTTCCTTTGGTAGAGGAACAAGATCCCATGTATCATTTGCCAATAATGAACGATATTCTTCATTCATAGCTGCGTCCCAATCTGGATGGCCTGAAGCTCCTGAAAAGGTGTCAGGATCATAATTTGTTGAAGCTTGAGCTAGTAAAGAAGAGGCTCTATCGAACTGATAACGTGTACGTCGCTGATCTGTAGGATCACCAGCAAGATCACCTGCTGCATCCCGAGTAGCACAAACCCATTTTGGAAGCTGAGGAGCTGAAGGAGGATCCTGAGAAGGTGGGGGAGGATTTTCATCCTCACTTTCATCATCTGAAGAAGAAATATTTTCAAAAGTAGAAGAGATAGGGAGAGGTGGCACATCCGCCAAACTAGGCTCATAGGCTGATATATTTTCAGCAAACTTTACATCTCTTCTAATGATAACATTTTTGGACTTAAGTGGAATAAGTCTATATCCTTTGACATCTTCAGAATATCTAACAAAAATACATTTTTCACTCTTAGGTTCTAAAGCTTTATGTTTCTCAACTGGAATATGGGCCCATGCCGCACTTCCAAAAACACGAAAGTGACTTACATCTAGTTTAATTGAGCTCCATGCTTCTTCTGCAGTGATATTCTTTAAAACCTTAGTAGGAGTGCGATTTATTATGTAATTTGCACAGTTAATTACTTCTACCAAAAATTAAGACCAAGTCCTTTAGATTGAAGCATACAATTAGCCATTTCCTTTAAGGTGCGATTCTTCCTTTCAGCTACACCATTTTGTTGTGGAGTATATGGAATAGTATGTTACATTTGAATTCCATTCTCAGTGCAAAAGTTGATGAATTTGTTGTTAACATATTCTCCGCCATTATCAGATCTTAGCTTAAGAATTTAATGTCTAGATTGTTTTTCAACAAAGGCCTTAAAGGTCAAGAATATGTTAAATACTTCACTCTTGAGTTTTAAGAAGTATACCCAAGTGCACCTAGAGAAATCATCAATGAAAGTTAAGAAATACTTGTAGCCAAAGAATGAAACAACTGGAAGTGGACCACATAAATCACTATGCATAAGCTGTAAAGGGGTTGAGGCGTGCAAAGAGGCACGTTTTTCAAAACTATCCCGATGATATTTTCCGAGTACACATCCAGAACAAACACCATCTCTGCAAAATACCATTGGAAGACCTGTCACCATATTTTCTTTACATAGATTCTGAAGGGAGCAATAGTTTAAGTGACCAAATCGCTCATGCCAAAGTTTGCTCACTTCATCGTTATGAGCTACAAATATCGAGGGAAGATTTGATGACCCAAAGTTGTGAAACTTATACAACCTTGTAGAATCATCAACAATGCCAGTAGCTAAAATCTGTCTAGGATCTCTTAGGTCCTTAATTACAACATCGTGAGCTGAAAATTCAACGATTTTACCTTCACCTGAATGAGTTATCTGATATACAGATAGAAGGTTGTAGGATAAGGTTGGAACTAATAATACATCATTAAATTGACCATTGTCTATATGAACAGTTCCAGTCCATACAACATTAAGAGATCTATCATCACCAACATATATATTTTTGGTGTTACAATCATTTAAAGAAGAAAACATGGCTTTGTTTTTGGCAATGTGATAAGAAGGTCCAGAATCAATGAGCCACTCATGAGAATGAGAAGAAGAAGATACATTTAGTGCATAGCCAGACCGAGATGCTTGACAACCACATGCAGAAAGTGTTATTCCTTAAGATGAAGTCGAAGTTGAAGACTGCTCCAAATGGATGTTATGCTTCTTCATTGCTACTTCCAAGGCTTCCATCTTCTTAAAGCATTTGGATTCTAAGTGGCCATCTCAATTATAAAAGTTGCAATGTCTATCAGTCTTCTTCCCTTTGTTTTTATTTGTCTTATCATTTTGTTGAAATGATTTTTCATTTTGAGGCTGAAATTGCTTAGGACCCTTGTTTGGTTTAGGACCATTCCTTTTAGGATACAACTTCTTAGGATTCTTTGAATTTGGTTGCTGCTGGGCGGCTAACGCTTTCTTAGAAGAGTTTCCAAGATGAAGAAGACCAAGGTGTAAGAGTTTTTCTTGTTCTCTTATTAAAGAATCACAAAAGGAATCAAAGGAAGGGGACTTGTAGGCTTGTCCTTGAGAAATGAAGGCTTCTCTTGTAGAATGGAAGGTGGAAACAAACACAGAATAGGCTGGTCCCAACTTAGTAAGAATGGAATAGATAAGGTTACTATCTTCTTTCTTAACCTTAACACCTTCCAAGAGAAGTCTAAGGGTCTCGAACTTGGACAAAAAATATTCAATGTAAGAAAAATTATTGGGGTCCAATGTAAGCAACTCATTTTTGAGTTGATGGGCTTTAAGTTCATTTTTAATTCCAAAAACTTTAGTGATCTGTTTCATTGCTTCCTCAGGAGTATCAAGTTCTGCAATATGGAATCTAAGATCTGGAGAAATAGACATCCCTATCAACCCTCGTGCTTGATATTGCCTATTTTCCCATTTAGCTGCCTTATCTTCATCTTTTGGTTTGGTTTCTTGGCCTGAGGCTATTCTGTAGAGACCTTTAGTTCTAGGTAAATCCACAATGTAGGACCACCATTGGAAGTAGTTGGTGCTGTCAAGAATAACTTGGCATGGACTTTCCATTTTAACAGAAAGTGAAGCTATAGATGCTGAAACTAAGTGTTCTAATGGAAATATCTCGAAAAATTAACCTGGTTAAAAAAAACGGCTCTAAAAACGGCTTACGGATGAAGAAGTTATGGCTTTTTGAAGAAAATTTGATGAAGATGCCGACGAAGTGCGGGAATGTGCAGAAATGAATGATAAGGTTAAAAAAAAATCCGCCCCCTTTCCAAACCTAATCTAATTAGCTCAAAAAAAAGAAGACTTGAACTCAAGACCTCTACTCCCATAAAGTAGCTTTGGACCAAGTGAGCTAAACTAAAAATTTAGTAATTTTTGGAAAAGAGGAAGGGGTTTTTTTTTGTTTTTTTTTTTGTTTGTTTTTTTGTTTTTTGTTTTGTTTTTTTTTTTTTTTTAGGTCACTGAAGCTTTGGGCTGCGTGCTTACTTTGAGAAAGCTCTTTTTCTCTACAAAACAAAAAACACAAAACCCAACAGGGACATACAAAAATAAACGAACCTTATGGCTCGAAGTTAGCTTTAGACGGAAACTAAATATTTTCCTCAATGTTTCTAATTTTCCGAGATCACACTAAGGCGCAGCGAAAAAGAGCATACGCATGAGAAAAATCCTTCCTTTCTGTTTTTGATTTTCCTAGATCGCATAGAGTCGCAGGGCAAAGGGCATACGCAGAAATGAAAGGTATAGATCCGGTAATAAAAAAAAAGCTAAATAAACCGAAACCAAAATAAACAGAGAGAAAATAACTGTAAACTGCAAATAAACACTGTATACCTCAAGATCTTAAAAATGGCATAGCTAGGGCTATCAGAAACCTTTTCGTGTGAAACAAAAGGGGTTCCTCACTGGAGAAAATGCTCCCAACACAATAGAGCAGTCCTCTCGGCCCGAAAGTAGTCAGAAATAGTAGATCTAGGAAACGACAGTCGGATGCAGTTCTACCGGCTTCAGATTTGGATCACCAATGAACGCGGCCCTCAAATAGCTTTGATACAATGTAGGAATTTATAGGGTAAGTTCCTCAGACAGAACACCAAAGGGCTCCGCTCACAAACAGATCATAGATCAATACACTAGTATTTTTGACGTGGTTAAAATCGTCAAAGAGGGAAACAGTCCACGACCTGAGCCAACCCGGCCACTTTAGGCAATTTATTAATAAAAGAATGAAAATTTACATAAGCTTCTCTGATGGACGGTTACACTACAAATGACCCTCCATGCTTTTTAAATAGAGATCATGGACCAATCCGATGTTAAGCCACGGATCAAGTATCAGTAATACCGAGGAGAGAATGAACCATTGGATCACTACATATCTTGATCGTCGGATTGTAAGTTACAAAATGTACATAGTAAAGAAACACACTTTACCTAACTCTATACTAGACCAAGTTATACTTAACTATCTCCTATGTGTCGGAATATCCTAACATTTCTCAGATCTAACTTATTCCTAATTCAGGAGGAGAGGTTGAGATAATATCTCATCCATCTCCAACAATTCACAAACCAAATTTTCATATAGAATGTAAGCATTAACTCTAACTCCCTCCTTGATGCTTATATTACAAAATTTTTATTGAAACCACCCATAAACACCAAAACACACAATCATTCATTAAATGGTTTAAATAGTTTTCATATCAACATGAACTCCATCAAGTTGTCTCATAACCGTCATAACTTTGTAGTCGACAAGTTGGATTCCCGAGTTCCACTCTTGCACTCCTAAACCCCAGTTATCTTGTATTCAATTATTGAAAAACATTCACAAGTTGTAGCATAACCTCACTAGAAGACCACTAACATGTCTTCAACAAATAATGAGAGATCCTTCCCTAGATCCACAACTTCCAAACTAATTGGACAACCATCAATGTTGAAACTTTTCACTGAACTGTAGCTATTGTAAAAGAGTTTGAGAGGTTCAATTTCTTCATTGAACTCATCATCATTAAAATTCAATGAAAATTCATATTTTTCTATGTTCACTAATTATTTTAGCTTCCATTTTAATAGATCACATATATGCTTTTTACAATTCCACGTCGTATGTTTTATGCAACCAGGTCACAAATAGATAGAAAATTAGATCAATGACTTCAAAATCAACCTCTTCAAGGAAGCAACCTCCTTTACATTACACAAATGAACAATTATTGGATGATTCAAATGACAAAACCTCCTTTCTATATATAGGAGTATAAGGGGTCAAAATATAATCAGAGTCGACATGACAATAATAATGTAAGGGCACAACAATAACAATAGTGGGCTTCTATGGGGCACAATAATAACGATATGAGGACAACATGGGTACTGCAATAACAATAAGGGTTACAATGAAAATAATAATGGGGGAATACACAAGTATTATAGGGACCTAACATGCCCCTCTCCTTCAAAAAAGTGTTTTCCTCAACATTTGAGTAGTTTTGGATGCTTCTATATAAAATTCTCATCCTCCCATGTGGAATGTTCAGCAGGTAAATTCTTCCACTTGATGAGATACTCTGAAATTGATCGATTTCATAGCTACTGAGTTCTTATTTCTGTGATTGCTTTAGGTTCCAAAATGATTTTTCCTTCCTCATCAAGTTTTGGCAATATTGTTTGAACTAGGAGCTTGTGACCTCTAGCCTTCTTTAAGAATGAAACGTGGAAAACAGAGTGCACTCAGGAAGATGCAGGAAGCTCAAATTTGTATGCCATAGTACCAATATTTTGCAACACCTTGTATGGACCATAATACTTTGGTGATAATTTATTATCCTTTTTAGCTTGCTTGAGGGACATTTGTTTAATATATGTTTATAGTCATAGAAATACCTAGTTGCCTACACCAAAACATATTTCGTTGTGATGTTGATCTGCCTGTTATTTTATTCTATTCTGCACCAAAGTGAGGTTATCCTTTAGGAGTTGAAGAACTTGTTGTTGATGCTTGATGTGATTTTCCACTCCTTGAACCTTAGAATTTTCTCTTAAATAAGATGTGATGGATGGTGGATGATATCCATAAAGTGCCATAAATGGGGTCATTTTTTCTGTAGTATGGAAGGAAGTGTTATACCACCATTCAACTAGAGGCAACCACTTGACCCATTGGGTATGTTTATTAGTTACAAAGCAATGAAGATATCCTTCCAATTTTTTTTCACTATCTCAGTTTTCCCATCAGATTGAGGATGATAAGATGAGCCATGAGCTAACTAAGTACCCAAACAAGAAAATAATCCCGTCCAAAAATTTCCAGCAAAAATGGGGTCTTTGTCACTTACAATAATCTTTGGGTCTCCATGTAGCTTTTGTATTGTTTCCGTAAATTCAATATCGACTGTACTGGCTTTAAATGCATGAGATAATTCACAAAAGTGTGCATACTTAGTAATTCTATCAACTACCACCATCATGACACTCTTTCCTTCAGACTTGGGTAGACCTGTGATAAAATCCATTGAAACCTCCTCCCAATGTTGACTTGGAATGGATAAAGGTTTCAACATACCTGGGGTCTTAATTGTTTCAACTTAATTTTGTTGGAAAACCAAACATTCCACCACAAAATTTTAAATAGAAGATTTAAGTCCATCCCAAAAAAATTCCTCATAGTACAAAGAATATAATTTTGCACTCACAGGAGGAAGAAATCTGGATGAAAAGTAGAGCCATTTGGTTGGAAGCGGGAGATAAGAATTTAATATTTTTTCCACTAATAATACAATATTAGGAAAAAATATAATTCCATTATAAATATAAGGACATTGGGTGGTATGGTCCATGAGACACAAATTTTGATTGAGTCGTCGATGATGACACACATTAGTGAACAGTTTTGAGCTCAAGATCATGATTACTCAGCTCAGATGGAGTTTGTGAACTTAGTTCTTGAGATGTTTAATGAGGAAGATAACACGATCTTGGAACAATCGATCATAGAGGAGGAACTTTTAGAAGCAGTTTGCCTTTGTGCAGAAGGAAAACGTCCAGGAGTGGACGGTTGGGGGATTGAAATTTTTGTCACTTCAAAGAATTAATGATACAACATTTGCTGGTAGCCATAGAAGAAACCAAAGCATTGTGTTATATCTCGGGGGTGGTCAATGCCACTTTTATTCTTTTGATCTAGAGAAAGGTAGTGCTCAAATCCTTCACATATTTTAGACCAATCTCGCTATGCAATTTGATTTACAAGTTGGTTTCTAAGTTGATAGTTGGAAGAATTAAACCCTTCCTCTTGTAGTTTATCTTTATGGAACAATTTGGGTTTTTGGAGAATAGAAAAATCTGGGAAGCGGTAGGAATTGCCCAAGAAGTGACACATTTGATAAAGTCCAAGAGGAGGAAGGTTTGTTTAATGAAGGTTGATTTGTCAAAGGCCTATGAATATATCGATTGGGATTTCTTAAAAATGATTATAATAAAAACAAGTATGTTAAGGATACTTATTATTTGGATCATGGCATGCCTTCAATCTACCAATTTTGTAGTTATTATTAATGGCTTGCCAACTCATTTTTTTCATGCGCACAAAGGTCTTAGGCAAGAGTATGCCTTATCACCTTTACTTTTTTTTCCTTTTATATACTATCTAAACTTGAGGATGCACGCTGCAAAAGAATAAAAGGAAATTATTGGGATTCATCTCTCCAAACATATTTACCCATATGTTATTTTTTAATTACTTACTTTTTGGTGCTATGAATTCGATTCAAGAATGGTGTATAATACATAAGATTCTCAAGCTTTGACTCGACATATGGTTGATTTATGAATGGCTTAAAGTCATTTATGTTACACACATAGATTGATTTGGAAGTGCCACAATAGATCTAACAGTATATGGGTTAAAGGCTCAACATATCAAAGAAGGATACAAATATCTTGGATACTTTATTAAACCAATAGGATACTTTATCAAGGATTGGGAATGGATGATAGACCGATTTAGGAAGAATCTAGAAAGTTGGCAACAAAAATGGTTTTCCATGGGAGGTAGAATGATAACGCTAAACAAGGTTCTCTAGAACATAACAATCTATTGGATGCATTTGCACATTTTTCCCAAGAGGATCATTCAGAGAATGGAATCCATCATGGGGTGGTTCTTATGGGCAAGGAAACATGCCAAAGATAAATTTCACTTGACTAAATGGGCAGTGATCGCGAGACCGATAGAGGAAGGAGGGTGGGATATTTTAGACATCTCCAGTTTCAATAAGGCACTTGTCATAAAAAACTTATGGCAGGAAATTTTAGGCAACGACATATGGTCTAGTTATATGAAGGTAAAATATATGCAAGGAAATTTTTTAATGTCTTGGGTAACTTCTAAGGCTAGAAAGACATTAGGCAAACCTAATATATGGTGTGGTATGATGCAATTACTTCCACATATGCTTAGTTTTAATAGATGGGAGATTGGAGATGGGTCTAAGGTTATGATCAGGCTGGACCCTATGGTCGGTATGAAGGAATGATTCACTTTGTGGGCTCCTTTACTACAACACATCCATAATAAGGATATTATTTATATGAAGCAGATACATAACATACAATCAGGGCTTTTGTTTGGCTATAGATGGAGTTCAACATATGAACTAGACATCTGGGAAGGTCTCACACAAGAATGGGTACATTACACTAAAATTTTAATTGAAATGGGTATCACTTTAGGAACAACACGATAAACTGATATGGAATGGAAAGACTAAGAAAGAAGCTCCAATGGTAAAAGAGATATATAAGCACTTATATCGGAAACTGCTGATACAAAATATAGATAAGTGGATTCAGGTCATGTGGAAGTGGGATATCCCGCTCAAGATGATTTTTTTTTTTGGTTGGCGATGAATGAAAAAATATTAACCTGGAATATCCTACAACAAAGAGGTATGATTGGACCTAGTATATGTGCTCTCTGTATGAACGATTTGGAAACATTAGAGCACCTATTATATAAGTTCCATTATGCATCAGATGTATGGTTTGACACTCTTCCTCCTTTAGGTATTAGGTAGATTCAACGCAATGGTAACTTGTCCAATTTTATTAAGAGATGGTTTCTTACCAAGAAAAGACATAAGGTTCTCCCTTTCTTTGTTATTTGGACCATTTGGGGCAGCAGGAATGCGAAAATATTTGAACAAAATATAGGGAAGCCTCAGATAGATATATACAAGATAGTATCTGCCTATGTGGAAATGGGGCCGAAACATAGATACAAAGGTTTAAGGTATACAAAGAACAAAGACATATGGGGCAGATATCCTGTTGGCGTTTTTGATGGTGCATTTAGAGAGAGGCTTTGCGGTTACGAGGTGATCATTTACATTAATTATGATAAGTTTTTTCATTTCTGGTGGGAAGGTGGTAAGGGATCAAATAGTAGAGAAAATGTTTAGCACTTTGGGGAGTTCTAATCGCAGCGAAATGGCTTAGGATAGACAATATCTAGATCTTCGGGGATGCAAAGGGAATTATAGAATGAGTGATGCACAATACAAATTTCAATCCACTCATTCTAAAAAATTGGATGAATAGGATTCAGGTGATGACGACAATGTTCCGAGAAATACATTTTGAACACATATATAGGGAACAAAATTGGATAGCAGACATGCTATCAAAGAGAGGGATGAAGAAGCCAATAGGGAATTTTTTTTTCTCAACATTTGAATAGGAATAGATGATCAACTCAGGATGTGACTTCCACCCAAGAAGGACAGGCATAAAGAGGACAATTGAACTTTTTTTTTTTTTAAATGATGATAGTAATCTGTTTTGTTTTCAGTTAATACTAGTATGTGGAATATGTAATTTTAACGTTACAAGTAACATAGATGATTAAGATCAAAAAGTGACTAAGCAATCCTTTACTGAACAATTAATAACTTAGATGAATCAAGTTATTTTTTTTTGCAAGTAAATGGAGAAGAAAGAGACTTATGACAATGTACTACTTTTTAATTAATACAAAGAGGTAGCATTTTTTTTGTTGAAATGCAAAAAAAGGTTGATGAGTTTGTCACGATGGGAAAGGCACATAGGTTGTAAGAGGAAGAGATGGAAGCACAATGTTAAACTTAGTGTCTCCAATCAACATCTCATTGATTGGCTCAACAAGGTACAAGAAGTTGGTGCTTGTGGCCTTAGTTTCTTTACTCCGGAAGGGAAAATTCCATAAAGCAGTTGGGAGGAGAGTGGATTAACAGGATGGCTACTAGAATCATACGAACCAATCAAAGAAACCTTGACAATTGAAAGGTGTGAAATATGTTGTTGAGTTAAGGATCAACATGATAAAATCTTCATCTGCAATGAATATGATGTTGAGTTGAGGGTCGGCATGATAAAATCATCATTTGCAGTAAATTCGATGTTGGAGTTTATCAAAGGAAGCGAGAGAGTCAAATTTTACTTTTTAATTCTAATTTCTAAATATTGAGGCTAAAATTAAATTAACCCTTTAATTTAACCATTCTCTTCAAATTTCCTTTCAATTTAACCTTTATCTTCAAATTTGATCCTCTATGGTGGTACGTTAAAACATTGATCCTCTATGGCGATATATTGAGACATAGTGTTACAAATGGGACAAAAAAAGCCATATCATTACTTGCATTTTTCTCTTTGTGATTGTTTACCTAGTTATATCTTTATGCTGGATCGTAATTATTTACATAATTGTACTTTCCAATTATATTTTAAAATAATAATAAATATATTTTTGTAAAAGAATTATTTTTAATTAAATATAAATTTCTTTTAATAAGATTTAAATTTAACTTTAAGTTCATAATTTTTGAAATAAATTAATATTTAAAATATAATTATAATTATAATAAAAATAAAATACAAACTTATGTTATTATTATTTTAATAAATTTCTTATTAATGAAAATAAAATAAAAATAAAAAATATTATTATTTAAAAAAAATTCTTATTAATTTTTATAATGGTTTAAAAAAATATCTTCTAAATTTAAAACCAGCATAGATCCATCTGAAACTTGTACGTATCCAACATGAGCCTAGAGGGATCAAAATTTTTCACATGCAAACTTCTTTAGAGTGCAAAATATAATGTGTTATTTTTCATTGTTTAAATTGTATTTTTGAATGCTAAAAAAATTATATATAGGACCAAATAAAGGTTTTAACAATAAAAACTTAATTTTTTCATGATATATACATAAAAAAATAAACGATATATAATATATACTTAATTTACATTAAAATATTTTACATCACATGTACATCGAGACACTTTATCACACAAATTCAAATGGTTTATTATTATTAATATATTTTAATCATATGTCAATATTAATTCTTATTAAAATATTTTATTAATAACTCACATTGAATATTTGTTTATATACAACATTAAAAAGTTTTATTTTAACAATTTTTTGTATATATAAAGTTGACATTGACATAATTAGTTAATATAGATCTTCCAATAATTTATTTAAATCTCTTGTTGAAATAATTTTGAAAAGTATAAGATTTAAACATCTTACTCATACATTTTTTTATTTCTATTCCTTTTGTTATAGACGAGAATAATTTTCTATTAAGAACATAATTTTTAATTTTTAATTTTATTTTTAAAGGGGAACAGACTCACAGACAAACTTATACATCCCCTCATACTGAGGTGTAGAATAAACCTCTCGACTCAATAATTAAAATATTTGTATATATTTAATCCATTTTCAATAAAACAAAAATAATTTTCCTAAAGTAAAAAGCATCCATACAAAATGTATTTAAAGTTAAAAACTCATCACATTTAAACTTATTTAATGTTAAAAACTCATCGCATTTAAATTTATAGTGATTATTTATTTTCATAAAGTAAAAGGAATCAATACAAAATGTATTTGAAGTTTAAAATCATCCCATCTAAATCTATAGTAATTATTTTGATTAATAATGTTTATGAATGTGTACTTTAAGTTTTCAATGGAAGTGTTTAGGAAAGTATATATTTCTGTGACAAGCAGTATCCACTTTTGTTATTTGATAAATTTTTGAATATTATTTATTTATTTATGTATCTAATAAATGTATTTTTAGTTTAATTTATGTGGTATTTTATGATGTTAATGCTTTTTTTGTCAGTCAAATTTCAATCATTCTATTAATATCAAAGTGCAGAGTACAAAATGCATCTCAACAGGCCCTTTTCTCTCAATCCAACCATTCTTTTTGAGATTAGGACCTGGAGGATAACATGAGCTACCCACTTCATGCATTATTTTTCGGCAACCTAGGAGCCATGACATACATACTGTAAATAAAAAGAGAAACATAATATCAAGCAACATATTAAGGAGGGCGGTTGGGGGGATTATAGATGGAGCTGCAAAATAGCCAGCATATTCGTGCATATGAAAATCAATATGCTCCACCCTTGCTTCTAATGAGAAGGTGGTTGTTGGTGCGTGTTGTTGGCACCGCAGATTATCCAATTGGTCCACGATTTCACTTTGGCGAAATTGAATGTCATTGACGAAAGCTACCATCTCGTTATGATCATCATACCTTTAGTTGTTGAGGTTGTCCATGTTCACTTGAATGTTCCAGATTCTAGCAGCGATAGAATCTAGCGTCGATGGAGCAACCACATGCCCTAGGGATCCATCAAGCATCTCCTTTATCTCATGGCTTCCCGACGAACCCGACAAGGTGTCGTTGTCCTGGTTCGACTAATATGCTTATCGTGGATTGCCACCGCCATGGTGTGGTCTCCCTCAGTGGTGAGGCATATCGGTGTACCCAAAACACCTGAAAGGGAAATGGACACAAACACCCTCTCGATCCCACACAACAACAAAAAACAATGTAGCTTCTACCACTTCCCCCAAAGAGAATTGAGAGGCTATCTTGCACTAGTCATCACTGTAATCAACTCTCCATACCCAGGCAAAGAGGGATGAGGATTCCTCATCACATGATCTAAACTTAAACAAGAACACAATAACTTACATATATAATCATCAACATAGATATGCAGTAGAGAAACACTTCATTCCATTAATAGAAAAATACTTAACTATTCTTACAAACATAAAGCAAATAAGATTGCTCAGACGATGGTAGCTTTTGAGAAGAAATGTGGCAGCTATGTGTTTCTGAAATCTGTTACAATGAGGCTTAAGGGCCTATTTATTATTAGAAAACATGAGAAAAACCTAAACAACCAAAACCCTAACCCTAGGAGATGTAACACCAAGATTTTGTGGGCCTCGTTGGGGCTAGTTGGGCAGCCAACTTCCCAGGGTCGTAAATTGGTCATATTATCTCTTTTTGGTGTGTACAATACCTTGTTGGAAAGGTCTCTTTGAGTACTAAAATTTTTAGCATAGGCCCTTTCCTATGGCTATCGGCCTGCCGCGAACCCAAAAAAACACCATTTAGTGATCAAAATTGCTCCAGAAGTTCAGGACCTGGAAAACTGCCAAAAATAGTAAATGCTGAAATGAATAAGGAACCCGATGAAACTGACTGGGGGGTATAGCTGGAATATGCAAGTGGCCGCCAATATCCACCTAGATCAACACAGGGCTTTGGAAGTTGAATGCGGCGTCTTAACACCTCTTCTACACTTGTCTCTATATATTTCCTCTAGCTATTCGAGCTCTTTCCAATCGTAATTCCTCACAGGGGCCCTTAAAAACCGAAGTCTTTGCTTAGTCTCCCCACAATATCCCCACTACTAATGAATCAGAAGACGATAATCGTGTAGTGCTTAGGCAAGGTCTATCAACCCTGCCTCTTCTGCTCTCCCCTGCACTACGTCACGCAAACAAACTAGGCCAACGAGAATTCCAATAGGTCCATTCTCCTTAGATGTTCTAGGGTCCCAAGGATCATCTAACACTACCAACAGACCCCACAATTCACATGAGTTATTGGCTTCTTTGCCTCTCCCCCAAGGCCTAGAGCTTGGCAAGGCATGCAAGAGCTCCACAACCCTTACCACACTTCACAACACTAGCATCTCCCACCACGACCAAGCAATGTGTAACCAGTTCTAAGGAAGGGATTTAATAGCCATCATGATGGGTGACAACCTCGCATGCTGGACCTTCCTATCACATCTATTAAACATGGGGGTGGGGCACAGATGGAGGCCAGACTGGCTCTACCACCTCCTCCTCCACCCCTTATCCAACAATGAAGGCACCATCATTTGGGATCTGAAGTTTTGTATCTACAAGATATTGGAGAGTCTGAAGATCTCTAGGATCTAGGTTTGCCTTGCTTCTCAAATTGCTCTAGGAAGAGGTGAAGTCTTTATGGTTACTTGTGGATTCCTAGTTTTCCAACAAATTTTCCACTCTGTTTCTTGAATGAAAGACGTGGCTAATAGAAACATACTTGAAACCTGACAAGAGCTACTTAACCCTGTCCAATTATGCTTCTAGCAGTTAGCTCCAGGCAATTTTAGGAAGGGAAGCACCATTAATGATCTTTTGGGTCATTTGGATAATCAACTTTGAGTCTCCAACTATATGAAATGATTTCCAATGTTGATCTTGTGCTCGAATGAACCCATGTTCCAAAGTCATTAGCTCAACCACGTTATTAGTGGTAATACCACAATATCCTATGAAGGTGCTAACTGGTTGTCTTGTATGATCCCGAAGAACTCCTCCATAACCTGCTTGGTCGGGGTTCCCTTTGGAAGTCACATAAAAAATAAATTGGATGCATCCCTGGGGGGAATAGAGAAAACAAATGGAGAGGTAGTTCCAGGAGCCTTTGAAGAGGAGTTTTTATGCAACCAACTCACAAAGTAGAAGAAAGAATAGAGCAACGGCTTGATAATCAACCTCTTTGAGGGGGAAACCTCCTTTACATTATACAAATGAACAATTCTTGGATGATACAAATGATAAGACATCCTTTCTATATATAGGAGTATAAGGGGTCACAATATAATCAAAACCAACATAACAATAATAATGTAAGGGCACAGGAATAACAATAGTGGGATTCTATGGGGCACAATAAAAATAATATGGGGACAACATGGCCACAACAATAACAATAAGGGGCTATAATAACAATAATAATAAGGGAATATACTAATATTATATGGACCTAACATGCCCCTATCCTTCAGAAAAATGTTGTCCTCAACACTTGAGTAGTTATGGATGCTTCTATATAAAATTCTAATCCTGCCATGTGGAATCTTCAATGGGATAGTTCTTCCACTTGATGAGATACTCTAAAATTGATTGATTTCGTAGATGTTGAGTTCTTGTTTCTGTGACTACTTCAAGTTTCTATGAATTCCTTGGATCATATCTCCGAAAATATAGCAAGGAAAGATCTGAAATTTGTACCCGACGTTCACCAATATTTTGGCTCAAATGGGTTTTAATTTTAGCTTCTAAAATATAATAGAGAAAAGTTACAACGAACATTCCAAGATGACATGTTTGAAGTAGCAAAACCCTAGAATCCAAAGCTCTGATACCAATTGTTATGGAACTAGCTGACAAAATAGAAAAAAAGATAGATCAACAAATTCAGAATCAAGCTCTTTGAAGGGGAAACCTCCTTTACATTACACAAATGAACAGTTCTTGGATGATACAAATGACAAGACCTCCTTTCTATATATAGGAGTATAAGGGGTCATAATATAGTAAAAGTTGACATAACAATAATAATGTAAGGGCACAACAATAACAGTAGTGGGCTTCTATGGGGTACAATAATAACAATATGGTGGCAACATGGACACAAAAATAACAATAAGGGGCTACAATGACAATAATAATAAGGGAATACACTAGTATTATAGGGACCTAACAGAGTTCGTCAGGAATATTAGATCCTGAGTAAGGTTGAGGGAGGAGAGGATGTGAGCTTCTGTTGGATTAACGTTCCAATATTTGGGATCCAATTTTTCTGAGAGGATGGTTTCCTAAGTGTTTTATTTGACCTGTGTTCATACTAGAGAGCTAGAGGGGGGCTTGTTGTGAAAGATGGCTTGGTTAATGCGCACATATAATGAAGTTACTCATATACAAAATATATGCGCATATACAAAAGATGGATATATACAAAAGTTACACATATATGGAATATGTGTGCATATACGGAAGTTGTGCATATACAAAAGAATTATGGATATACAGAAGTTGTGTATATATGGAGGTTATCGTATATGCGTATTACGAAAGTTTCAAACTGTTTTTATGTATGCACTACTTTTGTATATGGTTGCAGACTATTTTTATGTATGCACAACTTCTGTATATGTGCATATATAGAAGTTGCACATATATGAAAGTTATGCACATATACATAAGTTTCAGCTCATATATAGAAGATATGTGCATACACAGAAATTGTGCAGAACCTCAACCTCTATATAGGCACAACTTCTATATATGCACATCTTCGGTATATGTGCATATCTTTTGTATATGCATAAATAGATATGCATATATACAGAAGTTGTACATATACAAAAAATTGTGCATATATGCAAATTGTACATATATGGAGGTTGCATATATACAATGACTAAAGTTATGCATAAATTATCTATATACGCATCTTCCATATATGCACAACTCTTGTATATGTGCATCTATTGTACATGTTCAACTTCTAGATGTGTGCCTATACAAAAGTTACACATATACATAGTTCTGCACAACTTCAACCTACATACATACATAGCCTTCATATATGCACAACTTTTGTATATACATATATGAATGTTTTGCATATACAAAAGATATGTGATGAAAAATATGTGCATATATTTTATATATGTGTAACTTTTGTATATGCACATATTTTTCGTATATATATTTATTTCATATATTTGAATTTATTTTGTATATGTGCATATTTGGAAGTTGCACATATACAATAGATGTGCATATACGGAATATATGTGTATATACACAAATTATGCCTATATAGAAGATATGTGCATATAGGGAAGTTGTGCATATATGGAGACTGTCATATATGCATGTTACGAAAGTTGTGCACTTTTGTATATGCACAACTTATGTGTGTGCACATATATAAAAGTTGCGCATATACAGAAGATATGTGTATATACAAAAGTTGCACATATACAGAATATATGCACATATACATAATATATTGACATATACAAAATTTGCGCATATACGGAAGATATACATATCTTCCGTATATGCCCAACTTCCGTACATGTGCATATATTCTTTATATGCACAATTTCCATCTTTTGGACTTGCAAAAGGTGTAAAATGAGTATTATTAAAATAGGATTTGTAAATTATAGATGATCGAAGTAGATATTGGTGGCCACGCACCAATTCCACTTAGAACCCCACCATTGCTTCATTTAGTTTTTCAGTTTCCTTAATTGTAGCACAATTTACTATTTTTAGCAGTTTTTCGGGTCCTAAACTTCTGGAGCTGTTTTGAGGCCCTAAACAGTGTTTTTTTTGGAAATCTACCACCAGCTATTTTTTTTCTAAAATCATGTTTTCTGTCGTAGTCCTTGGATAGATCTTTCCAATGGGTAATCATGCGCATCAAATGGAGATAATATGACCAAGTCATGACCCCAAGAAGTTGGTTGTCCAGCTCACCCCAACGGGGCCCATAAACTCTTGGTGTTACATCTCCTCGAGTTAAGGTTTTGGTTGTTTAGGGTTTTCTCTTATTCTTCAATAATAAAAAGGCCCTTGAGGCTCATTGTAAGGGAGTTCAGAGGCATGTAGCCGCCACATCTCTTCTCAGAGATAAGCTACCATTGCCCTAGCTAGTTTATTTCCATTCCTGTTTGTAGGCATATTTTAAGTATTTTACATTAATGAAATGAAGTATTATTTCCGTTTCATCTCTGTTTTTATGGTTATCTCTATAATTTATTGCGTTCTTGTTTAAATCCGGATCAGTGGTATCAGAGAAGTCTATTTTTTTCTCTGTTTTTCTTTGCATGTCCTCAATGAGGTCGGGATATAAGGAGTTAGGGTTTGAACTGGTCGAACCTTTGCAAGACCAACCTCACAAATCCCAATGGCCTCCCATGGTGGATGAAAAGAAATATGAGGGGGCAAGAGATCCTATCAAAATCTTGCTCAAAGAAGCTCTCGAGTGATAAAGGAGCGTGATGATGGAAAATTTTCCCCATATCCTTGAGCGGCTACCCAGGGATGACGAATCAGCTTCCAACAGCTACTTTGGAGATACCACAACATTTAATGTAGAATTTAATTTTGAAATCGCCATATTCGAGAGTCAAATAGACGCATATTCCATCGATAAATGGCTAAATCTTCTTTAGGGTTATTTTTTTGTTCATGATTTTTCCAGTTGGGAAAAAATTATTTTCGCTCTTCTCAAAGCAACCCCCCACATCAAGGATTGGTGGGAAACCTACTGCGAGCAGAAGGATGAAAGTAAAGGCTCACCATTTTCAGCCATACCCACTTGGAATTCATTCTGGGATGCCATCAAGGAGCAGTACTACCCTGTCAGAAGCTATGAAGATCAATACATAAAGTGGACCATGCTGTAGTAGGGAAAGGACCAAGACGTGCTGGAGTTTACCAATAATTTCCATACCCTTCGCACAAAGTTGGGTATAAGGGATACGGAGCAGCATTTGGTACTCAAATACCATGGCTACTTGCACAAGTACATCCAGGAAGAAATAGAATTCTTGAACATCTCCTCGTTTGGCATGACATACCAATATGTCGTCAAGGTCGAGCAAAAGTTCAGAAAGAAGAAGCGAGACTTTTGGTTTGTGAATTGGAAGCAAGGGAAATGTGCCCCCAAACTATAGAACAAAGGAAAAAGCCAAGCCAAGGCGACCCAAGACAACTCGCCAAATCTGCAAGCAAAGAACAGTGTCGTGAAGGCGAAAAAGGACACGGAAAGTGGTGTGAGTTCCATAAGTGCTCCACTCACAACACAAGTGAGTGTTGGGCCAAGCAGTCATTGGTGGCCGAGCTAAAGGTTTCAGAATCAGATGCATGTTCTGACTCTGAGTCAGAACCTGACAAGGGGAATGACAAAGGGAAGCAGATTATCGATGCAGAGCCCAACACCACCGTTGTCACCATGAAGATCCAGAAGGAGGAACTCGAAGATCTAGAGGAGGAGAAGCATCTCTTCCACTCCCAAATGTGGGTAAAGGGCTCCCCGCTATAGTTCATTGTTGACAATGGGAGCCAAAAGAACCTCATTTCAGTAGAGGTCATGAAGTGGCTGGGCTTATCGACCACAACACATCCACAACTGTACACCATCAAGTGGCTTCACCAAGGACGAGATCTTCACATGAGCCAGCAGTGTTGCCTTCCATAGAACATCAAGCCCTTCATGGATGAGGTATTGTGTGGCATTGCTCGCCTTGAAGTTTGTGATGTATTATGAGGACAACCATACCCGTGGAAGCAACATGCTATTTATGAATCAAGGCCCCGTGCTATTATTGTTACTTTGGGAAATAAGTTGTACAGGATACCTGAGGTAGCACCGCCTACCGCCATCCCTTTGGTTACTATAAAATAATGTAGTAAGCTCATTTCCAAAACTGGGAAATTTGTTTTCCTGATGATACGCCCTCAAGGAAAGAAGAGGACAGTGGCCACGACATCCAGACAAGGCCCCTCTGCATGACAACTACAGATGGACAAGGTCGTGGAGGAGCATGAGGACATCTTCACCTCCCCCGTAGGGATTCCTCTACACTGTTAGGTCAAGAACTACATCGATATAACCCTTGATGCCTCGTTTCGCAATGGACCAATATATCGACGCTCTGTTCTGGAGAATGATGAAATCAAGAACTACTACAAAAAGGTCACATTCGTCCGAGTTCATTGCCCTGTGGGAGCCCGATCGTGTTGGTACAGAAGAAGGATGGGACTTGGAGACTCTGTATTGACTATCAGGTGCTAAACAAGATCGCTGTCCATAATAGGTACCCGATCCCATAGATTAATGGCCTCCTAAACCAACTAAAGGGAGAAAAATATTTCAGCAAGATTGATTTGAAGTTAGGATATCACCAAGTACCAATCGAATCCTTCGATGTGTGGAAGAATGCCTTCAAAGTCAAGGAGGGCCTTTCTGAATGGTTGGTTATGCCTTTCGGATTAGCAAATGCTCCTGCAAACTTCATGAGGATAATGGATGACATCTTGCAACCATTCACCAACTCATTTGTAGTGGTATACTTGGATGACATCCTAATCTTCAACTAGAGTTGGGAAGAGCACCTCCACCACATCCGACAGGTTCTCCAAACACTGTGGTAACACAAGTTATGTGCCAATTTGGAGAAATGCACTTTTGGCATGACCCAGGTTCAGTATCTGGGATGCATTATCGATGAAAAGGGGGTGCATGTGGATCCAACCAAGATCCAAGTCATTCCGGATTGGCCATATCCAACCACTATGACAGAGCTTCGCAACTTTCTAGGTCTTGCCAACTTCTAACGCATGTTCGTGTTGGGATTTTCTCATATCACTTGGCCCTTGAGTCAAGTCACTAAGGGAGGAGCGAAAGAAAAAAATTTGGTCTGAATCTCAACAGAAGGCATTCACAGAGTTGAAATATTACCTCTGCTCGGCACTAGTGCTTGAATTACCAGACTTGCAACAACCATTTGAGGTCAAGACAAATGCCTTTGACTATGCTATTGGGGTAGTCCTTACTCAGCATGGGAATCCAGTGGTATATCACAGTGAGACACTTTAAGACACAGTCTGGAAGTATCCCACTTATGAAAAAGAGATGTATTCCATTGTGTAGGCTTGCTGAAAATTGAAGCATTACATTTTGGGGAAGGAAACGATCATCCACACAGACCACCAACCCCTGCAGTTCATACAGACCGAAGGGAAATTGCAGAGTGATTGCCATTAGAATTGGTCCACATACTTGCAACAGTTTCATTTGAATATCAAGTATAAGAAGGGTACCACCAATAATGTTGTAGATTGCCTTAGTCGACCACCTATCATGGCGTTAACCACCGCACTCAACTCTTGTGGGCATGAGACTTCGGATTGGCCACTTCTCTACAAAAGTGACCCAGAATTTTTCCACACATACCATACACTCTTGGAGGGTCAGCATGTTCCATATTTTCACCTCCAAGATGCCTTGTTATTCCACCCAGGTCACCTTTTCGTTCCTTCAAGCAAGTGTGCCAAGATGATTTGGGAAGCACCCTATAGTCGTGTTTTTGGGCATTTCAAGGTCAAGAAAATGGTGGCAGTACTACACAAGTATTTCTATTGGCCGAATCTTCGATAGGATGTTGGGAAGTACATCAAATCATGCATTGCCTACGCCATTGCCAAACCGACCATCAAGAAGAAAGGCCTCTATACCCCGCTACCTACCCCTAGTCAACCTTGGGAATCCATCTCCATGGATTACATGTCAGGCCTTCCTTCCACTAAGTATGGAAACAACTGTGTCTTTGTGGTCTTCGATAGGTTCTCGAAGATGGCCATTATGGCAGCCTGCAAGAAGAATATCATAGCAGAAGCCACTGCTAAACTCTTCTTTGAACGAGTGTGGGTACACTTTGGGATCCCATAGTCTATCATCTGTAATTTGGATAGCAGTTTCCTCAGTACATTTTGTCCAGTCTCTGGTCAATGTTGGACACCAAACCCACTAAGTCCATAGCCTTCCATCCTCAAACTGATGGCCAGATAGTGGTTGTGAACAGGATGATCGTACACATTCTGCACATGTATAACTCAAAGCATCCACGCACATGGGAAAAGAGCCTCCCCTATGTTCAAAACAACTACAACTTGGCTCTCCACAGCTTGACTAGCCACAACCTTTTTCATATGGGCTTGAGATTCCAGCCACTATGTCCCATTGATGTGGCCATGCCATTTTCAGCCACTCATGCAGATTCAAATCATGTCCAATCTGAAATAGATAAGGAAAACATCTTCATTGATCACATCCAACATATTTGCTAGCAGGTCCATGACATTGTAGAGAAATCAAATTCCAAGTACAAGAAGTGACATGATCAACATCTGGTGCCACACAAGTTTCAGGTGGGTGACAAAGTCTGGTTGCATTTGCAAAAGGAATGCCTTACCGGAGCCTATCAAAAACTCAGAACACATCGATATGGTCATTACACCATTACCAAGGCTATGGGAGATAATTCATTTGAGCTCAGCATTCCCCGATTCCTTGGCCTGCACCCAGTGTTCAATGTGGACTACCTTCGGCCATACTTTCCACCATTACTAGACACATCCGACATTGCAAAACAGCTCACACCCACAGAGTTGAATCCAGATTGCATGGAACAAGCTGCGACACATAGATCAAGCACACTCGCCAGTAGAATATCCAACTATATCGAGTTGTCAAAGCAAGCGAACTCCTTCACTAGGGCAAGTGGCTCACCAGGGACCAAGATCAGCAAAAGATTCCTCATCTCATGGAGGAACTCAACACAATGAGGACCATTTCTTCCTAAGGGGGGATGAATGATCCAGGTGGATATTGGTGGCCACCTGCCAATTCGACTTCGACCCCCACCATTGCTTCTTTCAATTTTTCAATTTCCCTAATTGTAGCAAAATTTACTAATTAGCAGTTTTTTAGATCATAAACTCCCGGACCCGTTTTGAAGCCATAAATGATGTTTTTTTGGAAATCTACCACCAAAAATTTTTGGTTTAAAATCATCTTTTCCCTCATATTCCTCGGAGAGATATTTCTAATGGGTTATCATGCACGTCAAATGGAGATAATATGACCAAATCACAACCCCGAGAAGTTGGTTGTCCAACTCACCCCAACGAGGCCCATTAACTCTTGGTGTTACATCTCCTAGGGTTAGGGTTTTGGTTGTTCATGGTTTTATTTTATTGTTCAATAATAAAAAGGCCCTTGAGCCTCATTGTAAGGTAGTTTAGAGGCATGTAGCCACCACATCTCTTCTCGGAGATAAGCTACCATCACCCTAGCTGGTTTATTTCCATTACTCTTTGTAAGCATATTTCAGATTTTACATTAATGAAATGAAGTATTATTTCCACTGCATCTCTGTGTTTATGGTTATCTCTATAATTTGTTACATTCCTGTTTAAATCCGGATCAATAGAAGACTTGAAGTCTTGGATGTGAAAACCTAGGGCTTGTAGATGAAACCTTAGATCTAATGTTTCTATTGAAAGAAGAAACCCTAGTTCATGCAAGGAAGGAATGACATCATGCTGATGATGAGGATGAGGAGGAGAACCATATATGTGCATATATAGAAGTGCATATACAGAAGATGTGCACATATATGGAATTTGTTCATATACAGAAGATGTGCGCATATACAGAAGTTGTGCATATACAGAAGATGTGGGCATATACAGAAGTTTTGTATATATGGAGGTTATCATATATGCGTATTATAGAATTTGTAGACCATTTTTATGTGAGCATAACTTTTGTATAAGGTTGAAGACTGTTTTTATGTATGCGCAACTTCTGTATATGCACATCTTCTGTATATGTGCATATCTTGCGTATATGCATAAATAGATATGCATATATACGGAAGTTACACATATACAAAAATTGTACATAAATGGAGGTTGCATATATATAGTGATTGAAGTTATGCATGTATTATCTATATACACATATTCCATATATACACAACTTTTGTATATGTGCATCTACCGTACATGTTCAAGTTCCATATGTATGCATATATAGAAGTTACATATATAAATAGTTGTGCACAACTTCAACCTACGTACATACATAGCCTTCATATATGCATAACTTCCATATAGGCACAATTTTCGTATACACATATATAAATATTCTTTAGTCAATTGGTAAATCTCAAACAAAAGGGTTCAATGGTGGAGCACATTGAGGACTTCCAAAAATTGAATATAAGGGTAAATGATATTCTATAGGAGTATATGATTGATGTGTTCATAGGGACCTTAAAGGATAACATCCAACATGAGGTTCACCTTTGGGAACCTGATTCATTAGAAAATACACTCAGGGTGGTAAGGAAAATTGAAAGCAAAATTATGGAAACAAGGAAGCCTACCACTCACAACTATAAGGATGGAAGTGTTGCTACCCCTAGCCTTCCACAACCTACAAGGCTGACACCGCAACAATTGGAATAATAAAGAGCAAAAGGGATTTTTTTAATATTTTTGATAGAAAATACACTAAAGGTCATAAATGTCCCGAGAAGAAATTATTTTACATAGATTGTGAAGAGGAGGAAATAAGGAACAAGAAACATCAAAAGAAAAGGATATATACCAGGAACCAACCCTAGATAAAGAAGAAATAAATACGACCATATCTTGTAATGCATTGGTAGGAATTACCACTCCTCAAACTCTAAAGATAGAAGGACATATCAAGAAGAAAAAGGTAATAGTGTTGATTGATTCGGGTAGTACCCATAATTTTATTCATTGTAAGATAGATAAGAAATTGAATTGCTTCCTATATCCAGCACCAAAGCGTCAAGTGATGGTTACAAATGGAGGAACCATAAATTTATTTGGAAAGTTCCATAATATCAATTTATCCATGGGAGAATATGTATTGAATAGTCTAATTCTTTTCATTCTAATGGGTGGTGTTGATGGTGTACTAGGAATCCAATGGCTACAATCTTTGGTTACAATAGCCTTTAATTTTCAAGAACTTTCCTTGAATTTTTTTTGGGAAGCAAATGAAGTTGAATTAAGGGGTATCGCAGGAAAACCAAGAAATATAATTAGATCTAATGACATAACAAAGCTTCTAAAGAAAGAACAACGAGGCGTAATTGCACAATTATGTTCACTAAAGGTTCCCACATCGAAATCATCTACTTCTCTAGATCTCCAAAAATTCTTGGACAATCATTCCAAGGTATTTGAGACTCCCAAAGGCCTCCCACCCATTCATGATCATGACCATGCTACTCATTTGATTCCAAGAATTTTTCCTCCAAACATCAGGCCTTACAGATATCTCTATGCCCAAAAGAGTGAAATTGAACATATGGTTGCAGAAATGCTAGAGGCTGTTATAATTCAACATAGTCAAAGTTCTCTCTCTACTCCAATAGTATTGGTGCATAATAAGGATAGATCATGGTGCATGTGTTTGGATTATAGGAAGCTCAACAAGATCACTATTAAAGATAAATTTCCCATTCTAGTCATTGATGAATTATTGGATGAATTACATGGAGCAATTTACTTCACCAAGTTTGATCTTCATTCAAAATATCATCAAATTAGAATGAAGACTGAAGACATTTTGAAAACAACATTTAGAACTCATGACAGTCATTATGAATTCTTGGCCATGCATTTTGGCCTTACCAATGTACCTTCTACGTTTCAAGGTTCGATAAATTCCATTTTGAAACCCTTCCTTCGAAAATTTGTGTTAGTATTTTTTGATGATAAACTAATCTATAGCAAGTCTTGGAAGGATCATCTTCAACATGTTGACAGGGTGCTCAAACTATTGGAGGAGAAATAATTATATGCAAAAACCTCCAAATGTTTCTTTCAATTATAGGAGGTGGAATATCTGGGTCATATTGTATCTCATGAAGGTGTTAAGGTAGACCCTAGCAAAATTAAAGCCATTAAGGAATGGAAATTTCCCACATCCATAAAGAATATGTGAGGATTTCTCAGGGTGACAGTGTATTATCACAAGTTTTGTGAAGAATTGTGGGAGAATAACAACACCTCTAACAACATTATTGAAGAAAGATGCATTTTCTTGGAATATCTTAAAGAGGCACTGTGCCAAGGACCAGTATTAGTTATGCTAGACTTCACAAAAACCTTTATTATGGAATGTGATGCTTCAGGAAACGGATTTGGTGTTGTTTTAATGCAAGAAGGAAGACCCATTCCTTTTGAAAGTCGTCCAATCAAAGGAAAGTATTTAGACAGAGCTATTTATGAGAAGGAAATGTTGGAAATACTACATACACTTAAGAAATGGTAACCTTACCTAATGGGAGGACACTTCAACGTAAAAAACGAATCATGATAACCTTAAATACTTTTTAGAACAAAGAATATATTCAAAAGATAAAAAAAATGGGTCACAAAGATGTTCGGTTATGAATTTGAAATCATCTACAAAAAGGGAAGCAAAACATTGTTTCTGATGCACTCTCAAGAAAGGATGAGGATGTGGAAGCATTTTTTTGTGCCATTTCTATTATCCAACCAAATTGGATAAATAGAGCAAGGGATGAATGGAAGAATGAAAAAAAAGAGTTGGCACTCATTTGAAAGTTTTAGGAAGATCCCGGTACATCTGACACATTTAGCTAGAAAAATGATTCGTTATGGTACAAAGATTGCTTATACCTCTATAAGAATTCCCAACTCAAACAAAATATTCTTCTCAAATTACACACCTCTCCATTATGAGGGCACTCGGGATTTGTAAAAACTTACCACAGGGTTAAGAAGGATTTTTTTTGGGATGGCCTTAAATCTTCTATTAAAAAGTTTGTGGTGGAATGTTTGGTTTGCCAACAAAATAAAGTTGAAACAATTAAGACCCCGAGTCTGCTACAACCTTTATCTATTCCAAGTCAATGTTGGGAGGAGGTTTCAATGGATTTTATCACAGGTCTACCCAAGTCTGAAGGAAAGAGTGTCATCATGGTGGTAGTTGATAGACTTACCAACTATGCACACTTTTTTGCATTATCTCATCCATTTAAAGCCAATACAATCAATATTGCATTTATGGAAACAATACAAAAGCTACATGGAAACCCAAAGATTATTGTAAGCGATAGAGATCCCATTTTCACTAGAAACTTTTGGACGGAATTATTTTCTTGTCTGGGTACTCAGTTAGCTCATGGCTCATCTTATCATCCTCAATTTGATTGGAAAACATGGATAGTGAAAAAATGTTTGGAAGGATATCTTCGTTGTCTTGTAACTGATAAACATACACAATGGGTCAAGTGGTTTCCTCTAGTTGAATGGTGGTATAACACTTCCTTCCATACTACAACAAAAATGACCCCATTTATGGCACTTTATGGATATCATCCACCATCCATCACATCTTATTTAAGAGAAAATTCTAAGGTCCAAGCAGTGGAAGATCACATCGAGCATCAACAACAAGTTCTTCAACTCTTAAAGGATAACCTCATTTTGGTGCAGAATAGAATGAAACAACAGGCAAGTCAACATCACAATGAAAGATGTTTTGATGTAGGTGACTGGTTATTTCTACGACTACAACCATACATTAAATAAATGTCCCTCAAGCAAGCTAAGGAGGATAAGTCCGTACAAGGTGTTGCAAAATATTAGTACTATGGAATACAAATTGGAGCTTCTTGCAGCTTCCTGAGTGCACCCAGTTTTCCATGTTTCATGCTTAAATAAGGTTATAGGTGACAAGCTCCCAGTTCAAACAATATTGCCAGAACTTGATGAGGAAGGGAAAATCATATTGCAACCTGAAGCAATCACAAAAATAAGAACTCGACAGCTATGAAATCAATCAATTTCACAGTATCTCATCAAGTGAAGAACTTACCCGCTGAAGATTCCACATGGGAGGATGAGAATTTTATACAGAAGAATCCAGAACTACTCAAGTGTTGAGGGCAACACTTTTTTGAAGGAGAGGGGCATGTTAGGTCCCTAATACTAGTGTATTCCCCCATTATTATTGTCATTGTAGCCATTATTGTTATTTTAGTGCCTGTGTTGTCCCCATATTGTTATTATTATGCCCCATAGAAGCCCACTATTATTATTGTTGTGCCCTTACATCATTATTGTTATGTCAGCTCTGATTATATTTTGACCCCTTATACTCTTATATATAGAAAGGAGGTTTTCTCATTTGAATCATCCAAGAATTCTTCATTTGTGTAATGTAAAGGAGGTTGCTTCCTTGAAGAGGCTGATTTTGAAGTTGTTGCTCTATATTATCTATGTTTTTGTGAGATGGTTGCATAACACATACAACATGGAATTGTAAAAAGCATATATGTGATCTATTAAGAGGGAAGCTAAAATAATTAGTGAACATAAACAAATGAATATTCATTGAATTTTAATGATGATGAGTTCAATGAAGAAATTGAACCTCTCAAACTCCTTTACCACAACTACAGTTCAGTGAAAAGTTTCAAAATGGATGGTTGTCTAGTTAGATTGGAAGTTGTGGATCTAGGGAAGGATCCCTCAATAGTTGTTGAAGACATGCTAGTGGTCTTCTAGTGATGTTATACTACAACTTGTGAATGTTGTTCATTAATTGAATTTAGGAGAATTGAGATTTAGGAGTGCGGGAGTGGGACTCGAGACTCCAAATTGTCAAAGACAAAGTTACGAGGGTTATGAGACAACTTGACGGAGGTCATGTTGATATGAAAACTGTTTAACCATTTAATGAATGATTATGTGTTTTGGTGTCTATGAGTGGTTTCAATAAAAAAATTGTAATGTAAGCATAAGGGGGGAGTTAGAGTTAATTCTTACATTCTATATTAAAATTTGGTTTGTGAATTGTTGGAGATGAATGTAATGTGTATATGTGTGCGTGTTGATGAATACATAGCTATGTGTGAAATATAATGCATGATTTTAGTCATTCATTTTTTCAAAGACAAGGTAATATAGTTTTTAGTGTTTAATAGTATTTACCCTAGTCACTTTATACACTCATGCTTAAATTTCTTCTCAATATATATGTTTATGTATTTTTTCTATTTTACATATGTTCATGTATTATATTTAATTTGAGAATGCATACTTGAAGGTAACTCTATGAATTCAAATGTTGTGAATATGAATATTGTAAGTAATTTTATCATATGTGATTGTAATTCAAACTTTTAATTTAAGGAAAAACATGGTAATTAGGTGGAACTATTATATCATACTTTTAAACGAGTGGTACATGGTAGTTTACTCCCTCAATTTGGAAATAAATATAATAATTAGTTAACCTTAATATAACTAGTGACACATAGTAGCTTACTCCCTCAATTTGGAAATAAATATAATAAGTAGTTAAACTTAATATAGCTAAGTACACTTTATCGAAACATAATTATCTACTCATAATTAAAGTAAAAGGAAATTTAAATATTATGAAAATCAATTTCATGTAAATGTTGTCATTGTAAATTAGATATGAGCATAATTCTAATAATTGAATTTATTCATACTATCTCATATATGTATCTCATATATATTAATTATTTATATTATGCATTAAAAAAAAAAATATGTACACACATTTACATTTACATTAATGTTTAAAAAAAATTAAAAAACATTAAATTAAAAACTTTTATTTATTATATTTTCTTAAATAATATATATTTTTTTATCAATCATACTTTTTTTTTTTTTTTTTTTTTTTTTTCACTTTTTATCATACTGATCATCCATTCGCGATATTATTATTAACATATATTATTATAATATTTAATTAATATAATATTATATATTCATACTATATTATATTATATATAATATATAGTTAATACTAATTAGTTAACTATATAATATAATATATATAATCATTACTAGAATATTTTTGTACATGTGAGAGATATTATAACGATTATAATATATTTAAATGTAAATTTTCATAATATTTATATTGTAGATGGATGTTTTAACTTACTTACAATATAGTTAATATATATTTTTATTAATTAAAATAATATATATTGATAGTTAATATTATGAAATATATATTAGAAAATCTCATCAAGTTAGTCTTGTATTCACTTGATATAGGATTTTGTATAACTATGTTCTTGTTGGAACATGCACCAGTAATTAAGGGATTTGAACACTAAACACCTCCTTACACATAATACTTTTTTACAAGACCATCACCAATTAAACTACCACTAAGACTTATGTTACATAAAATATTATTATATCATATTTTATTTACATTATTTTATATATAACATTACAAAAATCTAATTATACTTTATTTACATTATTTTATATCTAATATTACTAAATCTTATCTCTTTATATATAGGCATACTCTAAAAAAAATGACTTTTGAGTCAGAATTAGGCCAAACAATAAGAGTATGTTCAAAGGAATTATGCCAAAAAAATTACTTCCATGTATTTTTTTCTTAGGGAAACCTGTTACACCAATTTTGAGACAGTCAACTTCTATCCACAAATACATTGGCTCATATAAATTGCATAGAGTGTGAACTAACATATTAAATTTAAAATTTAATTCTTCGGAAAACTGGATAATTTTACACTTTTATTGGAATGAAAACAAATTAACTCTAAATCAATTATGATAAAAGGCTAGTCTAAAATGAACTTTCCTTGTCATTGAACTTTTATGTAATCAACATCTAGAGCCACCAACTCCAATACAAACAACATTTCTTGAGACTGTGGCTTCTCTATTGGTAAAATTCGCTACATTTGTTAACGTTTTGGTTTTTATCAGTCTCGGCAGCAACAGGGGTAGACATTGGTAGCGACCCCCTTCTTTCTCTGCATGAATCGAGCCTCTCGATAGCATACGTTTCAAGCTCTGAGGTGGGAGTACTGGCATGATATTCGTCGAGTTGTTGGATCTGGCAATGGTAGTCGAAAATCTAGCTACTTATGTGGTTGAGGAGATTTTAGAGGAGCTGGTGGAAGAATTGGGGGTGGAAGTAAGTGGATTAGCTACACCGACATGGGCCTGATGATGCTCAAAGGACCTACAAGCAATTTCAAGGGGGATGTTCAGAATGCCATTGGAGCCTCCCATTGTGAAGGAAACCTAATCGTAAGCCATGGCCACCTCCTCTCCCGTTTCAAACATTCCCAACCATACACAGACTCCATGCCTCGTCAAATCCCTTATCTCCACCACGTATTTTACCCATAGATGCTTCCTCACTCCTCTATAATGCATTTCACTCCCTTTCGAGACCGAGCGCTGTAAATCCAAAGCCATGGGCACACTCAAATTTCCACTATAGCTTGCGCATGAGCTTGAGTGCCAAATCCAATGTTTTAATTGTAGTTGACACATTTCTCATTAGGGACATGGGCAACATCTTTTGGCTTGTGAAAATGGAAATAGAGTAGTACTATTCATTTCATAAAAGAATTTGGGCAGGACTACCCAATTTGAATATAAAATTTTGGGCGGCACTTACTAATTTGAAATGTTGTATGGGGATTGGGGCATTGAATGAAGGGTTGAAGTCCAAGTAGTGCAGTTAGATAAATAAAGTTGCAATGAGGGAGCTGCCGAAGTCGAGCCATGAATGCTGACGGAGAAACCATGCCGGAGTCAATCCGTGAGCACTACCAAAGAAACCATGATGATGCATGGACATGTATGTTAATATTTTCATGCAGTAAGCCAATCATTGGCTTAGTGACTTGTTTTTAAGAGTTGTTGTCGTAGGAGACCCGAATAGCTATATTTAATGCCACCTTCCCACCATATTTCAAAATTTTATCTCAAATTCTTCTTCCACTGGCATGAGAATCACCATATTTCACCATATTTCAGAGCCGAAAACTTGAGTGGGAATTTTAAAAATATGAAATGAAATACGAGAAAGAGGGAAGTATGGAAAAACCAATACGCTGTCGTGAAAATGGGGCCGAATATCCCAATGACCTCTTCCCGTGCATACCTACCCAAAAGAGAGAGGTAATTATCTAGTTTTAATCTCCACTTCTGTGTGAGCTGCGGTTGCAGTCGTTTTACATAAGAATAGTCAGTTGAATGCTAGAGTGGGGTCGACTCTAGCAAGCAACGGTATGGGCTGGCTTGATCTGAGGAATCCCATAGTGGGCTCGACTGGAATATTGTGGATACGCGTTCTGGTCTCGCTATGAGAGTAAAGATCCGGTTGAGTTGGTGCTGGGACAAGTGCTTATGGCAGCGGGGAAAATTTGGCCTTTCTAGTGGACTGCCTCTACCTCTACTGCAATTGGCTTTTCCTTTGTAGCTTACGGATATGGGTAGGAAATAGAGTCTTTGACTGGATCAAATGAGTTAATTGGTGTTGGTCTCCCTATGATGAGAGTAAAGAGTTAGTGCTGGGACAAGTGCTTATGACAGTGGGGAAAACTTTTGCCTTTCTAGTGGACTGCCTTTGCCTCTACTGCAATTGGGTTTTTCTTATAGCTTATAGATATGGGTAGGAAATAGAGTCTTTGACTGGATCAAATGAGTTAATTGGCATTTTTCCTGCTTGCTTAGCTTTCCTAGTCAAAGAAAGATGCAAGATCCAACCAAAAGTAAAACAAGCTAGATAAGAAGAGGGAATTTAGTAGGTCTTATGTGTCTTCTAAGGGGCGAAGAGTAACCGCTGCGCTGAACACAGGAAGTTCATAAATCGCAACAAAGAATATGGAACCATTGACTACCTAGATGGGATGGTTCCATGGCCATGTATTTGGATTTTATTATCTTATTTGAACTTTTCCAGTGCTAAATTTACAATAAAATTAATTGATAATATTATTTTTTATCATTTTTTCAACTTGAAATTTTAGGTTTTCAGTGTCATTTCTAAATAAAATGAACGATAAAAAAATGTTGTCAAGTGGGTAAATTGTTCCTCTTTAAAAAAGTGAAACAAATCACTCTTGAATGCTCAGTGAATCTTCCAACTTTTGTTTTTCCTTGCGCTTACCTGAACTTCCCATTTTGCTAAGGCTTTGGCATTCTTACCTTCCCATTTTTCTAGTGCAGCTGCATCTGTGGGTTTATTTGGGTTAATATCTCCATCACATATACCTTGCCATAATTCATTGTAAATGAGAGTGCTTTCGATGAGATGATGCCATGTTTTATAGGATTTTGTACCTTCAAGTTTGTCAGAAAATGACTGAGCTTTGCACTTGGCTCTAGTCAATTTCTCAAAAATTACAAGATAACTTTCAAAATTTGACTTTTACAATGATGCTCTTGCAAAACTTGGTAAAAAAAGGTTACCCCCCTTCAATGAAAAATTACTTTGAGTTACACTTATCCCTTCAAAAAATTACAATTGAAATTCCCTTATTACTCCAAAAATTTACAAATCACCTTATTATTCCACAAACAATAAATTCCCAAAATTAAAAAAAAATCACCAAATCTCTCCAAAATACAATGTTCCTTATTTCTCCACAAAATTTACAAATTTACAAACAACGGAAAATCCTTATCACTCCATTAACATTACAAAATTAAAAAATATTTCTTATTTCTTGTCTTCTTCACTCTTCAATTCTGCTTTAAACTATCTTCGGTCACAAGGCCATCACATTGTAGTTTACATGACTTCTATCGATTTGCACCATTGACCTCGATTTCCAGCAAATGGACCACTTTAATCCATCAAGGCCGTCAATTCCATCCAGCTCTTAGCAGAATTTTGTCTAGAAACTCATGAATCCTTCTATATTCGGAGTTCAAGCCTTGTTAAGTTCGATCCAGAGTTCTTGATTTCCATCTTCTACTTGATCCAGATTTTAATTCATGTTCTCTATGAATGCTATAAGCACTAAAGTTCAAAATGCTTTCTTTAGAACTTTCACTCAGCATTCCAATAACGTTTACAAAATCTTGCATTTATTACAAACAGAGACTAATATCCTAACCAACTACTAGCCAAAGAAAACAAGAGACTAGTTTCTCGAAAAGAAGTTCAAAACTCTACTCAAACATCCATAATTCAAATATCCACATTCTCACTATCTCACTATAGCTACTAAACTACTTAACTATGAAAATAAAAACCCAGCTCCATAGAGAGAAACACATCTTCCTCTTTAATCAGAATTACTTCTTAGTCCGTAGAAGATGGTTTTAATGCAGTTGAAGATAATTGGGTTTCTCTCTTCTTTTCCAAACTCTCGCTTCTACGGTCGCGCTGTTCTTTCAACCTTGTTGCAAGGAGCTTCTGGTATTCAATTGCCTCTGTCTTGGCCTTAGCAACCCGCTTCCTCTTTTCTGCAATTCTACTGTGCTTCCTTTTCAGTGTTAGGGGAGTCACGAGTCTTTGGATCTTAAGTGCCTTGCTGCATTTCTTACTTGATTTTGCTACAAAATTTCAAAGGTAAGTGTTAACATAATTTCGCACGTCGTCATCCTTTGAAAGGTTGAACAACTTCCTTATCATAGATGCCCTCTTGGGCCCCCTCATACCAGATCTCTTGATTTGATAGGATTATTTTTGTTCGGTTTGCCTATACTGAAAAAGAATCAACTGCATCCAGAAAAAAGAAACAACTGCGTCCAAAATATCAACTGTGTCCAAAAAAACTAGATGCTGATTGTCAACGTTAATGAATTTTGACCAACAATGCTTTCACTATTACACTTTCTTCAACACTTTCAATATTACGCTCAATAAAAAAAATACCATCCAACTTTGCATTAATTTCTAGCAAGGGCGTATGTTCCAGCATCAAAGAACTAACATATCAAAGAACTAACATAATCAATTTGCAGATTAAAATCTAAAATCAATAAGAATTTTATTTATTTTTTGTTTGTTGAACACAAAACTGGACAATTTCATACCAATTATTCGCTGATCAGTTCAATGGAGTTTTCCAAAACTTGTAGATCTGAAATCTTCTCCTCACATCCATTACAACATTACTGGAGCTCTCATACCACAATACTGGTAGAAGTGTCCTCAAACATGTAATTTTATTAATCCGAAAAAAAAAAACAATTACATATTTTATTTTGCAAGAGTTTACACCTGAACAACCAAACACTTTTGCAATGAGCTATTTATAAGCTCAATGTCCTAACTACCTCTAATTATGGATCACTTATTAAATAGCAAGTGTCTAGTTACAATAAATGCTATTAAGAAATACTAGCTAACTGATCTCCTAAAATAGAGCCTAAGATATGATAGATTTGGAGAGTCATATCTTGTTACAACAATATACTAATCCTAAATGTCTCCTTCAAATATTTAAACATTCTAGGATAATAATTATTAATTTAATATCTTAAATTAATAATTATTTTATTCCAAGTTTATAACCTATGATAATATTTTATTTTTGGATCATCTAACAAAAACTCCTTGCGAATGACTGACATTTTTAATGCTAAAGAGATTTCATTTCTCCATTTTTGTTGTTCCAGTTTTAGATACTTATAACCTGCTTTCTATAATTTGTCTTTATTACTGATCACATGGTTGAACAACTTGTAGCGAAATACGCTATTATTGAAAATTTAATAGTGACATATTGTTATCCACTAAATACTTTGAAGGCTTCTATTAAAAATCTCAAGTATTTGTATTTTACCAGAATTACATCATTGACAGTGACCTGCCTACAACTACCTTGGACATCAAGGCACTTCAAAATAATCGTGCTTAATGAGTTCACTACCAATGTGACTTCTCTCATAGTTTTTAGTCATTTCTACTACCCGAAAGAAATCCGAGAAAGTAATAATGAGGTAAACACTTGTGTGGCCTTTATTATGGAGGAGGTAAATACTCACTTGACATTTTCTCTTTATTATGGAGGAGATTGACCAGGGCAGACTTAGAGGTGGCAAACTTGATCCTTCCCTTAGCCAAAGTCAAAGTGGTGTATTTAAAGGTTTCAAGATTTAAAGAGAAGGAAATTGCTCTGTTGGGTTTCCTTCTCAGAAGTTCTCTCTCTGCGAACAATTACACGTAATCTACCCATATCCCCTCAATATATCCATAAGGAAATATTTTTAAAATGACTTCTGAACTTGGAAATATCTTCTCGAAAAACCTAACTAAGAAACATCTTCTCGAAAAACCTAACTAAGAAACATGGTAGCCATTGCAAGGAATGCTTTCCTTAGATGGCAAAGATGTCTTCCAATGATCAATGATGTTTTATTTTGGTCAAGTTTCATTCAACATTTAACAAAAAAGTTCAAGGATTGAATTATTCTTAGAGATAAAGTCGTAAGTTTTTGCATAATTATTAAATCTACACTCTGCTTTTATTATTATCTGATGTGGTTTTACCAATTGTTCGGGTTCCTCAGGTTTGGAAAAACCAAGTGTAATATTAATTTAACAACATGTCAGTTCAATTTACCGAGTTTTCTTAAATTAATGGTTAATCTAGTTGATCCAATTGCTTTATGCAAAATAAAATTCAAATTTATTATATTTTCCATCCAGATTTCCAAGCGGAAGAGTTGAAGCTTTTTATAATATATGGAATTCAATTTTTTTGTTTTAAAATTCTTTTTAATATCAATTTAATTTATATAAACATATATTAGTTGTTTCATACCATCAAAATGAACTTATATTAATTATTTCATACAATTAAACTAATGTTCTTTCTTTGGACCTGCTTCCCTAAACAAACTTCATATTTACACCATTGAAAATGCATTGCATTCGTTGATTTTGAAGTACTAACCACAGTTCCAATAGGAAATGGACTAATAGCCCAAAGAAATTATTTTAGCAGTTTTGAATAGACAATGCAATTACATTAATATTCTTTTAATAGGTTGTTATTATTGATAGTAAAGAATTTGTTAGAGTTAATAAATTTAATGAGAAAAATGTCAATGTTTTAATGTATTATTATTTTTAATTTAAATAATTACTATTATTTGTAAATTTCTCTAAATATTTTTAGAGTTTTTATTTTATTAGATATGGAATATTATTATGTATTTGAGGCAACAAAAATTTAATGAATTTTTTCTTTTATAAAAATTCATAGTGTTTTTTTATTTTTTAATAAGAAAGAGAGGTTCAATCTATTTTTGCTAACTAGTTGTCATATGGGTGGAAAAGATACACAAGAAAAAATCCTTAAATATCCATGAGTCTAAGAGATTGTTAAAGCTAGAGTAGGAGATAAGATCAGAATGCTAAAAACAAATTGCTAAGTAATTATTTTAGCAGTCTCGCTGTTATAATTAATTGTAAAAAACTGATTACTTAAAAGGCTACGATGAAGTTAATCAATAAATATTAGTGTTCTAATGGATTATTATTTTCAATATAAATAATTAATGTGAATTGTAAACCTATATAGACATTTTTATCATCCCAGTTGAATAGTTAGCTCCCATTACTCTATATCGGGGGTATTATTATGCATTTGAGGCAAGAGAGGATTTAATAAAATCTCTCTTTATGAATGGTTTTTAATTGGTAGTGTTCTTAATTTCAGTGGGAAAGACAGGGTCCATTGATTTTTGCCAAAGAGGCGTCATGTGGGTGAAAATATTCTAAAGGAAAAAAAATTAAAGATCCATGAATTGTTTTTTTGTGATATATCCTTAATAAGTGATTAAATACAATTATGAAAATAAGATAATATTGAAGAGTTGAGGAAATAATTTTTATTATGTTTATGGGAAAAGAACATTCTAACACCACCGTGTAAAAAAAAAAAAACCTTCTCTTAATCATTTTAGGGTATTTAGCTATGATGCTTTGTATGTGTTCCAAATGAGAATAAGAGTAAGCCATATAAGAAAGTTGAAAATTATATCCTTATTGAATTTAAAAAATGTTATAGGCTTTGGAACTCAAAAACTAAGAAGGTTATGTATAGTTGAGATGTGGTATTTAGAGAAGTCGAAGATGATTTCAAACAAAAAGTCCTACTAAGGGAGAAAGAACTAGAAAGACAAAATTTGAATTGAATGATGATGAATCAAACTCTACATAATAATAAGAATTGGAAGAAGAAAAACCACAAAATCTGGCACTAGGGAGATCGATTCAAGAAGAAGGGCAGCTAGAAAGATATACTCCACCTCATTTCTATTCAAAATTCTTTTTCTTTATCATAGATAATGATCCTAAAATTGTTAGAGAGGCAACATATTCAGATGATAGAAACTATGGAAAACAGTATGGTTGAAGAAATGACATATTTGGACAAGAATGGACCTTGGGATCTGATGGAGTTTCTAGTTGGTACAAAATCCAGTAGCAACAGAAGAGTGTTTAAAAAGAATTTGAATGTTGTTATGAAACCAGCTCAAGAAAAGATAGAAAAGATAAATCCACGCCTTAGAATACAGCCTCTTCGAGGGGGCAACCTCCTTTACATTACATAAATGAACAATTCTTGGATGATACAAATGAAAATACCTCCTTTCTATATATAGGAGTCTAAGTGGTCCCAATACAATCAAAGCCTACATAACAATAATATTGTAGGGCACAACAGTAACAATGGTGGGCTTCTATGTGGCATAATAGTAACAATATGGGCACTACATGGGTACATCAATATAATAAGTGGGTTATACTAATAACAATAAGGGGTTACACTAGTAGTATAGGGGCCTAACATTCCCCTTTCCTTCAAAAAGCGTTGTCCTCAACGCTTGAGTAGTTCTTGATGCTTCTATATAAAATTCTTGTCCTCCCATGTGGAATATTCAGCGGGTAAGTTCTTCCACTTGATGAGATACTCTGAAATTGATCGATTTCGTAGCTGTCGGGTTCTTGTTTCTGTGACTGCTCCAGGTTCCAATATGTTTTTTCCTTCCTCTTCAATTTCTGGCAATATTTCTTGAATTGGGATCTTTTGCAACTTTTGAATAAGTGGCCATACTTCTTCGTTCTTCTTCCATTCATCCGTTGCTTCGTTTATCCAATTTGGTTGGATAATATAAATAGCACAAAACAATGCTTCCACATCCTCATCCTTGAAGTGTCTTCCCATTCGGTAAGGTCTCCGTTTTTTAAGTGCATGTAGTATTGCCAACATTTCCTTCTCATAAATAGCTTGCTTGAGATGTAGCAGTAAAAATACCCAGTCACTCACATCAAAACATTTTTCACTACGATGTTGATCTACCTGTTGTTTCATTTGATTTTGCACCGAAGTGGTGTTATCCTTTAAAAGTTGGAGAACTTGTTGTTGATGCTCGATATGATCTTTCTCTACTTGAACCTTTTTCTTCTTGATATGTCCTTCTATCTTTTGAGGAGTGGTAATTTCTTCCAGTCCTTTACAAGATATGGTCGGATTCATTTCTTGATGCTCGATGTGATCTTTCACTTCTTGAACATTTTTCTTCTTGATGTGTCTTTCTATCTTGATAGTTTGAGGAGTGGTAATTTCATCCATTGAATTACAAGATATGGTTGGATTCATTTCTTCTTTCTCGATGTGATCTTTCACTTCTTGCACCTTTTTCTTCTTGATATGTCCTTCTATCTTGAGAGTTTGAGGAGTGGTAATTCTTGTCAATGCTTTACAAGATATGGTCTGATTCATTTCTTCTTTCTCTGGGGTCGTGTCCTAACGTATATCCTCTTCTTTTGATGTTTCTTGATCCTTTTCTTCCTCCTCTTCATATTCTATGTAAAATAATTTCTTCTCAGCACACCTATGACCTTTAGTGCCTTTGCTATCACAATTGTCACAAAGCCCTTTTTCTCTTTTTTCTTCCAATTGTTGTGGTGTAACCCTTGTAGGTTGTGGAAGGCTGGGAGAAACAACACTTCCATCTTTATAGTTGTGAGGGGTATGCTTGCTGGTTTCCATAATTTTTCTTTCCATTATGTCACAAAGCCCTTTTACTCTTTCCAATTGTTGTGGTGTTGCTCTAAAGAAGGTGTTGCTCTTTATATCCTCATAATGTGCTATCATTTCCTCCGTGAAAATTGACCACGTAACAAGTTTTTTACGAGAACAAAGCCCTTTGTACCATAAAAATTGATCTGGTTCTAAATATGAAGATGCAATACATACCTTTTGTAATAGTTTTACACCATGTATATCAAAATATTGCTCCATCTAAAGTATCCAATTTACCGGATCCTTGCCATCAAACTTCCTCATCTTGCTTTTTCTTGATTTTAGGAGCTCTACCTTGAAACGACTGTAACTCTGTACTTTCAGATCTTTAAGTTCTAAAATTGTGACCTGTAGTATCCTTCTGTGTCCTCTTTCCAATGCCACAAGTCTGATCCAAATTGGATTCTCCAAGAAATAGTTATGCACAATCTCCCGCAGTGACCTGATTATAGACTAGTTCAGTAGAGCAAACTTTTATGACGTGCCACGTGTCACTGTTTCAACTTTTGACTCTGGAAAATATATAAACAGAAACTACAGTCCGTCCTCTTTCCGTACCTTCTTACGAAATTTCAATCCGATGCTTAGAAAGAAAGTTATGATGATTTTCCCCAGGTCACCTGTTTTGAGTGTAATTCAGGAGTCTGCAAAAAGACCAACTTCCGCAGATCATATCTCCGAAAATATCGCGCAAAAAGATCTGAAATTCGGACCCAAGGTTCAGCGCGATTTCTTCTCAAATGGGTTTTTTTTGCGACTTCTGAAACGTCACAAAAAAAAGTTATAGCGAAAATGCCACGATGACCTGTTTGGAGCAGCGAAACCCTAGAATCCAAAGCTCTGATACCAAATGTTATGAAACCAGCTCAAGAAAAGATAGAAAAGATAAATCCACGCCTTAGAATACAGCCTCTTCGAGGGGGCAACCTCCTTTACATTACATAAATGAACAATTCTTGGATAATACAAATGAAAATACCTCCTTTCTATATATAGGAGTCTAAGTGGTCCCAATACAATCAAAGCCTACATAACAATAATATTGTAGGGCACAACAGTAACAATGGTGGGCTTCTATGTGGCATAATAGTAACAATATGGGCACTACATGGGTACATAAATATAATAAGTGGGTTATACTAACAACAATAAGGGGTTACACTAGTAGTATAGGGGCCTAACAAATGCAGAGGCGAGAGTCAAGAAATACAAAGCTTGAATAGTAGCAAAGAGTTATTCTCAGGTAAAAGAAATTGATTTTGGTGATATTTTTTTCTCATGTTGCCATGTTAATTTTTATTATATTTATTTTATTTTTTGTTGTTGCTTTTGATCTTGAAGTAGAATAAATGGACATGAATACAACATTTCTATATGAGGATTGCGAAGAAGAAATCTACATGAAGTGGCCAGAAGAATTTTTTGTCAAAGGAAAGAAAGAACTAGTTTGTTGGATGAAAAACTCCCTTTATACGTTAAAACAATATATTATTATTATTATTATTATTATTGTTGTTGTTGTTGTTTTTATTTTTAATTTTTTGATTGTAAATATGAACAACATGGCTAATTTGTGACTGACTAGAAATAAATAGATATGAACATTGAACCTTATTTAAAGGTGTTTTTATAATTTTTCTAGCATCATTATTGTGTATAGATAGCAAAGTTTGCCTATATCTTTTAGAACATGAATATTAGATTAGTCTTCATAGAGCACACACTTTATATAAAATATGACACACACACAACACACTGACACTTACCAAAAACCTCAAACTATAATATCCCCATCCCTTTAACTCCAATTATCACATTTCAAATTGTATGTACATTTTGTCTTATATGAATAATACACTTTAAAAGAGTTCCATATCAACTACACCTGTGATATATTCTTTGGAATTTTCATGAAGTTCATGACATAAATGTCCATGATTATAATACATAAATGATGTAAATTGTCATGATTCTTTCTTTTATTACATGCTTGTTAGTAGTTTGATGATGTACTTCATGCAGTGCTCTCACAAGATAGTGAGGAGGAGTCGTTAATAGACACTTAAAGATTTTTAAGGTTTTAAGGTTTTCTATGGCCCCCACATAAAAAATTGTCATAAATGAAAAAGTTATAACTCATATACTAAAAAATTTTGTATTTTAAACTTTAGTTCTTCTAATAGGAATCATTTCTCAACTTTCTTGAAAGAATATTTGAAAAGGACGAAGTGACTCAATTTTACATTACTTTTCTATTTTTTAATCTCAAAAAACTCTTTGAATGAAAGATATACAAATATGATTTACAAATGAGTTTTACAAACCCCAATATCCATGAAAATGAGCTTATCCAAAGAGATAACAAGTGATATCTTTATATTTATTTTTTCATAAATATTTATAATTATTTAAATTTAAGTCACTTACATTATTTATGCTTATTATAATAAATTGATATACATTATTATGTTAATAGACATGTTTACTTTGTCCGCATGGGGTAGCTCAAGTGGCAATGGCCGTGGAAATGAAGTCTCACCGAACCGGAGATCTTGGGTTCGATTCTTGTGCTACCCTCCTCGGAAATGGGGTGAATAACGGACATGTAAAAACTAGAAAATGAGAGGGTCCTACCAAAGCTTACAAAAAAAAATAGACATGTTTACTTTGGAATATAATATTCAAAATTTTGATTTAAATATCAATAATTATTAAGTAGGTGGTAAAAATTTAACCTCTACAAAATATGATAGAATATTCATAAATCAAAGATTGAGATTTATAGTTATGTTTTCTTTTTTAATTAAACTAATTAATTAAAAAAAAGGTCATGCCATGGTAATGATCAATAATATTGTAACAAAATCTATTTATAAATTAAGATTCTACATGGTAAAGTGGTGTTGAATCTCCATGATTAATAATCTTGTTACATATTTTTTAAAATATATTATTCATATATTAATTCTTCAAATAATAATAATAACAAAATAAGTTAATTTTTATGTTTTCTCTTTCAAAATTTTCCATGTGAAATGTATTTTGAGGTAAGTGTTTGATGTCTATCAATATTTATTATCAATTTAATTTATATGGCCATTCTAGTTTATACATAAGCATATGCCCCATTATCATTCAAAAATTACCATATATTATTCACTTAAATCAAGTGGATTATAATTGTAATTAAGCTATAACTTTTTTTTTTATAAGATATAACTTAAATATATTATACAAGTATTTTAATAAAGCATATTGTATAGTAATAAATAAAAGTGTAATTTAAATTGTAATTTTCTTTTATTAAGATTAAGATGGAATATCATTATAAAGTGTATAATGTCATGAATTAAATTCTATTTAAATTGAAATTTTTCTTATTTATTAAATTTAAAATTATTTTTAATAATAAAAATAATAATTTAATTTTAAAGTTATGATTGTGTCAAATAAGGGATTTTATCCACATAACAATTTGGTTAAAAAAAAGTTTATAAAGGTCTACATACTTTATTCCATCTAGATTTAAATGATAACCTTTTAAGAGAAATTTTTAATAATAATGTCGTGATTGGGTCAAGAGGCACTTTGCAACCCAATATGGTAGAGATGTTGTAATGTAATGTTTAACATTTTGACTAAGTCAAATTACATAAAAATAAAACTAAATTAAAGTAAATTAAATTAAATAAAAACATTAATGTAATGTAATGCAAACATTTTAACTCAGTCAAAATAAGATTATAAAGAAATAACAAAATAAAAACAAACCTATAAAAATAAAATTAAAGTTAAAATAAAAATGGCCCATGGTATTGAGAACCCATGATATTCTTGTGAAATATATCCTATTTAAAGGGGAAAATTAAACCAGCTTAGATCCATCTTGATCCAGACTTATGCAGGAACACAACAAAATACAGAAACATCCATATACATAGAGATGCAACATAAATAAAACTTCATTTCATTAATATCACAGAACTGAAATATGCTTACATACAAAAACAAAAACAAACTATCTTGGGTGATGGTAGCTTATCTCTTAGAAGAGATGTGGCGACTACATGCCTTTGAACTGTGTCACGATGAGGCTCGAAGGCCTAATTATTATTGAGAAACACTAGAAAACCCTAAACATCCAAAAACCTAACCCTTGGAGATGAAGTGCCAAAATTGTGGGCCCCGTTTGGGTAAATTGGTACATCAACTTCTCGGGGTTGTAAGTTTGGCATACAATCTCCATTTGGCTATCATAATATCTCGTTTCGAAGATTTTGAAGAGGGGTAAAATTTATTTCTTAATTAATTCAAGCTTTTACAGTTTCTCTGTTTTCTCTAAAAACGTCTTTTAGTCATTCAAAACAGCTCTAGAAGTTTAGGACAAAAAAAAATGGCAAAAATAGTAAGTTATGCTATAATTAAAGAAACAACAGTGGTTGTCCAAGTGGGATAGGCAGGTGGCCACCAATATCCACTTGGATCAATACTCCCTGATTAGGAAGCAATGGTCCCCATTACTTTGAGTGCCTCCATGAGATGGGAAAACTTCTATTGAAATTGGTCCCTGGTGAGCCACTTGTCTTGGTGTAGGAGTTGGCCAACTTTAACAACCCAATATAGTTGGATCTTCTGCTAGCAACTATTCTTGATCTGCATGTCCATGATCCGATCAGTTGTGGAAGTCTTCCACAAATCAATGGGTTTGATAAGCACCTGGTGATAACTAGACTTCAAGTCAATCTTGTTGAAATATTTGGCTCCCTTGAGCTGGTCGAAAAGGTCATCAATCTGTGGGATTTGGTACCTATTCCAGACAATGATCTTGTTCGGCGCTCGATAGCCAATATAGAGTCTCCAGGTCCCATCATTCTTCTGTACCAATACAATGAGGCTCCCACAAGGTGATGAGCTTGGCTTGATGTGCCCTTTCTACAACAACTCTTGAATCTGCCTCTTGATATCATCGTTCTCCGAAACAGAGCATCAATAGATCAGTCCATTAGGTAGCAATGCACCTGAGGTCACAGATTGATGGAGTCCTTGACCTGACAATGTGGAGGTACCCATATAGGATTGGTGACAATATCCCTATACTCCTCCATGACCTTGTCCATCTATTGCTACTATGCAAAGGAACCCTATTTGGAAGTCGTGGCCACAACCTTCTTCTTGCCCTGAGGGAAAATAATAAGGAAAATAAATTTCTTGGTTTGGGAAATGATCTTACTGCATTTCTTTGTAGTGATCAAAGAGATGGTGGTCAGCGGGGCTACCTCTAGTATCTTGTACAACTTATCACCCAAAGTAATAATCACATAGCAAGATATAGACTCATAAAACATGTCACTTTCAGAAGTATGGTTTTCCTAATAATACATCACAAATTTGAAAAGGAGAAACCTCACACAGTACCTCATCTGTGAAAGGCTTAATGTTGTAGGGAAGGTGGCACTACTGGCTGACATGAAGAGCTTGTCCTTAGTGAAGCCATCTGATGGTGTGTGACTACGGATGTGTTGTAGTCGATAGTCCCAACCGCTTCACATCTTCTTCCGAAATGAGGTTCTTTTGTCTCTCACCATCAACAATGAACTACAGTAGGGAACCCTTCGCCCACATTTTTGAGTGGAAGAGGCGTTCCTGCTCCTCTAGATCTTTAGGCTTATTCTTCTAGATCTTAGTGGTGGCCATGGTGGCACTGGACTCCACATCAATGATTGATGCAGCAAACTACATCTTTACATAATTTTCACGTGGACCTATGGGTTATGGGCCCACGTATACATCAGAAGCATTTCAATCAGCAGACTTCACAACAAAATAATACCGCAACCGCAATATATCTTTATCGACCGAAACCCTTATCGCAATTCCCTTAAGCCTTCATAAATTCCTCTGTTGATCTATTTGCCCATCCAACAGTTATCATGTATCATGGTCTAACTAGCACAACAAATAAAATTCTAGAAGCACATGAGAAAAGTTGTTTTGGGTGCGCTACGTGGTGCCTCCAAGTTTTATTGCACGCTCTCAAGAATTTCCACTTACCATTTTATTTCCACGCGATATGCCACTTACAGTCTTTCGAAAACTGCTCCCCAGTTCCACTGTGCTATTAAATCGACTCCAATTACGATTAAAACTCTCCTCTGTTGATATGTTCTCAAATCCAGTAGATCTCTCACTTGCTTATCGGTGGAATTCACATTATAACAAAAATTTCTCTCTGCCATACTTTGTCCAAGGCAAAGTTTATAGGAACTTCGTCCCTCACACTCGCACACGCAATTTATCAACTTATAGTAAAAGATGTTTATGTAAGCAATACACAAACACATAAAATCCAGATTTCTCATGGACGTGTAATAACATACATATTTCAATTATAAACAAAACTCGATTACGGGCTAAGGCCTCACAGCCTGAGTCACAAATTGCCCTGCGGCTACGTTGCATACTCTATCTATTCCTTTCACACAACATAGACTCTCTTATATAGGAAATTACAAAGGGAGGAATCATTTGAGATCCATGAGTTTCTCCAAGAAACGCTCAATCCAACCCCTAAATCTCTCTATTCGCATGCATGGAAAATAATTACATTTAATCAATCCTTCTGGAGACTTATCAATTCCATTAATTTAGCTATGTTCAAACATAATTTTCCCCAATTTACAGTGATTGTCCATGCTTCCCCTTTCACAGCTTTGAATTTAAATTTTGATTAAGGGTGTTCTGATGCTCCTCGATCAGACTCTCGAGGTAAAAAAAAATTATGACCTTCTGGTCATATGCCTTCTTGGTCTCTCGTAACAACATTCATGAGCTGCAACAAAACCTCTGTAGTAGCAAGTCCTCCCTGGTACATGATACCTCACTAAGCTTCTCTCCTCTGAGCTCAGTCTTTTGGCATCTCTCTAGTTCTCTCCTTTGGAACCATATGAGCACTCCATGCTCTAGGATGCTGCAAATATTCTCACCTTCCTCTACTACTACCTTCACAAATATATAAAGATGACACACATATCAAGTCACAACATATTTTTACCTCCATCCATTGCATGCTAGTCACTCTGCAGGAAATATTTCCCTGCTCTGATACCACTTTGATGCAACAAAGCTGCATTTTTACATAATTAGTGCATGGACCTATGGGTTATGGGCCCACATATACATCAGAAGCATTTCAATCAGCAGTCTTCACAACAAAATAATACTGCAACCGCAATATATCTTTATTGACTGAAACCCTTATCGCGATTCCCTTAAACCTTCATAAATTCCACCATTGATCTATTTTCCCATCTAACGATTATCGTGTAATCATGCTCTAACTAGCACGACGGATAAAATTATGGAAGCATGCAATAAAAGTTGTTTTGGGTGTGCTACATGGCACCCCCACGTTTTGTCGCATGCTCTCAAGAATTTCCTCTTACCATTTTATTTCCACGCGATATACCACTTATCGTCTTTAGGAAACTGCTCCCCGATTCCATTGTGTTGTTCAACTGACTCCAGTTGCGATTGAAACTCTCCTCCACTAATCTGTTCTCAAATCCAACAGATATCTCATTTGCTTATCGGTGGAATTTGCATTACAACACAAATTTATCTCTACCATACCTTATCTATGGCAAAGTTCATAGGAACTTCATCCCTTACACTCGCACATGAAATTTATCAACTTATAGTAAAGAATGTATATGTAAACAATACACAGACACACAAAATCTAGATTTCACCTAGATGTATAATAACATGCATATTTCAATTATAAACAGAACTCAATCACAGGCTAAGGCCTCACTACTCGAGTCACAAATTGCCCTGCAGCCACATTGCATACTCTATCTATCACTTTCACATAACAAAGAATATCTTATATAGGAAATTACAAAGGGAGGAATCATTTAAGATCCATGAGTTTCTCCCATAATCGCTCAATCAAACCCCTAAATCTATCTATTCACATGCATGGCAGATAATTACATTTAATTAAGCCTTCTAAAGACTTATCAATCCCATTAATTTAGCTTTGTTTAAACAACATTTTCACTAGTGTACAATGATTGTCCACGTTTTGCCTTTCATAGCTTTCAATTTAAATTTTGATTAAGGGTGTTTCGATGCTCCTGCATCAGACTCTAGAGGTACAAAAGTTTTATGACCTCCCGGCCATATGCCTTCTTGGTATGTCGTAACAACATTCATGAGCTGCAACAAAACCTCTGCAGTAGCAAGTCATCCCTGCTACATGATACCTCATTAAGCTTCTCTACCCTGAGCTCAGCCTTTTGGCATCTCTCTAGTTCTCTCCTATGGAACCATATGAGCACTTCATGCTCTAGGCTACTACAAATATTCTCACCTTCCTCTGCTGCTACCTTCACAAAAATATGAAGACCATACACTTACCAAATCACAACATATTTTTACCTCCATCCATTTCATGCTACTCGCTTTATAGGAAATATTTCCCTGCTCTGATACATTTTGATGCAGAAAAGCTGCATCTTTACATAATTTGTGCATGGACCTGTGGGTTATGGTCCCCCATATACATCAAAATAATTTCAATAAGCAAACTTCACAACTAAATAATGCCGCAACCGCAATATATCTTTACCGACCAAAACCTTTATCACAATTCCCTTAAACCTTCATAAATTCCACCATTGATCTATTTGCCCATCCAACAGTTATCATGTAACCGTGCTCTAACTAGCACAACAGATAAAATTTTAGAAGCATGTGAGAAAAGTTTTTTTGGGTGCGCTACGTGGTGCCTCCACATTTTATCACACACTCTCAAGAATTTTAGCTTACCATTTTATTTCCACACGATATACCACTTACTGTCTTTAGAAAACTGCTCCCCTATTCCACTGTGTTGTTCAATCGACTTTAGTTGCAATTGAAACTCTCCTCCGTTGATCCGTTATCAAATCCAATGGATCTCTCATTCGCTTATCCGTGGAATTCACATTACGCCACAAATTTATCTCTACCATACTTTGTCAAAGGTGAAGTTCATAGGAATTTCGTCCCTTACACTCGCACACACAATTTATCAACTTATAGTAAAGAATGTATATGTAAAAAATATACAGACACACAAAATCCAGATTTTTCTTGGATGTATAATAACACGCATATTTCAATTATAAACAAAACTTGATTACAGGCTAAGGCCTCACGGCCCGAGTCACAAATTTCCCTTCGACTACATTGCATACTCTATCTATCCCTTTCACACAACACAAACTCTCTTATATAGGAAATTACAAAGGGAGGAATTGTTTAAGACCCATGATTTTCTCCCATAATCACTCAATCAACCCCTAAATCTCTTTATTCGCATGCATGGAAGATAATTACATTTAATGAAGCCTTCTAGAGACTTGTCAATTCCATTAATTTAGCTCTGTTTAAACAGAATTTGCCCCGATTTACAATGATTTTCCACGTTTCCCCTTTCACAGTTTTGAATTTAAATTTTGATTAAGGGTGTTCCGATGCTCCTACATCAGACTCCCTAGGAACAAAAATTTTATGACCTCTTGGTCATATGCCTTCTTGGTCTCTCGTAACAAATTCGTGAGATACAAAAGAACTTGTACAGTAGCAAGTTCTCCCTGCTACATAATACCTCACTAAGCTTCTCTCCTCTGAGCTCAGTATTTTGGCATCTCTCTGGTTCTCTCCTCTAGAACCATATGGTCACTGCATGCTCTAGGTTACTGCAAATCTTCTCACCTTCCTCTGCTGCTACTTTCACAAAAACATAAAGACCACACAGTTACCAAATCACAACATATTTGTACCTCTGTGCATTGCATGCTACCTGCTCTGTAGGAAATATTTCCCTGCTCTGATAGCACTTTTATGTAGCAAAGTTTCATTTTTACATAATTCGTGTGTGGACCTGTGGGTTATGGGCCCATGTATACATCAGAAGAATTTCAATCAGTGAACACCACAACAAAATAATAACTTAACTGCAATATATGTTTACCGACTGAAACCCTTATCTCAATTCCCTTAAACCTTCATAAATTCCACCGTTGATCTATTTTCCCATCCAATGGTTATTGTATAATCATGTTCTAACTAGCACAATGGATAAAATTCCGGAAGCACGTGAGAAAATTTGTTTTGGGTGTGCTACGTGGCACCTGCATGTTTTATCACACGCTCTCAAGAATTTCCACTTACCATTTTATTTCCACACGATATACGAATTAACGTCTTTGGAAAACTGCTCCCCGGTTCCGCTGTGCTATTCAATCGACTCCAGTTGCGATTGAAACTCTCCTCCATTGATCTATTTCAAATCCAACGGATCTCTCATTCAATTATCAGTGGAATTTTTATTACAACACAAATGTATCTCTGCCATACTTTGCCTAAGGCGAACTTCATAGGAACTTCGTCCCTTACACTTGCACACACAATTTATCAACTTATAGTAAAGTATGTATATGTAAACAATACACAGACACACAAAATCTAGATTTTGCCTCGATGTATAATAACACACATATTTCAATTATAAACAGAACTCGATTATAGGCTAAGGCCTCACGGCCCGAATCACAGATCTCCCTACAGCTACATTGCATACTCCATCTATCCCTTTCGCACAACATAAACTCTCTTATAAAGGAAATTACAAGCTGAGGAATTGTTTAAGATCCATGAGTTTCTCCCACAATCACTCAATCAAACCCCTAAATCTTTCTATTTGCATGCATGGTAGATAATTACATTTAATCAAGCCTTCTAGAGACTTATCAATTCCATCAATTTAACTCTGTTTAAATAGTATTTTCCCTGGTTTACAATGATTGTCCATGTTTCCCCTTTCACAACTTTGAATTTAAATTTTGATTAAGGGTGTTCTGATGCTCCTGCATCAGACTCTCGAGGTACAAAAATTTTATGACCTCCTAGTCATATGCCTTCTTGGTCTCTTGTAATAACATTTGTGAGTTGCAACAAAACCTTTGCAGTAGCAAGTCCTCCCTGCTACATGATACCTCACTAAGCTTCTCTCCTCTGAGCTCAGTCTTTTGGCATCTCTCTCATTCTCTCCTCTGGAACCATATGAGCACTCCATGCTCTAGGCTGCTGCAAATCTTCTCACCTTCCTCTGCTACTACCTTCACAAAAATATAAAGACCACACACTTACAAAATCACATCATATTTATACCACCGTCCATTGCATGCTACTTGCACTGCAAGAAATATTTCCCTGCTCTGATACCACTTTGATGCAGCAAAGCTGCATCTTTACATAATTCGTGTGTGGATCTGTGGGTTATGGGCCCATGTATACATCAAAAGCATTTCAATGAGTAGACTTCACAACAAAATAATACCACAACCACAATATATCTTTACCGAATGAAACCCTTATCACAATTCCATTAAACCTTCATAAATTCCATCGTTGATCTATTTGGCCATCCAACGGTTATCGTGTAATCACTCTCTAACTATCACAACAGATAAAATTCTGGAAGCACGCGAGAAAATTTGTTTTGGGTGTACTACATGGCGCCTCCATGTTTTAACGTGCACTCTCAAATATTTCCGCTTTTCATTTTATTTCCACACGATATACCACTTACCTTCTTTGGAAAATTGCTCAGTACCACTGTGCTGTTCAGTCGACTCTAGTTGCGATTGAAACTCTCCTCCATTGATATGTTCTCAAATCCAATGGATCTCTCATGTGCTTATCAGTGGAATTTGCATTACAACACAAATTTATCTCTGCCATACTTTGTCTAAGGTGAAGTTCATAGGAACTTTGTCCCTTACACTCGCACATGCAATTTATCAACTTATAGTAAAGAATGTATATGTAAACAATACACGGACACACAAAATCCAGATTTCGTATGGATGTATAATAACACGCATATTTCAATTATAAACAGAACTTGATTACAGGCTAAGGCCTCAGGGCCCGAGTCACAAATTTCCCTACGACTACATTGCATACTCTAGCTATCCCTTTCATACAAGACAAACTTTCTTATATAGGAAATTACAAAGGGAGGAATCATTTAAGATCCATGAGTTTCTCCCACAATCACTCAATCAAACCCCTAAATCTCTCTATTTGCATGCATGGCATATAATTACGTTTAATCAAGCCTTCTAGAGACTTATCAATTCCATTAATTTAGCTCTGTTTAAACAGAATTTTCCCCGGTTTACAATGATTATCAATGTTTCCACTTTAACACTTTGAATTTAAATTTTGATTAAGGGTGTTCCAATGCTTCTGCATCAATGATCTACTTCCCTTTTTCATCCCCTTGTCAGGTTCTAACTAAGAGTCAGAACATGCATCTGATTTAGAAGTTTCCTTTTGCCTTGAACATGGAACTCACACCTGTTCATGTGTCCTTCTTTGTCTTTGAGGTGTTGTTATTTTCTTGTGGCATGAAGTTGCCTTGGGTCGCCGCTTCTTGGCTTTGTCCTTTGCTCTGTGGTTTGGAGGTGTCATTCCCTTGCTTTATATTCACAGATCCACAGTCTTGCTTTTTCTACTTAAACTTTTTCTCAATCTTAAATGCTATGATACCATTGATCTGAACTTATGCAAGAAAATGTAAAAAATACAAAAGCATCCATAGACATAGAGATGCAGCAGAAATAAAACTTCATTTCATTAATATCAAAGAACTAAAATATGCTCACATTTAGAAATAAAAAGAAAACTAGCTCGGGTGATGGTAGTTTTTCTCTGAGAAGAGATGTGGAGGCTACATGCCTACGAACTATGTTACAATGAGGCTAAGAGGCCTATTAATTATTAAGAAACACTGGAAAACCCTAAACATCCAAAATTTAACCCTAGGATATGAAGAGCCAAAGTTGTAGGTCCCGTTTGGGTAAATTGGTACATCAACTTCCTGGGGTCATAACTTTGGCCTAAGATATCTGTTTAGATATCATAATACCTCCTTTCAAATATCTCGCCGAAAAAAAACTGAGTTAGTATCTTGGGACTTTTCTCTTCTCTCCATTTTCCCTAAAAATATATTTTAGCCCCTCAAAATGGCTTTGGAAGTTTAGGACCCAAAAAATTGCCAAAAATAGTAGGTTGTGCTACAATTAAGGAAGCTAAAAAGAAACAATGGTGGGGGTCCAATTAGAATAGGCAAGTGGCCGCCAATATCCACCTCGATCACATCTTAACTCGAGATCTACCAAGCACTTAGAGGGATCAAATCTCTTGTTATGCAAGCCTCTTTTAGAGTGAAAAAATATTTGATCCCTCTCGGCACTTGCTATATCGGGAGTTAAGATGGATCTAGGCATCCTTAAATAATAGTAATGAGTCAATCCACATTTATGAATACTAATTTAACAAGTGTTTAATGCATTTGAATATAAAATTAGTTAAATATTTATTTGCCTTGAAAATAATATTGAGGTAGTTATCCACATGGTGTTATAACATTCATAAGATTTTTTTGTTGAATAGTACTTTTGCTTTTGGCCTTAGACCTTTGATTTTTTGACAAGTTGAATCAAAAGAAGGGGAGTATTGGTGTTACAATGTTAAACTCACTCCACCTAGCCTTGTTTGGTAACAATCAAGCATAGTCCTATGAGATCAAGTATTCATATTCCAACATTGGACCAAAATCCTACTTCTTCTTTGTTTGCCACTTGCAAATGTCTTACAAAGCTTGCTAAAGTGCTTGAAATTGTTTTGACTTCTCATTTATTAAAAAGTATTTTACATTTATAATTTCCATAGAAAAATGTGATCATTAATTTAAATGTTCCATTGCCCTTAGTAGCTCCAAGGGTTAGCTCAATTGGTCAAGCTAGTCATTGAAGCACCTTTGCTATTGAGAGGTCACAAGTTCAATTCTGTTGACACTCTTGAGTAGACTTCATGGTTGAATTGGTAGGAAGTGATCCCTTCAGATGAATCTACCTAGTATAAATATTCTATGAATGTAACAGTCACCACATTAAAATATATATATATATATATGACACATTCACTTAAAAAACTATTAATAATATGACCCATTCCTTTCATTATCATAAGTGAGATAACCAAAAGAGGATGCCAACGAGATGGATCATGAACAATATAAAGAGGTGTAAACTGGATTGTTTTATTTTGTTTTTACGATATAAGCAAATCATATTTGATACAAGTTTTATTTAAGTTGGTCACTAGTAGAAAATGGTATGCATATAATTATGTTTTTTCTCATTACTTTGAGTAGGGTGAAGTCTATAAAATGGAAGGTGTTTGCATTTTATTTAGATATTGATAATTTTCAAAAATCTAATTTATTATTATTATCAATGTTTTAATTTATTATTCATATATCTATTCAAGTTATATATAGTTAATAAATAAATGAATGTTTATCTATCGTTATGTTAAGTTTACAAATTTGATTTGTGAGAGAAAGTTTTAGATTTTAAAATTTTTCAAATACTTTTAAATTTTGAGAATAAATATTTTAATCCATTTACTCTAATTAATAGCATATATGAAAATATTTTTCTTGGTCTATTGGTCCAGCCATGATTCAACTTTTTATGAACAATTGTGTTGTCTTATATTTTTTCCATTCCATGATGTCATTAAATATTACACGCTACTAAATAAAATTGGTCAATAATAATAAATTTATACATTATAATATATACAATAATTTGTACCATGATTGTCGTTGAATTGAGAAGTTTCTTTACAACTTTATGCTACGAAGTATTTACTATGTTAGATAACTTTTGCAGAAGGTAAAAAGGAAAAATGATATTGGGATGGTGAAAAGAAAAAAAATTACACAAAAATACTTGAAAGCACCTAGGTTTAAGTCCCAGAAAACAATACATAGAGCATATATGCTCAACTAGTATTGCTCTTACTAAACTCACTAGGCTTACCACTTTGAGAACTAAAACAACTCACCATGTTTAGGTAACTTGAACACGTTAAGGGCTTTAATTAATGTTTTGTGTAATTTTATTTTCCTTTTTGTAATGAATATTATAGGCTTACCACTTTGAGAACTAAAACAATTCACCATGTTTAGGTAACTTGAACACGTGTAGGGATTTAATTAATGTTTTCTGTAATTTTTTTTGGTCCTTTTGTAATGACTATTATATTTTTGAATGATAAACTAAACTTTCTCTTGATATAGAATGGTGTATTAGAAAAGTGTTTTTCACATTTGAAATTGTTTTACTAGATTGTCTTATATGAAATTTTAATTTGATACACAACCATAATCATTTAATTGATAGACAACTATAATAGTCTATTACACTTAACTATTGAAAAGAGACTGAATCTAAAACATGCAAATATAATCTAACTTTCAAGAACTATTTAATCACCTAAAAAGCCAAAAGATAAATATGTTTAAAAAAATTGTGAAAATGTCTAATCTGTATGATTGGACATTGGAACTATGTTTAGAAATGTTCTCAATATTGTAACATTGAAACCATGTTTAGAAATATTCTCAATATTGTTATATTTCGAACAAAAATCAATATTTAATTACAAAAAATCTTAAATCAATATTTTATTAAGACAACACAAATTTTATATGGAAAATCCAACTGGAAAAGTGAAACAATCTACAACTCTTTTATTAATAATAAAATATACATCAAACTTCTCCTCTACTTCAATGTTCTGTACCTTTTACTCTCTATTTATTTTGTGAGAGTCATCTACACTAAACTTTTTCTCTCTATTCATTTTGTGAGAGTCATTAAAACATAAACATAAACTATTTCAAATAAAAAAAATCGATTAAATGATTTATTTCCATGATATTTGTAATGATAATTTGAAAAAGTCTATTGTTATAAATGATAATATATTGAACTAAATTAAATCTAAAGGAAACATGAAGTGTGAAAATATTACCTTAATGAAAATTTAAAAAAAAATTATTAACTTAGTAAAACTCATTTAGTTTAGCAAAGGGAAAAAAATTATGTAAAAAGCATGTAAAGAAACATTTAAAGATTATGACAACTATTAATGTAACTTAATTTTGTTTTATATTTTAATTTTTAACATTATAGGTATATTTTACAATTTTATTTTGTTATAATATGGTTTTAGAATTTTTGTTTTTTTTTAATTTATGAAATATAAAGTTTAAATGTAACTTCAAATTCTAGTCATTGTTTAAGAAAATTTCGTTTCTACTCATTGACTCGGGAACACATCAGTACACATTTGCATATATTTTTTGTATCGCACATTTGACCTTTACACTATAATTTAAAAACCCAAAAATATTATAACACAAAAGTAAATTTGATTTCTTGAGTTCCACAAACTAGGTGGATAATGTTATATAAGTAGTAAATTGTAGTGTTAAATGTTTAATTTAAATGTTATTTAATTGTTTTAATTTATTAGGAGTTAATTTTTTTTGACTATCAAGTTGTGCACAACTTGTTTTTATTAGTCATAAAATATTTCTTGAAATTAAGTGTAGGAAAACCAACTATGTACTTGACCAAAGGTGTCATACATTCTTCAATGCATGACCTTTCATTATTACTAGACCAACAAGTACACATTCATCATGGCGATGCATTTGTAATGTGCATTGTAATATTTTTCATTGGATATCATTTGTAATGTGCATGGAATTATTTTTCATTCATATGTGTATTACTTGATATTGATGAGGTGTCATTGGAAAGAGATAATGCTTGTGGCCATTTCACTTCATTCTTATATGTAGAATGAGCTAATCATTCCAATTTGAAATAGAATTACAACTTGATGACCATGACCTAGGACCAAGTAAGCATGTTTTGTTCCCTAGAAAAACACATATAAAATAAGACTCTTAATGTTAAAAGCCACAAAGGGAAAGTTTGGGCTTTAATTAATACATGCATGTCTTCCATATATATACATATCTTTCGTATATGTTCTTCTTCCGTATAGGTGCATATACAGAAGATATGCACATATATAGGGGTTGTGCATATATGGAAGATATGCGATACAAAAGATGCACACTTTTAAAATTTGTGCATCTTCTATATATGCACATCTTTTGTATATGCACAACTTCTATATATGTGCATATTTTTTGTATAGGTGCAACTTACTTATATGCGCATATCTTCCATATATGAGAAACTTATGTATATGCATATATTTTCTATATATGCACAATTTCAACCTATGTATATACATAGTTTCCATATATGTGCATATCTTCTATATGTACGCAATTTTCGTATATACGCATATATGAAATTTGCCCATATACAGAAGATATGATATGCATATACAGAAGATATGCGTATATATGAAAGTTTTACATATATGAAAAAAGTGCATATACGAAAGTTGTGCAAAACTTCATCCTCTATATATGCACAAGTTTTCTTTATATGTGTATGTCTTCAATATATGCACTTCTTCTATATATGTACTTCTTCTTTGTAGGTGCATATACAGAAGATATGCACATATACAAAAACTAAGAATATATGGAAGATATGTGATACAAAAGATGCACATATATAAAGGTTCTGTCTTTTGTATATGCGCAACTTCCGAATATGGACAAATTTCATATATCTGCATATTTTCCATATAGGCACAACCTTTGTATATGCACATATCTTCCATATATGCACATACATGTGGACAACTTCAACCTGTGTATATATATGACTTTCGTATATGCACATATTTTTTATATATACACATATACGGAAGTCATGCATATACAAAATTTGTGCATATATGAATTTTTTTGTATATGTATATTATGGAAGTTGTACACTCCTTTTGTATATGCACAAATTTCGTATCTATGCATATATGGAAATTTCCATATATGGAAGATATGCGCATATACAGAAGATATGTGATACAAAAGATGCACATATATAAAAGTTGTGCAACTTATGTATATGCATATCTTTTGTATACACAAAAATTTTATATATGTGCATATCTTTTGTATATGTGCAACTTCTATATATGCATGACTTCCACATAACGCATATTTTCCATATATGAGAAATTTCTGCATATGTACATATTTTCTGTATATGAGCATATCTTCCGTATATGCACATATCTATGCACAAATTCAACCTCCATATATACACAACTTCCGTATATGCGCATATATTTTATATGTAATTTGCACATATACGGAAGATATGATGTGCATATCTTTTATATGGAAGTTGTGCATATATGGAGGTTGTCATATATACATATTTTGGAAGTTGCATACTACTGATGTATACATGTAGTTTCCGTATATGTACATGTAGGAAAGATGTGCATATATGGAAGATATGTACATATATGAAAACTACACATATACAAAATATATGTGCATGTACGTAATATATGTGCATATACTGAAGTTGTGCATATATAGAAGATATGTGGATTTACAGAAGCTTTGAAAAAATTCAACCTCTATAAATGCGCAGGTTTTGTATATGTGTATGTCTTCCATATATGCACAACTTCTATATATTCACGTCTTCCATATATGTGCATATATTTCGTATAGGTGCATATACAGAGCATATGACCATATACAAAAAATGTGCATATATGGAAGATATGTGATACAAAATATGCACATATATAAAATTTGTGTCTCTTTCGTATATGCACAACTTTCGTATATGTGCAACTTCTGTATATGCACAACTTTCATATACACGCATATCTTCCATTTAGGCACAACTTCTATATATGTGCATATCTTCTGTATATGCGCAACTTCTGTATATACACATATCTTCCATATATCCATATACATGTGCACAACTTTAACTTCCATATATATACAACTTTCGTATATGCGTATATCGTTAATATGTGCGCAACTTCCATATATATGCATATAAAAAGTTGCACATATACAAAAGTTGTGCATATATGGAGGTTGTCGTATATTCATATTATGGAAGTTGTGCACTATTTCTGTATATGCACAACTTCTGTATATGTGAATATATGGAAGATATATGCATATACGAAAATTACACATATACAAAAGATATGTGCATATACGGAAGATATGTGCATATATGAAAGTTTTACATATACGAAAGTTGTGCAAAACTTCATTCTTTGTATATGCACAGGTTTCTTATATGCACATGTCTTCCATATATAGACAACTTTTGTATATGCACATGTCTTATGTATATGCACTTCTTTCGTATATTAGTGAGATTAAAATGTTGGGAAAAAAACATGAAGAAGGAAAATCTTCAAGGAAAAGAGAGCATAATGGCTTTGAAAATTTTGATATCAAAATTCCAAGAAAATCTGGTCAAGATAAAGGCCAAGAACCCTTTGAGTCTACTTGGAAAAAATGGTGTAAACGCAAATATGGATATGATTCAAATAAAGTTCCTTTTGATCCTTTGAATACAGAAAATTATCCTACTTGGAGCAAAGAAAACCAAGATGCTTCTCCAATGATTAATATAAATTGAAAATCAAAGGATGAGGTTCTTATGATTATTCAAAGATTGAATGCATGGGCTTTGACATAAAAATTCCAATACAAAAAACATGTCTCCTGGCAAGAACTGGCCTTAAGAATCACATGGGGTTTGACAAGAATTGTCAAAATGTGGTGAGATAGATTAAAACATGATGATAAAATTGGTATAATGGAGTTTGATAGGCCTATAGAAGAACTATCTAAAGCCTTATCCAAAGAATTTTATGGCTTGACTCCTCCACCAACAGATCATTTTGCTAAGCTATATATGTCTCAACGATTATGCAACATAGAAAAACTTCCAAAATATTATTGCACAATGCAGAATCTTTTGTATTAGACCCTTGATCCAGACAATGTTGCATATCTAAGACACTATCTTGCATCTATGCCCAGAAGAATCCCAATTATTTTTCATGAATATATTTATTTAAATAAACTACATATTGAAATCTTTGATTAGCAAGTCTGCATGATATTATCCTATAATCCCTCCAAAAAGCCCATTTACCCCAAAAAATTTAGAAAAATGTTAAGAAGCAACTACGGTTCATGGGGGATTCACTCAAAGAACCTTTGATATATCACGTGCATTCATGGCATACTAAAAAATAGCCATAATTTGACCACATATTGGAAAATACCTCTAAAATTCATGTTATTTAACCCCCTACCAATATAAACCCAATATACCTTCCCAATTTAAAATCCCTTACTTTCATTGGCTATTATAGGTATCCATTTTTTCATTAAATTTGAGCTCCATTTTTATACCTACCAATATAAAAACCCTTCACCCCCTAATATATGCTAAATATATTATGTCTTTTTTCCTCATTATATATCCCCCAATATGAACCCATGTGGTATGGTATTGCTCCCATAGTGAAGCCCCTGTGCTAGGATTAATCAAAAATTTTGTGACATGTATGCAAAAATGTATCATTTTGATTGCAAAAAGAAATAAAAGAAGAATACAGTCCATTGTAGCCAACATTGTTCATGCCAGACTCCAAAATATTATAAAAAATCCTACATATTCTAGAAGCAAAGAGGACAAAAACAATCTACTAGGCCAAAAGCCTTATTTAAATGAAGGAATATTCCTTCAAAGAATATGTATTTTACATATGTAAAAATAAATGTCATTAAAACCACCTACAGGAAACTTACATATTTTGTCATTGGCTAACCAAGTGGTTTTAAACTATTCCAAAAACTTTTTATGTTCATTGAATTGTTCAAAGAAACTTTCAACTGCCTTTTTTACAGATTCATCATCTTGACATGTGTGTGTGGTTTCTCCTAAAGCACAAAAAATGTGGATTTGGATTTACCTTTCTTGGACTTTATTTCCAACATTCTTCAACCATGCACAACAAACATGCCACACACATAATAATATTATACACTTGATTGAAGACCTAGAATAACTTAATTTTTAGAGAGAATATACATTAAGAATATTTTGTATGTCTCTTATAAAAATAATAAAGACATCACCTTAACGCTTCAATTTCAGCAATAGCATCATCTGTGATGCAGGCTTGAACATGCCAATATGGTCACTATTTCTTTTCAATGGAAAATAAGGTTGACATCCATTTAAAAATATCAGTTATAGTATTGTGTGATGATATCACCCAAGCTACTAGAACCCCATTGTAATGTTCATAAAAAACCATTAAGGTGTAAAGTTGATACTACATTACAAACAATGTACATAATTATATTTATATAAGATACATGCATTAAAATGAGGTTGAATAAATGAATCAAATTTATGATAAATATGTACACACCCCATACTTATTTGTACTAAATGTTGAATCCATTTAGATAATATTATTGTGAGAGTATTTTAGCATCATTGAACACATCCACTTTGTTTGTATGCATATGATAAAAGGGATGTTTTCAACAAAATCTTGTTTCTGGTAGAAGAAAAAACTCTTAGGGTGTTCCTTATACGAACATTCTACATTGTTTGGATCGCTTTTATCTTTAATATACTCTAGCCTTATGGTATCATTGTAAATGTTTAATATATTTTTCCTTGTCATGTATGTATCTCAAAATATCCCTGTGTATAACTCACCAGATCTAGCCTTCACATCAAAGATGAACTTGTCCCATATCATTGAAACATGAAAACCTCTTTGAATGAAATGTTAGACATTAGATCGCATATCCCTTGTTAAATCTGGTGCATAACTGAATCTCACAGGCCTATCGATTGCATCTTTTCCATGACAAACAACATTGGATTTATCAATATGCCTACATGTAGTATATATTATTACATCATCATCTGGTCTAAGTTGAAGTTGTCGCACAATGAAGTGACATTGGAAACCAACTTTAATACTTTCATGTTGATTGTAGTTTCTCTTTTGATCTGAGGATGCACTCATAATTCTTTTTTGAGACTCTGGACCATATGCACACTAATAACTATATGTAAAAAAATTACAACAAATTAGATATAACATTTATGCATATTGAAAAAATTATACATATATTATAAAAATATATAAATTCTCACATAGCGTGCTCCAGATATGTTGAAAAATATAGGTTTGTTTAATATCCTCTAATTTTTTACTTCAATGAGACTTAAGAATAAATTGAGTGGGTTCACATTCATTCAATTCATCTCTGCTCAAGTCGACAATATGGAATAACTGCAATTGGGTCCCCATCAACCTTTGTCCATGTTAAGCCTTCTCCTAAAAATAATATCATATCCTCTGGGTCTTGAAATTCCAACTCGTTAATCCTCTCCCACTTAATCATTCTTCAAATGCCTATACAAATTGCATTGAAAATAGTTTTGTTTGAGTAAATATTATGGTCTTGATTAATTCATATCACTAAGCATGGAAGTCTCTTGTTTAGATAAATATTTTATACTTTTTAGGTAAACCACTATGGAGGTGGTTCCACCATGTTGGTGTCAGGGGGTGACTTGTAATGAGTCGCTAAGGTGGAAGGGGTGGAAGAGAAATGCCTTACACTACCTAACACTGATGTATGAGATGGTGTGCTAATGGGGGCCCTTCGAATAGGGATCAAATGGAGATACATAACACCTCTCCCAAAGAGGGGAAGTTTTGTAAGGTTTTGTGAGGGGAGACTATGTGTATGTGCAGTTTTTATATATGCACATAGATATGCAACACATATATAGAAGTTGATTTTTCTATATTCACTCTCATTTCTTTATATGTGTGACTTTTGTATATGTATGATTTCATATCTATGCGCATATAAAGACATTGCACATATATGGAAGATGACTTCCGTATATGCGCAACTTCTATATATGCGCATACATATGAAAATTGCCATATATGGAAGTCTCAAGTTTCAACTCTCCACAATCTAGAGTCTAAGTTTCCATCTATATTATTCACCATTTTTAGTGGTTGTTACTTAAAATTAATCATCATGTATACTTATCTTCGTATTATATATAATTTCATTGATTTCAACCTAATTTTTATAACCATTATAAATTTTTAATGAAATGTTATAGATATAAGTGATGCTTTACATGTGAATATTCTAATATCGTTCTACTTTCAATTTTCCTTCATAATTATTAACTAACATTGCCTAATTTTCATACTTTTGTGTGTGTACAAGAAAATAAAAATTGGAACTAAAAGACATTAAGGATAATTTAAAGAAATAAATATATGAAATACAATGAGGGATATATGTATGAGAAGAAAAATATTTATTAAGAAATTGAGAGGAATATAATTTCGTTGGAAATGGAAATGAAAAAAAATATAGGTAAACAAGTGATAATTGGACCTAAAGGGATGGGGATATTATAGTTTGAGGTTTTTGGTAAGTGTCAGTTTGTTATGTGTGTGTGTGTGTGTTATATTTTATATGAAGTGTGTGCTCTATTGAAGACTATTCTAATATTAAAAATTTCTCTTAAAATATCATAATTCAAATTTAGATGGAGTAGAGTATGTAGACCTTTATAAACTCTATTTTTTTAACCAAATTGTTATGTGGATAAAATCTCTTATTTCAAAAAGAACCATAAATTTAAATTTAAATTATTATTTTTGTTATTAAAAATAATTTTAAATTTAATAATAAAAAAATAAAAAATGATTTCAATTTAAATAGCATTTATGAATTCATGACATTATATACTTTATAATAATATTCCATCTTAATCTTAATAAAAGAAAATAACAAGTTAAATTACAATTTTATTTATTACTATAAAATATGCTTTATTAAAATAATTTTATAATAAATTTTAAGTTATATCTTATAAAAAAATTAAGTTATAGCTTAATTACAGTTATAATCCTCTTGATTGAAGTGAATAATATATGGTAATTTTTGAATGATAATGGGGCATATGTTTATGTATAAACTAGAATGACCATATAAATTAAATTGTTAATAAATGTTGATAGACATCAAACACTTATCTCAAAATACATTTCACATGGAAAATTTTGAAAGAAAAAAACATAAAAAATTAACTTCTTTTATTATTATTAAAATAATTAATATATGAATAATATATTTAAAAAAATATGTAACAATATTATTAACCATGGAGATTCAACACTACTTTACCATGGAGAATCTTAATTTATAAATAGATTTTGTTATAATATTATGGACCATTACCATGGTATGACTTTTTTTTTTAATTAATTAATTTAATGAAAAAACAAAGAAGGCATAACTACTTTCAAGATAAATCTCAACCTTTGATTTATGAATATTCTAACATATTTTGTAGAGGTTAAATCTTTACCATCTACTTAATAATTATTGATATTTAAATAAAAAATTTGAAAATTATATTCCAAAATAAACATGTCTATTAACATAATAATGTATATCAATTTATTATAATAAACATAAATAATGCAAGTGACTTAAATTTAAATAATTATAAATATTTATGAAAAAAATAATATAAAAATATCACTTGTTATCTTTTTGGATAAGCCCATTTATATGTATATTGGGGTTTGTAAAACTCATTTGTAAATGATATTTGTATATCCTTTATTAAAAGATATGTTGAGATTAAAAGATAAAAAAATAATGTAAAATTGAGTTTTTTCTTTTAAGTTTTTCATTTGGGTCTTTTCAAAGATTCTTCTAATAAAGTTGAGAAATAATTCTTATTAGAAGAGCTAAAGTTTAAAATGCAAAAATTTTTAGTAAATGAGTTATAAGTTTTTCATTTTTGGAAATTCTTTATGTGGTGGCCATAGAAAACCTTAAAACCAAGAAATTTTAAACAATAAAAGAAAATTTAGGTGTCTATTAAGGACTTATTATCATTATATTGTGAGAGGAGTACATGAAGGACATCATCAAGTTACTAACAAGCATGTAATCAAAGAAATAATCATGGACATTTACATCATTTATGTATTATAATCATGGATATTTACATCATTTACGTACTATAATCATGGACATTTATGTCATGAACTTTAGGGAAATTCCAAATAATATCACAGGTATAGTTGATATGCAACTCTTTTAAAGTGTATTACTCATATAAGAAAAAATGCACATACAATTTGAAATGTGAGTTAAAGGGATGAGGATATTATAGTTTAAGGTTTTTGGTATGTGTATGTGTGTGTGTGTTATATTTTATATGAAGTCTATTCTCTATTGAAGATTATTTTAATATTCATGTTCTAAAAGATACAAGCAAACTTTGTTATCTATACACAATAATGGTGTTGGAAAAATTATAAAAACGCCTTTAAATAAGGATCAATATTCATATCTATTTATTTCTTGTTAGTCACAAATGAGCTATGTTGTTCCTATTTACAATCACAAAATAGAAATAAAAATTTGAAATATTATATCGTTTTAACCTATAAAGGGTGTTTTTCATCTAGTATACTAGTTCTTTCTTTCATTTGATAAACAAATATTCTACCTATTTCATGTAGATTTCTTATTCGAAATCCTCATGTAGGAAAGTTGTATTCTTGTTCATTTGTTGTACTTCAATATCAAAAGCAACAACAAAAAATAAAATAAATCTAATAAAAAATATCACCAAAATCAATTTCTTTTACATGAGAATAACTCTTTGCTACTAATCAAGCATTGTATTTCTCCACTCTTTCCTCTACATTCAAATTCCTTTTAAACACCCTTTTTTTTCTACTGAACTAGCAACTCCATTAGATCCCAAGCTCCATTCTTGTCCAAGGTGATCATTTCTTCAACCATGACCTTTTTTCCATAGTTTTGTATCGTGTGAATCCATTGTCTCTCTAACAATTATAGGATCATTATCAATGATAAATAATGGAAAATTTGAATAGAAATGAGGTAGAGTATATCTTTCTAGTTGCCTTCTTTCTTGAACCGATCTTCCTAGTGTCAGAGTTTGTGGATTTTTTTCTTCCAATTCTTATTCTTATGTAGAGTTTGATTCATCATCATTCAATTCAAATTTTATCTTTCTAGTTATTTCTCCCTTAGGAGGACTCTTTGTTTGAAATCATCTTTGACTTCTCTAAATACCACATCTCAACTATACATAACCTTCTTAGTTTTTGAGTTTCAAAGCCTATAACATTTTTTAAATTCAATAAAGATACAATTTTCATCTCTCTGATATGGCTTACTCATATTCTCCTTTGAAACACGTATAAAGCATCATAGATAAATACCCTAAAATGATTAAGAGAAGGTTTTTTTTTAAACATCCTGTTAGAATTTTCTTATCCCATAAACATAATAAAAATTATTTCCTCAACTCTTCAATATTCTCTTATTTTCATAATTGTATTTAATCATTTATTAAGGATATATTACAAAAAAGCAATTCATGGATCTTTAAGAATTTTTTTCCTTTGGAATATTTTCACCCACATAATGCCTCTTTGGCAAAAATCAATGGACCTTGTCTTTCCCACTAGAAATAAAGAACACTACAAATTAAAAACCCTTTATAAAACAGGAATTTTATTAAATCCTTTCTTGCCTCAAATGCATAATAATACCCCCGATATAGAGTAATGGGAGCTAACTATTCAACTAGGATGATAAAAATGTCTATATAGGTTTAGAATTCACACTAATTATTTATATTGAAAATAATAATGCATTAGAACACTAATATTTATTGATTAATTTCATCATAGCTAAGTAATCATTTTTTTACAATTAATTATAACAATGGGAGTGCTAAACTAATTTTACAATTACTTAACAATTTGTTTTTAGCATTCTGATCATATCTCCTACTCTACCTTTAACTAAGAGATTCATGGATATTTAAACATTATTTCTTGTGGATTTTTTTCACCCATATGACAACTAGTTAGCAAAAATGAATTGAACCTCACTTTCTTATTCAAAATTAAAAAAATATTTCTAGATTTCATTAGATTTTTGTTACCTCAAATACGTAATAATATTCTATATGTAATAAAATAAGATTTCTAAAAATATTTACAGAAATTGACAAATAACACTAACTATTTAAATTAAAAATAATAATACATTAAAACATTAATATTTTTCTCATTAAATTTATTATTAACTCTACCTAACCAATTATTTACTGTCAATAATAACCACAAATTAAAAGAATATTAATGTAATTGCATTGTTTATCCAAAACGGCTAAAATAATTTCACTGTTATTAGTGATTCCATTGCCAATTGGAACTGTGGTTAGTACTTCAAAATCAACCAATGCAATGCATTTTCAATGGTGTAAATATGAAGCTTGTTTAGAGAAGCACGTCCAAAGAAAGAACATTAATCCAACATCATTTTATAGGTTGACAATAACTCTCGTTTAATTGTGTGAAACAAATAATATAAGTTCACTTTGATTGTATGAAACAACTAATATATGTTTATATAAACCAAATCGATATTAAAAAAATAATAAGACAAATTTTTTTGAATTCCATATATTATAAAAAGCTTCAACTCTTCCGCTTGGAATTCTGAATCGAAAATATAATAATTTTTTTTTGGATAAAGCAAGTGGATCAACTAGATTAACCAAAAAAATAAGAAATCTCGGTAAATTGAATAAGGTAATGTTACAGTTGGTTTTTCCAAACTTTAGGAACTAGAACAATTGATAAGACCATGTTAGATAATAATAAAAGAACAAGTGCATATTTAATAATTACGCAAAAACTTACAACTTTATCTCTAAGAATAATTCAATCCTTGAACTTTTTTGTTTAAATGTTTCTAATCTTGACCAAAATAAAACGTCATTGATCATTGGAAGACATTTTTTCCATCTAAAGAAAGCATTCCTTGCAATGGCTACCATGTTTTTCTGTTATGCTTTTCCAGAAAATCTTTCCAAGCTCATAAGTAATTTAAAAAAATTTCCTTATGGATATATTGAGGGGATATGAGTAGACTGTGTAATTGTTCACAGAGAGAGAAAACACTTCTGAGAAGGAAACCCAACAGAGAAATTTCCTTCTCTTTAAATATTGAAACCTTTATATACACCACTTTGACGTTGTCTAAGGGAAGGATCAAGTTTGCCACCTCTAAGTCTGCCCTCGTCAATCTCCTCCATAATAAAGAGAAAATGTCAAGTGAGTACTTACCTTACTATAAAGGCCACACAAGTATTTACCTCATTATTAATTTCTATGGAAAGTTATTCCAGGTAATAGAAATGACTAAGAATTGTGAGAGAAGTCACATTGGTAGTGAACTCATGAAGCACAATTATTTTGAAGTGCCTTGATCTCCTTTGTGTAGAAATTTAGGCCCCTGCATGAATTAAGCTTCATATTCAAAAGAACTATAAGAAAAGGTAGTTGTAGGTACGTCACTGTCAATGATGTAATTCTTGTAAAATACAAATACTTGAGATTGTTTGCAGAAGTCTTCAAATTATTTAGCTCGATAACAACATGTCACTATTAAATTGGGTATTTTGCTACAATCTGTTCAACCATATGATTAGTAATAAACACAAATTATAGAAAGAAAGTTATAAGGTATCTAAAACTACAGAAAAAAAAAAAAAGGAGACATTTGTGTCAAATGAAATCTCTTAAACTTTAAAAATGTCATGCAGTCAAAAGGAAAAATGAAAGTTGGAAGATTCACTAAGCATTCAAGATTGATTTGTTTCACTCTTTTTAAATAGGAACAATTGACCCACTTGATGACATTTTGTCATAGTTCATTTTATTCAGAAATGACACTAAAATCACAAAAATTTCAATTTGAATAGAATGTTAGAAAAAAATATTATCAATTAATTCTATTGTAAATTTAGCACTGGAAAAGTTCAAATGGGATAATAAATTCCAAAGACATGGCCATCTACGGGAGACCACAGAACATCAAACATGGAACAATCCCATCTAGGTAGTCAATGGTTCCATAACTTCCGATGTTCAGGGTCGCGGTTACTCTTCGCCCCGTAGAAAACATACATCAGACCTACTAAAATCCCTCTTCTTATCTAGCTCATTTTACTTTGGTTGGACCTTGTATCTTTCTTTGACCAGGACAGCAAGCAAGCAAGAAAGTCACAAATTAACTCATTTGATCCACTATAAGGCTCTATTTCCTACCCATATCCATAAGCTACAAAGGAAAAGCCGATTGCAGTAGAGGCAGAGGCAGTCCACTAGAAAGGAAAAAGTTTCCCGACTGCCATAAGCACTCGTCCTAGCACCAACTCAACCGAATCCTTACTCTCATTATAGGGAGATAGGAATGAAGGGAGAATCGAACGTGCATACACAATATTCTAGTCAAGCCCACTCTGGCATTCCTCAGGTTGAGACAACCCATACCATTGCTTTCCAGAGTCGACCCCAATCCAGCATTCAACTGACTGCTCTTATGTAAAATGACTGCAATTGCAGTTCACATAGAAGTGGAGATTAAAACTAGACAATTGCCTCTCTCTTTTGGGTAGGTATGTACAGGAAGAGGTCAGTGGGACCTTCGGCCCCATTTTCCTCACCACAACAGTGTATTGGTTTTTCCATGCTACCCTCCTTCTTGCATCCATTTAATTTTTTAAAAATTCCCACGCAAGTTTTTGACTCTGAAATATGTTGATTCTCGTGCTAGTGGAAGAGTTTGAAATACGCATTTGAAATATGGTGGCAAGGTGGCATTAAATGCAGGTATTCGGGCCTCTTACCACCATGTACATGTTTCATTAACTGTGTCGGAGGAGCTATGTCGTAGTGGTGGGCAAGTACGAGAGTACTAGATGCGCATGGATGAGAAAGAGATGGATGTATGGGCATGCCACACTGTCCTTGTCCTTATATGCACATGGATGAGAAAGAGATTGATGTATGGGCATGCTACACTATCCTTAGAGTGTATTAATGGGCCTATAGGGTTGGAAATATTAGTTTTTGTTTAGTGTGTAGGGTGTCAAGCTAGACTAGTCTAAATTTTTTAATACAAATTTGTTGTAGGACCATATATAACATAAATTTAGTGAGGAAAAAATTGGAATCCGAATATATATTGTAAATTTTGGGAATGTAATGAATAAAACACAAATATATTGATATAAAGAATGGAAAAGAGATTCACCATTGCTACATACAATTATATCGTTGTCCATTAAGTGTCTGAAAAAACCAAAAGATCAAAAATATCAGTAAAAACCAGTGAAACAGAAAGGAAATTAAAACAGAAGAATATGAAGAGTGTCAGAACTTTACCTCTTAAACTGGATTCCTCAAGAAGCATTCAACTGTTGATTAGGAGGGAGTTTCCAACATAAATATCAAAATTCTTCATAGGCATGTGATATCTGTCGTTACCTCACATTACTTCTCTCATGCTCAGTCCTGTAATATGCAAACCCTCGGATGTCTACAACCCCTCAGCGAGCACGCAAAAAATACTTTTTGGAATAATCACACCACTACGGATGCACAAATTTTCAATCTAATAAATGTCTCACTTAACTCTTCCCACCTCTAACTATAAGCTACGTTGAAACATAGTGAAAGTTAATGTGGGCATTGCAGCATGGTCTTCTGGCACGAAGCTTGCTCTTGTTGAGGCTCTTCTCTATGACCAATACACGAACCTTTACACAAACCCATACACGAACCTTTGGACTTTTACACTGTAGCGTCCTTCACATGGCCTCTTGTCCTTAATGGACTGGTGTTCCTCAGACCTCAGCGAACCTCAAGCGAACCTCTTATCTCATAGCTACTACCTCAATAGACAATAAAACATAGGCAGAATAATAGGAAAGTACTTAGATTAAAGTTCAACTTAGAAATGGATACTCATATTATTGTCAAAGGTTTTTCTTACAATTTTCAAAGAGATATTCCATAGCTCATTATCAAAGATAGACTACTTAGGCTTTTATCAGATATTGCGACTTGACAAGCAAGAAGTTATCTGAAGGATTCTCGGCCTTTCACTGACTATGTCTCAGAACTTCAATCTCTAAAACACACTTGACATACTTCAATCCTAAGAATTTGACCACTTCAGGTTCTCACCAGAGCTCTCACTCTGATGCGTAGGCTTCTCAGATCTGAACTTTAAGGAGATGAAAGCAAGAAATTTCTTTTCAGACTCAAAACCAAAAACTAAAAACTCACACTCACACTTAGGATGCATTCAATGTGCCTAGCTCTCTCCTTATATATGATATTGAGGAGACTAGCATTTGACAATATAGTAGACATATTTGGTACTATCCTCCATCAGTGATTGAGATGTGGGTCATATCCCACCAAAAGTTTGAGAAGTGCTTCGAGTCTCATGACTGGAAAAGGATCTTCATACTAGTTTACATAGTGGATGATTTGAACGAATCCCATGAAAAGCTTTACATTTTTTATTGCTTTAAACTGTACAAGGATAAGATATTTACATAGTGGAGACTTTTAAACAGTAAAGCCCATGAGAAAATTGATCACGTACAGTCGCCTAACTAGACATCATTATTACATAGTGGATGCTTTTTTAGGACAATCCCATGAGAAATTTCATTGGTCTCCCAAAGGTGTGGTCCCTCAAAGTCTTATCTTGGAATATCTACATGAGTCCCAAGCCTTTGTATATATCCTTCGTACAATCATTGGCTTCCTTAGAAGAATTTGGTGTTTTATCTTTGTCACGATTAACCATTCATGTTGTCCATTCATAAAGTAACCAAGGATTTGATTGTCTGGGTAATTATTGAAATCCCCAATAGTCTTACGAGGAGTGTGCCAACACTCAGTTAAGAATCCACAATCATTACATTCTAGTTG